>VCJN01003004.1:0-277468 GCA_006384855.1 Tetraselmis striata | reverse complement strand
ATGGGTACTGTTATGGCCGGTGATGGCAAATATACTCTTCAATGTTCTCTCTGCGCACTTGAGAATACTAGAATGGCTAGGTTAGAGGGCTTAGCTGTACATTAGAGCCCCACTAGGAGGCGGTTCTGCCCTTAATAAGGCGCCTACAGCTCTAGGTAAGGCCGCTCTCTCCTTCCCTCTATCTATGCCGACATTTTTAGGAGCATCCGTACACATGGATGATTAATTTTCCTAGTCTACACTGTTCCATTAAAGCGTACCTATACTGACATGTATGCCTAGTATATGTAAATGATGGGTGCTGTTATGGCCGGTCATAGCATATAGACTTCAATCTTCTCTCTGCGCACTTGAGAATACTACAATGGCTAGATTAGAGGGCTTACCTGTCCAGTAGAGCCCCACTAGGAGGCGGTTCTGCCCTTAGTAAGGCGCCTACAGCTCTAGGTAAGGCCGCTCTCCCCTTCCCTCTATCTATGCCGACATTTTTAGGAGCATCCGTATACATGGGTGATTAATTTCTTAGTCTACACTGTTCCATTAAAGCGTACCTATATTGACCTGTATGCATAAATGCAAATGGAACCACTGTGCTCTTGTTCCCATTGCCCATATGACTACTGCGTCAGCACCCGTCACCTATTCGGCAGTGGGGCGATGACAGCGGGCGCAGCGGGCCTGCGGGTGGGCGGGCCGGGCGGCCGGGCGGGCGCACGCCTCCTGCGCCTTGCCGAAGCCGTACGCCTGCGTCTCCGCCGCCGCGTCGCGAAAGAGCGCCAGGCAGTCGGTGGGCATCCTGGCGCAGCCGCCCAGCCACGGCAGACGGCAGGGTCAGCATGTGAGGGGTGGAGCGGGTGGATGAGAGGGTGTGGAGCTCGGTGGAATCAGGTACCCAGGTACAAATGTTATCAAGCCTGAGGGACGCCAGCACGCCCCGCTGGGCTGCTGAGGTGGCAAGTCCAGCAAGACGAATGCGCATTCTTGGAGGCGCGTGTGACGAGCAGGGTACTACTGCGCGGGCGCCGTGGTGGATGCGGAGGCTCACGTGGTGTGGTAAGCAAAGCCGCCGCTGAGGTAGCTGTCCATCACGTCGCGCCACTTGCGCAGGTTGAGGGTCATGCTGGTGCTGGTGCTGGCGGACACAGCCGCGTTTCCGGCGGGGCTCAGGATGACGACGCCCACGCAGGCGGGGGAGGTCCAGCCCTTCTGCGGCGCGGTGATGTACACGTCCAGGCCCAGGCGCTCCATGTCCACCCACAGCATCCCGCTCGCCACGCCATCCAGCACAAACAGGCCGCCGGCGGAGTGCACCGCATCGGCCACGGCCTGCGGCAGAGTCACGTGCAGCCACGCAGCGGCGCATCAACAAACACCTTCCGGGCCATGCGACGCAATAATGGAGTGGACAGGTGTTATAGTCAAATAGTTGCCATATTATAGATACAGGGTATAATACCCGGGTATATGCAATAAAATGTCTTTATTGCAATAAAATGATTTATTGTCTCCTAGCGATCGTGTCGGGGCAGACCTTTATATAGTCGTCGGGCAGCAGCATGCCGGTGCTGGTCTCGACGTGTGGCGCGAACACGACGGCGGGCTTCTCCGCCTTGATCGCCGCAATGACCTCGGCGACCGGCGGCGGCGCGAACTGCGGCAGCGCGGCGCCCTCCTCGCCCGGCGCGGGCGACGCGCGCAGTACGACCGACTCCGACACGAAGCCGCCCTGGTCGAAAATGTCCGTCCAGCGGAAGCTAAAGTAGCCCAGCCGCACCACCAGAGCCTTTTTGCCGCTACACAGCTGGCGCGCGACGGACTCCATCGCGAAGGAGCCGCTGCCTGGCAGGATCACGGCGCGCTCCGCGTTGTACGCGGCCGTCAGCACGGAATGCAGCTCCTTCATCACCGCCTGCGCGGTGGACATGTGCGTGTACGCGTGTGCGTTTGCAAATACATCTGGTTTATGATCCGAACTATAAAGCAAGGACTAAGACACAAGCTATGTCGTACTTTAACATTCCAGCGTATCCAAGAAACGAAGGCAGAACAGCACTACTCCGAATACCGCTGCTGATCAGTGTACGACACCACGACCAGATGCTCATCGCGCAGAGCAAATTCCGCACGCCGGCGGAACGAGGGGCGCCCCACCCAAGAGCCGTACCTGGAAGGTGGTGGACATGGAGTTGGTAGCGCGATCAGTGTAGATGACTGAATACTCCAAACGGCCGCCTCGCGCCTCGACGGGGATCGGCTTCGAGTGGTACTCGCTCACGGCGCCCGCCGCGTTGGCACAGAACACCAGAGCGAGCAGCCCCGCGGCGATCCTCGGCAGGCTCAGCGCAGCCGCCATCGCGGGCGGGGACTTGAGAGTTTGGGGGACGTTTCGATGCCAGGGCAGGAAAGACGCGGGCGGTACCGGCAAGGTGGGGATAGTTGTGTATTGGACGTCAGCCGGGGGGGGGGGGGGGGGGGGGGGGGATAAATGGGATGGCTCTGAGCAGGGCGGTATAGCAGGTGCTGTGCAGCGCAGGTGCTGGGCGTCTGCATATCCGCCCGCCAACGCCTGCGCGCAACCAGCTCTCGGGCGACCGACTTATCAGCCCCCAGCACGTGATTAAATCAGCACCAGGCAACAAGCACGTCAGCAAACTACTATATATTTACATGAGCTAGCAGCAGAAGGCGATATCGGAAATCACCAAAATAAAAGGTAATCAGAAAGGTCCTCTACAGCGACTGCGGGGTGGAAGCAGTAACATGAAAAGACGCAGAGTGGGCACGAGCACACGCATCAGACTTGGCCATCTGCACACCGGCAGAGAGAATGCCGCCCAGGGTACCATGCACGCAAGCCGAGACCCGCTGCAACAGCCCCCGCCGTGTGCGCGACAGGTGACGGCGGAACTCAGCAGGTTGGCTGGCGACAAAGTTTCGAAGTGCCTGAACGGATTGACCACGAAGAAAGCAAGAGGTCGGGGCGGAAGGACCGCCAGGGTAGTTGCGCATAGCCAACATCACCGCGAAGGTGTAGACCACCGTCAAAGCGGACTTCCCGAGACGGCCGCGGTCCTCAACCACAAAAGGGTAGTACCGGTGAACACCTGCACCGGGGCGGAAGACGCCCGGTCCGCTGCCAACTTAGCATGCTCCGCCTCGGTCGCCGCGATTCCCGGGATGCACCAGCGGGGGTCGTTGCTCCAAGTGGGGGTCGTGGAGGACACGCACGCGAAGTCGATCATGTAATCGCACGCCGCCCCCCCCCCCCACCCCGCCAGCGTCAAGTCCGACGGCCGCGAGCGGTCCGCTGGGCGCAGCCCACTCGTCTCAAGGGTCAAGTCGCCGGCTCCCGAGCGGTCCCGGTCAAGCACCGCCCCCGCATCAATTGCCACAGATGCCCACAGATTCTTCAAAGCGGTATGCATGCGTTGCTTGTAGTTCGCTACGGGGCATATGGGTAGATGATCCACGATGAAATCCGTAGCGCTCCGGTTCGAGCCATCCGTAGAGCGAAGCCATAAGGGATCAATACCACACGTTGGGCCAGGGCAAGTGACAAGCGCGGAACCTCCGCGCGGGCAAAGGCCCAGTACCCGCGCAGCGGCGGCCGAATAAGCAGCATGGGGAATCTTGCGGGCGGACTCGTGATCCGACTGGAAAAGCGATAGGGAGCCCGGCCAGCACGCGCTGTACAGGCGCAGGGTATCAAGCAAGTCGCGAGGCCGCTGCACCAGTACGTTGGAAGCTGAGATCGAGGGCCACGAAGTCACGCAAGCGAATCGCACGGCTGAGGTGGCGTTGGACAACCATGGTCGTGGGTTGATCATCGGAGCTCGCACCCGAACCCGTACCCGAGGGCGGAGCAGTAGAACCTGGCAGCGATTCTGGGAGGGAAACAGCGGCTGCTGACGGAGGGTGTGCCACTAATTCGCCCGGCGACGGTATCTTCAGAGCTACAAAAGCGCATGTAGTAACGGTATTGGCAGTACTCGTACCACCGATAGGAAGCAATTGCTGCGCAGCAGAGGCGGCCTCACCGGTACCAACTCCACGAGGAGTGGCCGTAAAAGGAGATGTGGTGACGCGCAATCCTCCACTGACGTCAGCAAACTACTACTACGAATAATTACTACAGGATGCCGCCTACCTGTACCCGTTTACCGATGGATGCGTCAGATGCGGCCGAAGATCGCTGCTGTCTTACATATTTGGCGAAAGGGCACAAAGCGCCCACACGCTGGCGGGTGCTAGAAGCCAAACAGCGCAAAAAAAGAGGCGGGTGGGTGGGTTGCGCGAGCCTCAGTCAGATGGCGAGCGCAAAGGCAGAAGGTGACTGTGTAGCCGCAGGGAAGCCGGGAGCCGCTATAATGGAGAAATAGCAGTCGGTGCGGCACGGTGCCGGCGTTAAAAGACTGCAGCAAATTGAAATTGAAATTGAAATACATCCATTAATCCGCTGCTCTCCGCCGCCCGGATCGTGTTGTTCTCAGTGCCTGCCATCTCTAACCATAGTAGGGACACAGATGTGTATTACAGCTCCGGCTACCGGCCTTCCTCTTCCGTTTCCATCCCCGCCTCCTTCGATCCGCTGCAGCCTTCGGCTGCCCCGCATGTCTACTATCACCGGCTTTGCGGCTTCTCCGTCTTGCGCGCCCAGTTCGGCATAGAGCCCCAAGCAGTCCGCTGGTTGTTGGTCCGCTAGTTGCAGCATCGACCCGCTGCTCAGGTAGGCGTCGGGCTAGGGCGGTGCCATGTTACCGTCCACTCCGACTAAGGTATGAGTGGCCCGCAGAAGAGACCTAGTTGGACTAAGGCAGCCGGAGCGTCCCGCCCGCTCTAGGTATCGTGCAGGGGGCCCCATCCCGAGGCGGGCGCCATCGCGGCCGTTGCTAGATGGGGGAGGTGTTGGTGATGGGAGTGCCGTCTGAGCTGGTGTCGGTGAGCAAATAAGGGGCACATGGTGTTCGCCGAGTGGTGGTTGTTGATGGAGGTAGGCGGCATGTTCGTGGGCGCCAGGGGTGCCCGACTAGTGGTGATCGTTGATGAGGGTATGCGGCATGTTGGTAGGCGCAGGGGGTTTGTGAGGTGGGTCTGGCGGTGTTACGGGGGTCGGGCGGTGGCCAGTCGGTATGGTAGGTGGTAAGGGAGAGGTAGACTAGGGTAGGGCGTGGCGGAGGAGCTAGAGTCCTTCGTCGTCGTCCATGGATTCGTTCCCAGTGTCGTCTTCCTCTTCTATTAGGTCGGAGTATTCCTCCTCGTCAGAGGGAGGTTGGTCGTCTGCCATATATTCGTCCTCCGCGCAGGGGGGGGGGGGGGGGTACGGGTGATGGGGTGCAGTGGGCCGCCCGCGCCCGCCTAGGCCTTGATCATGGCGGTGAGGTGGCGGTGCGTGCGGGGGGAGCGTCGGGCGAGCAAGGTGGCGGCCTCCGAGATGAGCTCTTTCTGGAGGTCGGCTTCGGGGGAGTTGTTTCGGCATGGGAGGTCCGCTAGGGCTCGGGTACGGGCCGGGGGTTTTTTGCTAATGAGGGTGATCGGGAAGCGGCCGGTGCGCGTTTGTGGGCCACTCGCTTCAAGAATGCAGTCGGTGCGGCACGTTGTACGTCGTCATGTAACGTCAGTAATACGCCCGCGGCCTCAATACTAGGGTTGCGAAACCCCAAATATTTTCAATATAGGCATTTACCGACGGATGCGTCAGGTTTTGTCAGGGAAACACGGTTGCAAATAAGCCGGCACAGCCTCAGGCGGATGGGCGGGAAGGGACCATCCAACCGATGAAAGAAGTACCACGCCGCAGGTGTGGGCCATCATAATATGGTGAGATCAATGTTCTTGCCGGTGACTACGTCGCTATTAATCTTTGTCCAATTGCCGCCGCCCATGCATTGTGTCTTAGTGAGGCGAGCGCCGATGCAAGATGCCGCTGATGCGGCGCCGCTTCGCAGGCTGTGCGATATCCACTTGCCGAAAAGTGGCGGCGGGCTCGTTCGCGCAATGCTCGTGCACGCAATTCGAAACCACTGGCACAACGTACCAGATGCCCACTCGCGCGCCGGCTCAGCTGGTGAGATCGCCAAAAATCTCTCCGACACGCCGGTGTGGAAGAATTCACGTTTGTAGTACCCTCCCCATGTGAGCGGATGTAGTACTCCGACCAGCAGATCCGCCAGCCCCGGATGATACTCGATCGGAGCTGTAATAACGGCTTGGCGGCCATCCCGCACAGTCCGTTGGTCACCCTTGCTCTTGCGTACGAATAGGATCGATGATGTTGCTGCCCGCGCGGTCCACTGCCAGATCATCAGACTCGCACTAGATGCCGGTCTCCGACCGGCAGAATTACACGTAATTTGTGCATACCGGAAGTACTTCGCGGAAATGGTACAGTTCCGCACTGTGCGCGGGATGCCACACCATCCTCCTACAAGATTGACCGCACACTCCATGAGCTCGCGCATAATCGGCGCGGGCATCGAGACTCGCAGCTCCATTTCCTCGATCGGCTCATGTTGCATGCCCAGCCCGCGCCGTGCCTCCGATAATAGGGGGGCCAGCGCGACCGATTGGACCAGATGATCGTTGAAGAACTTCTTGTTGATCGCCGATATGTACTGCTGTAGACTGCCCGAGACGATGTTGCATGACCGGCCGATCCACGCGCCGCAGCGTAGCATGTCGACCGTCGTGGCCCGACGACCTGCCCTTCGCAAAACTCGAGGTACCGCCGGACACCAGTGCCGTAGTTGTCGTAAGTCTTAGGCGCCATGGAGCCAACGAGTAGATCCGGTACTGCCTTGGTGCCAAGTTCGCCAGTGCCTACAAAGGCGCGGACGGGCGCGGACGTAGATTCCGCCCACGAAGCGCGTTACGCGGGGCCCAACAGCGATACTGCGCGTGCGCGCCACCTCCGATACTCACAATGACGGACACATGTACCCGCCGCGGGACCGGGGCGAGTCCTCGCCCGCGCGCTTTGCACGGCTGCTGCGCGCATGGGGTTGGCCACGGCTGATTAGCGCCGATCGGCGCCGGTACATCCATGACGGTACGAGACCCGGAATGCCACCACGCTTCAGCCTGGCGGCCCTACGGCCTCGTATGCCCCGGGCTTGCCGGGTAAGAGGAGATCCCGCGCGGACGGGTATACGATTACCTCGTCTGCTAGCTCGGATTGTAGTTGGTACCACTGTTTGCCCGGTCAATGCGGAGCGACAACGGTTGCCGCCGCTCCACGCTGGCGTAGCTTGCGTGTGAGGTCGGGCAGCATCGATCTTCACGACGGGTTGCGGCAGTTCACTTTTCGCCACCAGTCCGCATCCGGTAAGTGCATGCTCTCCACCGCCTCGCACCGTGAATCCCGCCACCGCGAGTTGAAACGTGGGAGCTGGGAGGTAAACATCAAGGTGGAAATTGAAATTGAAATTGAAATCGATTACAACGTGCTAGTCCGCTGCTCTCCACCGCCAAGACTTAGTTGCTCTTAGGGCCTGTCATCTCTAACCATAGTAGGGAACACATATGGTGTAATTACATCTCAGGCTTTTGGCCACTCTTTTTCGTTTCCAAGCCCCGCCTCCTTCCATCACGTGATCATTAGCTCTGTTATTTTCGGATAATTACGGGTAGTCGCCTGTACGAGCGACTACCGCTAATTGGCAGTACAAGGAGTACGAATGCAGTACTCATCCCGCCCCCGAAAAGGTTTTCATGTACATTGGTAATGCACCTGCACCGCGCAATCTTTGGTCGTCGTGCGTCTTGGCTCCACCTGCCACCATCGCTGAAAATATCGCGCAGGTCGCTGCGCTGATCGCCCCACCATGCGGGCTGTGGCGGTCCGACGGCCTCGGCCGCGGTCCGCCGATGCTGCCTCCATCTCGCCTGCCCAAGCTCTTGCGGTAGGATCCTCAAGGGGGTCTGGAGGGGGAAAGGCGGGCACCCCCCCCCCCCCCCCCCCCCCCCAAGTCCGCGTGTCTAGGGTCAGACCGAGCTTACCGCCATCAGACTCCTCCCGCTGCATGGTTGCGGCTCCCTCATGGCACTCCGGCTCTTGTCTCTTGGCCCCTAAGTCGCTGCCATGCCCGGCCTCTCCGCCCGCCCCGAACGCCCGCCCCGCCTTTAAGTGCCGGGCTCCTGTCTCCTCGCGCTCGCCTCCCTCGCCCGTTCTCACGGGGCGGCTGAGGGTTTCCCGGGTGTTCCGAACGGGTCGGCCGCAGGGTGCCGCCGAACACTCCGCTGCACTAGGCCGGGATTCGAGTGACTCACCGGTGGAACACATACGGACTGGGGGAGGGGTACGCCAAATCTTCTGCAGGTCGGTCGCGGGTCGTACCGAGGTACTAGAACACGATCATATTTCGAACAGTCCTCGCGAGTAGTAGGCTGCCCCCGTCCGAGTCGTACCATACATACCCCCTCCCCACTCTCCGGAGGCGGATATCGGAGAGGCCGACGCAAGGCCGCGGTCGTACATGATTCATTTTTGGCAGCCCCCCTCATGGGTTGTTGTCCGGCGGCGCGAGCATGCGCTACCGGGACTACGAGATTATTTAAAAAGCCCCCCCCCCCCCCCCCCCCCCCCCTAGGGCTCCCCGGTCGTCGCAGTATCCAGGGACCCGCCACAACCGGCCACCCCGCTCAGCCCCCTATTACCGCACCCAGCTGGGCACGGGTCTTGGGGGTTGCCAGCGCCCACCAAGTGGAAGTGGGGGTGGTGCCGCCGGCGGGCCTGCCGCACCCAAGAATCCATGATCCTCCGCTCCTGGTGCACCAGGAGCGACATGACCAGGATGGACATGAGCCGCTGCCTGGCGGCGGGCGCCATCAAAGTGGGCGTTGTGTTGCCACTAGATAGAGGCCGTCCATGTAAGCGAAAATCCTGGGGTTAAGTCGCTAGTCGTCTCTGTCCGTCTCCAGGGATAGGCGATCGGCCCTTACGTTGGCAACGGACCGGATGTAGCGCGCCCGTATGCGGATGTCGTTGGTGTCCAACACCTCCCAAAGCTTGCGCAACTCGTCCATCATGGCGGGCGAGCGGGAGGTGTAATGGCCGAGGACTGCCACTATGGCATGGCTGTCCTCATTTAGGGTTTAC
Source organism: Tetraselmis striata (assembly GCA_006384855.1). Taxonomy (NCBI): domain Eukaryota; kingdom Viridiplantae; phylum Chlorophyta; class Chlorodendrophyceae; order Chlorodendrales; family Chlorodendraceae; genus Tetraselmis; species Tetraselmis striata. The sequence continues at coordinate 268,374 of VCJN01003004.1, read as the reverse complement.
CAGGCGGCGGGTGGTCGGATGATGGATACGGTACACGGTATGTGATGTACTCGTTACCGGAGTAGTCCGAGCAGGAGAGGTACTTGCGTAGAAGGAAGCTCCGAGGGGCGCGAGAGCCCCGAACTGACCGTATTTATCCATCCAGCAGCACCAAACATGCGACAAGCGTTTGCACCCACGTTTCGCGCAGGGGAAAAGCTGACGCTGCGCTGAGGGAACGTCGGTCAGTCTAGGCCGCGACGATGGGGCACGCGGTTTCTGGACTCATCGTTTGGGGTCACCTCGCCCCGGGCCCGGTAGTCGGGGACGCGCCGCCACTACTGGTACGCACCAGGGTTGGGCTGTAGTCCACTTTCCAGTACTGCAGGCTGCAGTGCAGTACTACAGGCTGCATGCAGGCTGTATTGCATGCTGCAGTCAACATGCTGCAGTACTGCAGGCTGCATAGCAGGTTGCAGTGCAGGCTGCAGTCAACAGGCTGCAGTACTACAGGCTGCAGTGCAGACTGCAGTAGCACTGAAAATGTTGATTATTATAGGGAAGGGCGGCGGGACAGAGAAGGGCATATATATGGGGGGAATTTGGGTAACTACACTGCAGCCCCTTTTCGGGAAGTACTGCAGGCTGCAGTGCAGTAGCTTAACTGCAGGCTGCAGTTTCTGCACTCCAGTCTGCAGTGCAGTAGATACTGCAGCCCAACCCTGGTACGCACCGGATTGGGCGGACATGGGCGGGAAATTAATTTACAATAATTTAAAAATCCCGCCAAACTCTCCTCGATAATGTTTACAGTAGGCGGGATATTGGTATCAAGTAGTACCGTATATGCCGTAAATCATGATGACACGGACATAAATACAGCCGCTATGAATTGTTCACCGGAATATATATATATAAAACCCGTATGTATATACATGTATTTACACACATATATATATAAATACATATATATATATATATATATTTACCCAAGGAGGCACTGTTTGCCAAGAATGTCAGCTCGCTTACATTGGAGGCTAAGACGAGAACCACAGGCTTGGCCTGGGTGTCTCCTAGCGCAAAAAGATGGTTGAGGGTGGGTGGGTGCGCGAGCCGGTTGAGGCGAGCGCAAAGCAGAGAGTGCCTGTGCCCGAGGGTGGATCCCTCAGGTCGTAGTGCTGGTGCGGGCCGGCAGGCCTTAGTCCGTGCGCCGACCTCGGGGGTCGTGCGCAGTACAACATAGCTAATGTACTGTAAACCTCTAGATGACTACATCTGACCATTTACCCAAGGAGGCACTGTTTGCCAGAGACGAAAGCCAAAGGCTAGCACAGGAAGCTTAGGCCGGCGGCCGGACGGGGACGAGCCAACCGAAGAACCTCCAGGCCGCAGGAGTCGGGCGCATGGTCGGGTCGATGTACTTCCCGGTGACCACCTCGCTGTTCTTCGACCAGTCGCCCATGTGCTTGATGGCCGGCAAAGGGACGCCGACGCAGCTTGCTGCGGAAGCGGCACCCTTGCGTAAACTGTGCGATGTCCACTTGAAACCGGTGGGAGGTCGGGCGCCTGCCGCCAGGTAGGCTTCCCGCAACCACTCGGTAAGAGTGGCTGAAACCGACCAAGTGGCGGAAGACTCCAGCGGGGAGATGCTCCAGAACTTGGGCGGCGGGCTGGCGCCGTAGAAACGGCGGCAGTAGGCGTCGCGACTGACGGTGTACCAGTCCAGCAGGTCAGCGAAGTCCGGAACGGCGGCGATGGGCAGAGTTATCAGGGGCTTCGCGGAAACCCTCGTACGCTGGTCGCCTTTCTGTTTGCGGACGTACAGTAGAATGCTTCCGGACGGCCGGTCGACCACTAAATCACCGGTCGCGCAGCTAATGCCGGACTCCGCTCGGCACAGGAAGACGTACGCCGTAATCGTCGCGAGCGCGGCTCTGAAAGCGCGGATGTCCGCAATATTAGCGGGTTCCCACGCCAATGTCTGCCGAAATCCAATCGCGGTGTTCAGGATGTCAGCCGCCACGGGCGCAGGTAGGGCGACGCGGACGTCTTCCGCCGCAAGACGCTCTTGCTGGATAGCCAAGCCGCGGCGCGCGTCGGCTACCATTTCGCCGAGGGCGACAGGCTGGCGCTGATGGTCGCGGAAGTACTTGTTGATGGACGAGTAATACTGTTGAAGGGACTCCGCGCCGACGGTACCTTGCAAGCCTAGCCAGGCAGTGTAGCGGACGATTGTGCTGGTAGTAGCCTGCAGCGGGCGTAAGCCTTCCTGCTCGCAGAAAGTAGCGAAAGAGCGCATGCCGCTGTCGTAGTTGCGGTAGGTGCCGGCCGCCAGCGAACCTGTAAGCAAACCGAGCGCCGCTTGACCAACGTCGTCGGTCCCCAACAAAGACCGGAGCTCGGCCGCCATTGATGCCGACCAGGGCGCCTCCGAGCCGGCGCGCGCCGCAAGCCGGTAGCGCGCGCGTCGAGTGTGGGACAGGCGGCCCGGGTATTGCACACCGTACTGCACACCGTACTGCACACCGTACTGCACACCGTACTGCAGCGACGGCTGTAAGGTCATAGCCCGGCCTAGCGACCCCCGGCGGAGGTGCAGCCATGCCGGCGTGGCAGCCGAAAAGCCACGACGCTCCAGCCGGGCAGTCCGACCCCCGCGCGCGTTCCCCGCCGCCCAGGAAAGAAGAGGTCGCGGGTAGGCGGGTAGACAACCGTCTCGGTGGCCAGGTCCTGCAGCAGCTGGTACCAACGCCGTCCTGGCCAGTGCGGTGCGACTGGCGCAGTTTGTCCGCCAAATCGTCTAACAAACCCCACGGAGGATTGCAATAATTGCGCTCCCTGCGCCAGAACTCGTCCGGCAAATGGAGCGAATCCACCGCTTCGCAATGCGGGTCGCGCCAGCGGGAATTGTACCGCGGAAGTTGCGAATTTTCCATTGACGCAAATCTGTCGACGGTGTGCGGACCCCACAAGCGCTGCAGGTACGCGAATATCCGCGGATTGAGCTGCCAGTCGGAGTCGTCCAGCTCCCTGCTGAGTCGGTCCGCCCAAACGTTGGCTGCAGACTGGATGTATCGGGGCCTGATGGAGATGTCGTGGATATCCAGGAGGTGCCACAGCTTGCGGAGCTCCTCCATCATGACGGGCGACCGAGAGGTAAGGTTGGTCAGCGCTGCCACTACGGCCGTGTTGTCCTCGTGCAGTAAGACGCGCCGTCCTCGGAGCTGGGGCAGGAACGATTCGACCGCGTGACGTACCGCGCGAAGCTCCTTCCATGTGATGTGACGCGAGCGGTCGTCCTCGTACCAGAAGCCGCGCGCCTGGTAAGCGCTGTTGTTGTTGAGCACAGCCCCCCATCCGTACGAGCTGGAGTCCGCGTGCAGATACGCGGTCTCCACAGGCTTGTACATAGAGCGACCGTTGTGCTGCGCAGGTACCTGGGTCCACCACTCTAGGTCGCCGCGCAGCTGGTTTGTCATCTTGACGCGCCCGCCCCAGCCCTGCCGGGTGGCGAGGACGCAGTGCAGCTCCCGCAAAAAGAAACGGGCCGGCGTAACTGCCAAGTACAGGAACTGCGCCTTGCCCGCAAAGGACGCCAGCTGCCGAGCTGGGAGCCAGCGCTTGTTGGAGGCTGCGCGGCCAAGGAGCGAACGGGCGGCCTTGGCTAGAGCGATGAGCTTCTCCTCGGGGGCGCGGAACTCGCCGCGCTTCAGGTCGATGGTCAGGCCCAGGTGAGGGCCGACCTGGGTGGGCTCCCAGACTCCCTTGTTGGGGTTGCGCAGTAGGCCCAGGCGGTCCAGCAAGGTGCTTAACCGGACGCGTAGCTCCAGGGCTGCCTCGCGGGAGTCCGCGAGGAAAAGGAAGTCGTCCATATAGGGTAGGAGCCGCTCGCCCCGCCAGCGAGTGTTGCGCAGGAAACGGCGAGTAGGCTTGGACGGGGCCGTGGGAGGCAACGCTGGGTCGCGCTGCTTCAGGGGCGTCCGCAGGTAGTCCGTAAAGGCCGCCGTCAATTTGCAGAGGTAGTACGACGAGCCTGTCCAACCCATCGGTAGGCAAGCAAGTCGCCACAGCTCTCCTCGGTAGTTCACGGTAAAGAAGTCGCGGTCCTCCTCCCGAATCCCAAGGGCGTAGTAGCCGTCGGCCAGGTCCATCGACACGAACCAATCTCCCGCGCGCGCCAGGTGCCGCAGGTGCTTGAGCGTTTCGTAGGACATCGTGAACGTCTTGCACCACTTGTTGAGCTCCCGTAGGTCGATGATGAGGCGCCATTTGTTGGTGCCGGGTTTGGGGACTAGAAACATTCTGGATACCCACTTGTTGCAGTGTCCTCGCTCCCACGCGCCAATCGCCTCGAAGCGGGGCAGTTCTGTAGCCATGAAATCCAGTTGTGCCTGAGTGGCGTCGCGCATAGAGACGCCGTGGTTGTAGGGGCGAGGGCGTCGCCCGTTCTTGAAGCGTATCCGGACCCCTTGGCGGATCCAACTCAAGACTTGTCCGCTCGCGCCGATGCTTTCCCAGTCTCGCCATCTTCTCCGCACGCGGTGTCGCATGTAGAGGGAGGTAGGCGTACAGGAGTCGGCGCGGCGGGCCACACCGTCACTTGGTGACCTTCGCCTTGGCCTTGTCGGACGCTGCGGCTGTCGCTGCGGCCTTCCGTGCCGCAGCGGCTTGCTCGCGTTGCTTGCGCCTCTCGGCGGACTCCATGGGGGCGGGCTTGTCGGGGGTAGCCTTGGCGAACGCGGCCGCGGCACGGGCCTTGCCCGCTGCGGAAAGGCTGATCTCGAGGGTCTTGTCGTCGAACGCTCGGCGGAGTTGGTCGAGTTGCCCGGACACGGCGATGCGCCGTGGGGTGCAGAACTTTGCGTGGGCGAGCTCGGCGAAAACACGGTCCGCCTCTGTAGCCGTTGGTCCATTCTTGGCGAGCTGGAGGTAGCCCAACCGGGAACGGGTGGCCTCCTCCGTCGCCAGGTGGGTGCGGGTAGCAGGCGCGGAGCTCGGCAAGGGCCGCAGCCTTGTCTGCCGGCGTAGCAGACTCGGTCGAAAGCGACTCCAGAGCGCAGCCGCATCGCCTCGTTGGCGCAGCTACTGAAGAAGGCATAGCAGCCTAGGTGCAGGTATTCGTCGTACGCTGCCTGACCCCGCTTATCCGCGAGGCGCGGGCGGTGTCGTCGGTCAGGGTCCACAAGCGGGGCTCGTCGACGTCGCGCGGGGGGCGCTCCAGACCGGGGGGGATGACTCGGCCGTAGTAGGCAAAGTCGACGTACTCGAGCTCGTTGTCGGGTGCGTCTAGCTCAGCAGGAAGGGGCTCTCGCGCTCCTTGCTCACCACCCTCGGGCGCAGGCGTGCCCGCGGGGTTGGCTGGCTGGGTACCTTCGGGAGGAAGCGGGTCAGTGGGGGGGGCGAGTCGAGCGAGCAAGGCAGCCGTAGCAGCCTCAAACTGCCCGGCCAGCCGCTTCTCCAGGGCTTCCGCTTGGGCCGTCAGGCGTTTCTCCAATTCCGCGACAGATGCCGCCGTGGCGCCGCCCGGGGCGTCGTCCGCTAAGGCGTCTTCCGGTACAGGGCGAGGGGGCATCCTGCTGTCGCGGGGTGGGGAAGGTGTAGCGTCTCGGGAGGCAGAGGCTCGGGTCCGAGTCGGCATAGAGTAAGCTGACACTCTGCTCGACTGCTAGAGTCGAGACTGCTTGCGCGAGCCGGTTGAGGCGAGCGCAAAGCAGAGAGTGCCTGTGCCCGAGGGTGGATCCCTCAGGTCGTAGTGCTGGTGCGGGCCGGCAGGCCTTAGTCCGTGCGCCGACCTCGGGGTCGTGCGCAGTACAACATAGCTAATGTACTGTAAACCTCTAGATGACTACATCCGACCATAATATACAGTCCCCCTCGAAAGTCTTGACCTGTACATATCTGTCCATACCGCCACGTCAGCACCGGCGGCGCCGACCGCCGAGTGGTACAGTGGCGCATCTTTATGATATAAATAACTTACAATATTCGTTAATGGCTTGAGGTGTGATAGGTGGTGGAGGGGGGGGGGGCTGCCTATTACGCTCATGATTCCGGTCTGCGCAGGTTCGAACCCTGGGGGGCCCCTCGGTGGAAATATAACCGGGGGGGAAGGGGGCCCGATGCCAATATTTGTAGGTTTCTCCTACAAACCCCTGGTATAGTGGCTTACTGTGCGACCCGCATGCCGATAAAAAGGCGATGTGCTCGCAACCCGCGGGCGGATTCTCCCGCTGAGGGGCCCGCTAGGCGAAGCCCAACAGCAGATATGGGAGCGTATTGACGGCCAGCCCTACCACATACCCTGGACGATTCTCTAGCAGGTGACATATGGACCACCCGCTCACTGGGGTCTGCACCTCTGCGCAGTATGGGCTGAACCCGGCTCTACCCAAGGGCGCATCGAATGCGGACAGCAGCTGTAGGTGGGCTGGCTTTTGAGCAAGCCTTTAATCGCAGTATCGGCCGTTTTGCGGGAACTGACTCACTTGCTTGCATGCCGACGGTGGGGAGAGCGCGCCTTTGTGAATGTGCTCTACGATGGCAGAGCTACCTCTTTGGCGTGCATCCGTACAGATAGAACGCATATACGCGCCATATAACAATTCGTGCCCTTGTGGCATTGGTTATCAAATTCATTACTAACCCTGAACAATGACACGCACACGTATGGCATTTACAACGAGAGCCCAACAAACGCCACTTAGGGCTCCCCCCACGCATGATGTCGTGTTCGCGTATGACACATGGAAGGGCGCGGCCGGAAACGAAGGTGAGGGCTCACAATGGGCCAATGTACAATTGATGCTTGACAAGGGGGCAAGACTTTTGTGGGCAGCTGTATATAAGTCAAACAAAGAAAGGGAAAATTCCTGCATGTGGATGGGCGCGCCAAAGGCAGCACACCTGCTTTATGTATCTCTGTATACCGTCCATCACCAAACCAACGCCGCTGCATGTCGTTAGATTGCACTCCTGAAATGCTTTGCTCGGCGGGATGATTGGGGCTTGCCCCAACTCGGAGTACTCGAATGGGACGGGCAGGGCAAACCATTCGTGGCCAATAGCGCCGGGTATTTTGAAGGCTGTGTTTTAGTAGACGGTGATCCAACAGTGTTGAAAAGTAGTTATCTTCTGGAATGCTTTGGCAGATTATGACGTATATCAACGTAAATTGGAGCTTCGCCTACTCAAGGCTTTCCGTAACTGATATTTATTGCTCCTGCAGGCGTTGAAGAGCCGGCGTAGAGGCGCTTCAATGGTTTTATTGTTGTGGCCAGTCCTGTCCCGGGGGCAGAACAACCAATGTCTTAATGATACATCCAATCCAGGGTGCACGGTGAGATGTGTGGATATGCGTGCGAAGCTATTTTTGTACTTATGGACTTGTGAATTCTCTCTTAATAATCTACCAAAGGACAGTTACATGAGTACATGATAGTGTCCTGATCGCCTTTTGCAGCTAGCTCATGTAACAATATACATATTACCTTTACATGAACTTGCTGCAAAAGGAATTCTCTTATCCGATTTCTAACAACTACCTGGGTACTGGACGCTCGCGGGATATGATGTTTTGTCTGCGCTAGACGTAACGCCGTTGTTTGCCGTGTCACATCACGGGGACGTCTGCACTCTCAGCACATCGCACCAGCCACCGCGCTGTAGACTTCAACTGTCAGACTACGCAGTGGGAGGAACACTCATATGGCACATATGAGTACTCGTAATGGCCAACGCCATGGCCATGTGCTGCGTGCGGCATGCTCCCAAAGTCGGCCGCGACTTTGTTATGGGTGGACCTCCACCCGCACCGGCGCATGAAAACACGGCAGCGGTGGACAGGCCCGTACATACTGGGCAGCGGTACCCGTGGCGGGTGCGGGCTAAGCATATACAGCCGAGTCGCAGCAAGCGTTTCCTGCTTGCCCAGCGCGAGGCCAATGATACGGCGAGTGACGACTACAAAGGCGTCCGGCACCGCCATACGTGAGGATTCCGGCAGCCACAAAGTACTCGGAGCGCTTACATGTTTCATGGCTGACACCTGAGGGAGGTGCAACAAAGGACCGCTATCGGATGATGAAATAGCTGCCCCCAGCAGGCTTATTGACTGCCATCGCCCAGAGTGTGAAAATAATCCAGCCCGGCGTGGTGTTCGCTGGTTGCTAGTGTCCACGATGGGACTCGCTGCAGACTGCTTCCACGTCAAAGGTTTCGCTGTGATGAGAAGCGCAGCACCCCAGACTCGCCCTGCGGACCCTCCAGTGTACTGTCGGAGACTGTATTCCGGTCTGCATCTGGCTGGCGGCGCCTAGGCGACGACCGGTGAGCGGCCGTGACGGCGGCGATGTCGGGGAGGAAGGAGCTGCTGCAGAGGCGCAGGCGGTCCACCAGTTGGAGCGCCTCTTTCGCGGCGGCGTGCTCCAGACGGGCGGCCTGCTCCCAGTACTTGCGCGCGGCGTCGATGTCGCGCGGGAGGCCCGCCTCCCCGATGGAGCAGTACAGGCCGAGCATGTACATCGCGTCCGCGTCATTCTGCGGCCGAGCGCCCACACATTCAGGGCGTCAGTCCGCATCCGCAACAGCAGTGCAGTATGAGTGACGGCGGGGGCAGCAGGCCGGGGTGGAATTTTTCAAAAAACCATAATGATCGTTTTCTACTGTTATGTGTTAGCAGTACTAAAATAATAAGACAAGCAGTATGCATATCAATTCAGTCACTACGAAGTCGCTACATTTATAATGACGATTTTCGCTTCTTTTACAATTGGTTCATCCAATTGTATTAATGGTTAGCGCGAATATGTTTTCGGGTTTGTATATTGAAACAGTGTCTTGTTCTCTTAATCACTCGATCCCAATACCTCGGTGTGCCTTCGCCCCCCCATTCGCTTTCTTTTTCAACCCTTTCACCAAAACCCTGGGTAAATGAGAATTACCCTGTTCATTCTCATTTTCAATTCATCAAAATGAAATTCATTTTCAATTCACCATTTTGAGAGATGGAGTAAAAGGGAGGGAACGTCACTTTTTCAAGACCCCTCTTGACCCCCCCCCCCCCCCCCCCCCCCGGGCCCCCCCCCCCAAAAAAAAAAAACACGGGCCTGCCTTTTCACAATTGCCGATGCAGTGACCATGTAGTGATTGCCGGGCCGCAGTTGGAGAGCTTCGGCTAACACGGATCCAGCCAAATCCCGCCATGAAGAGGGGGGGCGGGGGGGGGGGGGGGGGGGGGCACCAGTTTCGCAGCCTTTTTGAAGAGGGACAGCGCCTCGCGCTTGTTTTCGTCCACCACTCGCCCCTTGGCGTAGCACATGCCTGCCGTTGAGCACAGCCGCAGGGACTGTTAGGAGAGGGGGGGGGGGTTGGGGCACCGCAGGGGCCCGCCCGCGCGCACATGGCCCCCGACGAAGCAGCAAAGCAGCACCCATTGTGGCTGGCGAGCGGCAGCAATGTCACGTACAGTTTCATCGGGTTTGTGCGTCCCAAAAGTAACGAGCTGTGTTGTACCATTGAGCCCGGGACCCAATGATATTTTCGGTAGGTATTCTCAGAGACTTCCAGATAATTGCAGTTTTGATCCCGTCGTAAGGGCCCAAACAACAACACATTCCAGCGGACCCAAACCGTGGTTGAGGTACTGCGCATATGTGGGCGGTCGGTTGGGGCAAAGGGCACGGATGAAGTGGTTTAGGGGGAGGGGGGGGGGGGGGGGGTCGAACCGAGGTTGTACAGCGCGGAGACGTTGCCCTGATCCGCCGCTGCGCGGTACAGCCGCACCGCCTGCACGTTGTTCCTCTCCACGCCGTGGCCGTACCTGCGCCAAGCGCCCACGCCGCCCCCCGGCATCAGCACCCGCACAACCTCGACGCACCGCAGCCCCAGCCACGCGGCTGCCGAGCCGGGCCGCGCGCACCGGAAGCACCACGCGAGGTTGTACTGCGCGTCCGCGTCCCCCAGGTCAGCCGACCGCTGGAAGTACTTCACCGCCTCGTTCTTGTTCACCTTCACGCCGTTCCCTGCAAACACAGCCATCGCAGCAGCGGGTTCAGGCAGCAACGGCGCGGCCACGCCACAAATGCGGTTGGTTGCAGGTTAAATGCCATTTAGACTTTAGTTGTGCATAACTTGCGATGCACCCATGCGTAGAATATGTGGGCTAAGAGGGGTCAGCCCGGTGCACCTGGGCGCAATTCGATGTCGGGTCACAGCATTATGGCATAGTGCACGCCGTAAGTACATGTGCCACTGACCTAGGCACTGATGTTACGCGCACCAACTTCACAGTTGCGCTTCTGCCCGATGTATCGAACTTGTGCCTTGTGGTATAAATCATTCATAATGTGGCCTCAGCCCCCGCGGCGGGACTTATCCACAGCCCGGGTTCAGACACAGAGCCCACATCCGCATCGGGCATAGTATCACATTGCATGCGGGCGGGGGGCGGCGGCACCGTGGAAGTAGCAGAGGCCAGGTTGTACTGCGCCGGGCCGTGGCCGCCCTCCGCCGCGAGCTTGAACCACCGCACCGCCTCCGCAAAGTCCTGCTTCACGCCGTTGCCGCCGGCGTAGCATGATCCCAGGTTGTTCTGCGCGGAGGAGTTGCCCTGCTCGGCGGCGAGCCTGCGCAGCAACACCGCGTCCTCATATGCACGGCGGTTGCAGCTCATGCCACACGTGCTCCCGCATGGTCTTGTCCACAGCCAGTGTGTCTGTACGTATCTCGAGAGGGGGGGGGGGGGGGGGGTGGAGGAAGGGGCGGTGTACGAGCCGCCAAAAGTAACACTGTGCGCATCCACCGGTACAGCCGGGTGGACTCCTCCAGGTTCTGCTTCATGCCCTCCCCCTTGGCGTGGAGCAGCCCCAGCGCGTTCTGCGCCGCCGCAAACCCGCCCTCCACGGAGCGCACGAGCAGTGCGACGCCCTGCGGGGCTTCCTTCTCCTGCACCCCGTCGATGCCCTTGAGCAGCAGGGAGCCCAGCAGGAACTGCCCCCACGCGTTGCCCGCGTCCGCCAGCGCCCGGAGCCAGCCAAACGCCACCTGGATCTGGTCCATGCCGATGTGGCAGCGCCACACGTCGCGCCGCATGGTGTCCTGGTCGAAGCCGAGGTCCTTCCCGGTGGAGCGGTGCAGGGTGAGCCACGCCCGAGCCTCCCCCTGCCAGCAGTCAGCAGAGCCACATCTCAGCTCGCAGCATGCTTGCGGAGCCTTTCCATAGGGCGCGAGTCAATCCCTCGCCAGCGGTCGTCACACACCAACGGCCTTCTTCTGCGATGGCGTTTGCAGTCTGGCAATGACGGCGCCGTATCCTCACTGAAAAAGCACCTCGACACCAAAGCACTCCACACAATCATTCGCCGGAACCGACATCGACATTGGACTGCATTGGCGAAGCAGCCAACTGGTTGCGTGACCGATCCATCGCATGCTCCCCGCCCCCACATCGGCGACACAGCGGTCAGCGATGACATGCTGTACAAATGTGACCAAGGGGAAATAATGGCCGGAAACTTCATCGGGTTGACAATCCCGCAACGCTCCCCTGCGTTTGCCGCTGGTTTGGCCGATAATGCCACGACATGCAAAGACTCCGCTTCCCGCGGCATTTAACTAGGTCCAATAAACGATGAACGATTTTGCATCACCGCATTGGAATCTCCATGCAGTCATGGTAGTGTACTCTGATAAGTTTCCATATACATAACACATTTCTCTCTCCGCGTGGGGTCAAAACAATAGTATGCACTGAGTGACTTGAACCCGAATCTTATAACCGCATTTGTCGCAGATATTCCCAGTTCCACTGCAAGAATGCCGTCTCGGATTTGATTGCCAAGAAGATAGTTATCCACCATCACAACATGCACATGGTTTTTACTGCAAACGGTACTCCTGTGGCGGCTCCCGGCCCGGGTACGAAACGCAATTGAGAAAGCTTGCGAAACCAATGCAAACTGACAACATATATATTACCGTTGATTAATTTGCGGTTGAACGCGCCCTTCGTCCTCGCGGACCTCCGGCCCGCTCGGGGGATCCCGCGATCATCCCATTGGTGCTGCGCCACTACCAGTGCCCACGCCCCCCTCCCTCCCTTTTCCCCGCTATACACCCGAGACCCACAGTCGCGGGTGCGCCTCGCCCATGCCAATGCGCGCGGATCGGATCTGTCGTCATCGTCCATCAGGGCATCCAGCGGAACCTTGAATACGAATATGTACCAAAACTGGTTGCAGACCCGTAGGGCCAGTCGAGCACACATCTGTGTTTCGGCTAGATTTTGAGTCTCTGGGCGGTCACACACACACACACACACACACACACACACACACACACACACACACACACACACAGCGTTTTTGGTTTATTTCCAGATGCCAACTTCGCACAGCCAGTGTCCAGCGCCTGCCCGGGGGCCGGGAGAGGTGTGACCCGGGCGGCCCGCACCTGGGCGCAGGCCTGCAGGTACCACTGCGTGGCGGCCAGCTCGTCGCCCAGCGCGTCCGCGCAGCAGCCCCGCAGGAAGTTGGTGGCGGGCGTGTGCGGGGCGCCCGCGCAGGACAGCAGCGCGGCCGCCTCCATCCACTTGGCCTGCTTGGACGCCTCCTCCGCCTCCCTCGCCATCAGCTCCATCACCTCTACCATCGCGCCCTTCACCTGCGACACGCGCTCCTCGCGCAGCTCCTCGCTCAGCTCCTCCCAGCCGCTGCCGAGGGCACACACACACACACACACACACACACACACACACACACACACTTAACATCTGGTTTTGCATGCGTCACTTTGACTTCCCAGCCCGTGCCCGCTCGAGCACCCACATCCACGTTAAATTGGGCTCGCGGGTCGCAAAGACAATGAATGTTTGTGCAGCATTGCGTCGGACATTCCGGGCTACGGTCGCAGCGTATTCTACTCAATTTTCTGATATCTGAGCTTCTAATCTTCGAACCCAAAGCACGGTTACGGTGTGGGTGCCTTGGTGATAATGAGAGCACTGCAAATGTAGTTCCTAAGCCGGTCAGACGTCAAATACAGGCACTAATATAGCGGAACTACAATGCTGCTTCCTTTCTAAAGGTTGCATGCAACCCCCGTGTTGGGGCTTACCCGAACCAGGCTTTGAGTGTCATTGCATTGGTACCCCCCCCCCCCCCCCCCCCTCCCAATTTCACCCAAAGAATTGGGTGGAATTGGAAAGCTATAATATTTACCTGGATTAATCAGAATACACCACGAATACACTCGATGGTGCACAACAGCTCATGATAGTTTCAATTCTTGGACCCAATTTCATGGTGCAATATATTGCGGCTTCCCATAGATGCGCCGGCCGTGGTGAGGCGGGAAAGCTATAATAAGTACCTGGAAATAATCAGAATACACCACAAATATACTCGATGTTCCACAACAGCTCATGATTGCTTGAACCCTTGGGCCCAATTTCATGGTGTAGTATGTTGCGGGGTCTCATAGATGCGCCGGCCTGCGTAGGTATTCGGCCCACCTGGAGCTGCCGGCCAGGACCTGCCCTACCAGCTTGTCCAGGTATCGCTCGCGGTGCGCCTCCAGCTCCGGCCGGGCCCGCACAAACGTGCAGTTCGGCTGGTGCTGCAGCAGCTGCGCCTTGGTCAGCTGGCGCGTGCAGCAGTGCGGGGCGCCGGGGCAGGCCTGGATGCGCGCGCTGCAGCCTTCCAGGTGGCTCTGCAGGTGCTTCGGGGCGATCAGCGCGCCGCAGCCGGCGGGGCACTCCTAGTTGGGGGGGGGGGGGGGGGGGGGCAGAGAGCGTGAGGTACGGCTGCCTGGCAGTTCAGGGCATCTCACAGCCACTACCCGTTGTCACCCCTGCGCTCCCAGCGCGTCATGCCGCACCTTCACAACGCACTTCTTGAGATGTAACTCCAGCTCAGCGCGCTGGATGGGGTCCCCGCCAGCAGGCGCGGTCAGTATTGAGCAGCTGGCCAGGGATGCAGGCGGGATGGGAAAGGCGGGTGGCCACGGCGGAGCGCTCCGGGGGATGGCGCACCGTCATCTGGTCATTGCAGCGCGGGCAGTACACCACAAGCTTCTCCACCATCTTCATCGCCATCCGGTTCACGTGAATGTTCTCCCTGCGTCCCGAGGAAGGCGGGCAAAGTTCACGCTGCGCTTTGGCATGGCTACATGTTGGCACGGGCGCCAGTCGGCGGATACGCGCCGGGGGATGTGGCACTCATGGCCAGCAACCACCTTGTGGCCTAAACACGTCTACGCCTCTATGAATGGCTTGGTATTTAACTCGGTGATGACTCTAGGCGGCGTACATCGGACCTGTTGCCTACAGAAGCAGGCGGTCTGCGACTAGATTGCCCCCGTAGACGTGCTGCAAAGAGGAAGCGGGGGGGGGGGGGGGGGGGGGGGGGGGGAGGGCTGTGCGAAGGAGCAAGAACGCGCACTTGCGAACGGGGCCCCGGCATGACGGGCAGGAGCTGATCCATCGGTTATCGATGCAGTCCCGGCAAAAGGTCACGCCGCACAGGTCATGGATAACGGGCTCCACAAAAGCGCTGAAGCATACCGAGCACAGCAGCTCCTCCTGAGCAGAGCAGGCACAATTTCGGCGACTCAGCGGAAGGACCCTAACTCGGGCGATGCGGATAACGTAGTGCACGACCTTTGTACACGAACACGCGCGCACACGTCGCGCAGGCCGCAGCAGCGCAGCTCGCCACTGTCAAGCAGGGGCGTGCCTGCACGCTGTCCTCATTAGCGTACAGGAACTTGTCTGCGTCGAGCCGCTTGCTGAGGCGACGGAAGGAAGACGACGTCTCAGAGTCGGTGACGGTTGACATGGCAAACCTTAGGGCGCAAGCGGAGTACGTACGACTGAACACTGCCGCCTGTACCACCTGCTGGTTGCGTGTATGAATGGAGATGCAGCCCTGGCAAGCTTTATTATTAAGCGGCGCGATCCCGCCCGTACTACTGGTACTGACTGCGCAGGACTGCTGGAATGAACGATCCAGCTGGGTAAGTGAGACCAGCGCAGGTAAGACTCTTGACTCCGTCGTAGTCGAGCAGCTCCTGCAGGACAGCCTCTGTTTTGCTGCTGATATCGCTACTCGTACCGCCGCTTGGCGGTGACGATGTTGCACGGCTCGCACGAACACTGGATCTTGGCGACCACATATACCGTACGCAGAGTGGCATGCCCCATCAGACAGTGCCTGTGCTCTAGACCTGTGCCGCGTATGGTACCCGGATACCGGTACTGCTAGGTGGCCACTACGGGTATGTATGGCCGCTAAAGGATTACAATGAGGGTTCTGCTTAAATGTAGCCTTTTTCCTTTCCCAGTAATCCTTACTTTCCGGCGTGCATTCTCTTGACGCTCTCCTCGTAACCAAACAGATATTATAATGATTACATGCGCTAGATGCAACATTCCAGAAAATCCATACAGAAATCAAGAAGGAAATCCAGCTACGGGCCACCAAAGGCGGGAACCGCCGACGCAGAGTGGCATGCCCCATCAGACAGTGCCTGTGCTCTAGACCTGTGCCGCGTATGGTACCCGGATACCGGTGCTGCTAGGTGGCGACTACGGGTATGTGTGCCCACTAGAGGATTGCAATAATTAGCGACTACATGTGCTAGATGCAACATTCAAGAAATCCATACAGAAATCAAGAAGGAAATCCAGCTACGGGCCATCAAAGGCGGGAACCGCAGGCCAGGCATCGCCAGCCGCCAGCCGCCGCTCCGCGCAGTAGGGACGCTCTCCCCAGCACACAATCCCGGGCCACTCCAATAGCGGCACTAGGCCGAATGTGAGGTGGAGGCGCCGACTGGAAAGGGGCTTCGAAGAGGTCTCGCAGCAAGGAGCGGAAGTGGGGGGGGGGGGGGGGGGGGGGGGGGTTAGTCAAGAGGATTTAATACTTATGGCCATTGCGGTCTTCTACTACAGGCGTCACAAGTAAGGAACGGGTAGGTATGCACGCCAAATGTCGCAAAACCGATTGCTGCTTTATGCGCCTCATCATCCCTCGAGCTAGCCGGCCCTCTAGTAGTCGCACCATGAATGTGACGGCGTATGGTGGACACGTACGCATTTACATTTAGCATTGGTGTAATGCTACATCTTGACAGATGTAAATGCGTTACAACGCATGTACGCGGTGTATGTACATCTAGGGTTATCTAGGGTATTTATATGCCCTACTCTGACAGCATGATGTTACGGATCTCTTGCGTCGCGAGCCCATGGCTGCCGCGCTTGGCGTATGCGCTTTAACAAAAATCACCGATACCCGCCCGCTAGTGCGGGCCGGAAAAATGGAAACTGCCGTTCAGCAGTAAAACAAGCAAAACTCGCAATATAAGCGCGCAGTGCATAAGGCCACACATGGGCTGCAAACTGTGTGCGGTACGTAGTCGCACCCGCACCCGCGTCCGGCAAGTCCGCGCTAAGTCCGCGCACCGTGGTTTGCGCGCGGCGGGCCCGCCTCACTACGAGGAAACCTGCCCACCTCGAGAATAAAACCTGCGCACGGGCGTGCGCGCTTACGGAGAGCGACGCTTAAACGCCCAAGCCACAGCCCGAAAGTAACAATGACGCTTTGATTTGTTATATTTGCCCGGTACCGAACGGCTCGCTGTACCGCGTGGGGCACCGATTTGAAGTTGAGCTGTCAAAACCAGTTCATTACTTTTGACGCCTGTAGTACAGAGAATTTGCAACGGGCTTGTTTGTCACCGATACTGGTGCCGTCAAAATTCTAGTTTGCATTTAGCTAGCAGTTAGTGTAGCGAGATGGTCCGCTCCAGAGTTGGTGGTGAAAAGTGAGAATTATTTACAAGGTGATCTGCGCTGCGGTGTATATCTAGCATTTGGCGGGATGCCACGCCAGCGCTATCGAGCTTGTCTAGTGATCTAGCCAGCAGTGCTAATCAGATATTGTAGTAGGGCATTAAGTGATGTAGAGATCTTACTAGGATTGTTCTGACCCTTACGTGATCTCCCCACATCCCTCCCCGCCATGCAGGTGTCAACTGGCGGTGATATATATGTGGAAAAGTGCATGGCAGCGCGCAGTGTGTCACTAACCAAATGCAGCATAAACACATATATTTCATTATCATGTGACAGTCTCACGCTGAAAAATCAGCATAAGACTTCGATGAAACGAGGTGAATGTTTGTTGATGCATGGCGGTAAGGTATTTTGCCATTTCTGTGAGTTATTATGGTCTTACTATAATAATGACACCAAAGGTGTTTAGGTTTATTCCTAGGTATGGAGGTAAAGGTCTGTGTGGATGACAATGTATGTTACGCCAATGATGGTGCGACCATGGAAGACCCAAAGACCACAGCATGTTGTCGGCCCGATGCAACACATGGCGGACATAGATGGTGAAGGGCAATTATCATTGTGCATTGTGCATTGTTAAGAGGCACTCTCAAAGCCGTACTACCGTTTGAACTAGTAACCCTCCAAAGACACTGCACCCACGATGGCATGTTGTCATGTGGTTCGCCATAACGGGAGCTTGCCAGAATCAAATGAATCGTGCCCCCAGTCCGGAGCCGATTATCGAGACAAGTGGCAGTCAGCATCAAGACACGCCCAAAGGCGTCCCCTGGGGGATCACTGGGTGAGGACAACCTACACCGTTGATTGCTAAAGCTGCCACCACGGAACCCGATGTGGCAATGCAGTATACCAAAAAATAATTCATATATATGATGACACATCGCAAGAATATATGTCCGTTCGATTGCGGCATGCAACATCACACAAGGTGCACTGCGCGAATGTTGTTGGTTGGCTACTTAGGGCTTAATGTCATTATCAACCGCGGTCTTTGACTGTTCTTGTTATTATCAATATTTTGTTTCACCTGTTTTCTTTTTGTATGTAGTATATTTGTGTTTTGTTGGTTTCTTTGTTTGTTTTTTATCATTAAGTGTTGTGAAGGGTACAAGCAGCACTAGCCTCAAGTGATGAAGGAGGGAGCTTACCAAATTCCAGCTTGCACCTAGGCAGCAAGAGATAGTATTTTCAAACAGCATATTTGAGGTGGTTATTGGTTGTTCTGTGGGCAGGCGCAATTGTTCTGAAATTATTGAATGCTTGTTAGTCGTTTTATTGATTGTCTCTGCGGTTGATTGGGCACCTTTCTGTGCCACTTGTTTGCTTAACGCCGTCAACTATTCTAGCGCATTTTAAAAAGCAGCTCTAAGGTTTGGTGTGTCACTGCTGTCACCATTGAACATACCACCGCCCTTTATTCGAGCAGTGGCAGTTAGTTTGTTATAATGGGTCTTTTGGCTGGTGGTGTGTTTGGTTGTGTCTGGTAGTTGGCCGGTTGGCCGGTCAGGTTTGTGTATGTTTTTGTGGTCCTCTGTGTCATTATCCATGTCTTTTGGGAGGCTGCAACATTTGTGATAAGTGTGGCCCTTCCAATAAAATAGACTGGTGTGCCATCAGGTGACACCCGATCAAACTTTGGTTTCTGGGCTTTGTGCTATTGTTCTCTAAGAGTAGTGACGGTCTTATCAAACCGGGTATCAAACCGTCCCCTCTTAGTAGTTTTGGGTCGATTGGTATTTGCAGCAAAGTGCGTGGGCGTGAGAGCCTCAGCATTAGTCATCGTAATCTGGTTAGCATTGCCGACGATATCGCCAGGCATGCATTAACTGAGGTAGAGATCCAGGATTGTGACCCTAACATGATTTCCTCACAGCTAGCGACTACATGTGCTCGTACGCGTACCGCTTATTTTAGACTTCGCGATGTCCAGCGGCGCTAGCGACGGCATCCTGCGACAGCCCTGCTACATGACGCGCCCTCATCACGAGGGGAGTCCACTTTAATTTACTCATCTAAGTCGGTGATTGATCAACCCAATTGGTGCCATCAATGTACGTCATTGTTCGCTATTGCGGCGGCGGCGGTGGCGCGATCGCCGGCTGTGCTTAATGATGGGCTTTAGTACTACCGCAATTCGCGATACGGCGGCTTAATATTAGCTGCTTATTTGCCGCTATTAATCGAGCCCTGTACCATACCACCATCCACAACGGGACAGCTGCAAAGTAACAACATATATATCACCTACAAATATCAAGTATTTATCATTCGCGGCAAGAAATGCCAGCTGATCAACGGCTGCAAGCGTACAGTACAAAATAAGTAGAGCAGCTCTGCTGCTTATTTCGTAGAGTTGTCGTAACCGCTAGTCCACTACTGTGACGTACATGTATCTGTATACCTGCTGTATTCATTGTGTATGATCGCAGAGGTCTTGCTGACTGTGGACGCAACCGGCACAAATACCATATTATTATTCTGGCATATAGCATAGCACTTGAATTTTCGGCGCGGCTGTTGCTGATTATCACGGTTACTCAGCGCGCTTAGAGTGAGACGCACCTCGTCCCCGATGCCGGCATGCTATGTGATGCATCGCATAGCACGGGCGCTTCCCCAAAAGTTATAATCAAGCACGGCGACGCAAGGCGCATCAGTAATGTGTACCCCTTGTTTACAGCAACATACTGACGATAATGCTTGTTGTCATCGAGCATGAAGTATACGTGAAAATATACATGTAGCTATTCAAACACAAGCAGCCACCATTTGCACATGCGGAATTAGTCTTATTATTGCGCTTCACTACTACAAGCATTCGCAAGCACACATCGCGGCAAATAATGCTCGAATGCTCGTCGCCATTCTGATTATTCGCTTGCATGCTGATCGCATCTACCGTTCACTTCCGCCGGCGTTACTGATTACATTATCATAGATAGATTTGTTTGTGATGATACCAAATAGGTAATCAATTATGGCAGAGGTCCGATGACTGCAAATACATACACTCACGAATACATGGTGTGGGTGGAAATACTCGTGCGAGTATATTTGTCCATCCATCGTCAGACTCTATATATCCCATTCGCAATCATACCCAATAGGCATGCGCAAAACACGAGGTGAGAGAGGTACTGGGCAGCTGGGTTGATGCGTGGCGAGGGCGAGCTGCGTATGAAGATTTAGTTCATTGCTGTATGATGCTGTGTATAATAGGGAAGCAATAAAGTTTCATCCCATTTCTTTACAGGAGCACCAACAGATCGCCAAAGCGGGGCATCTAGTAGTCGCTAGTAGTTGAAGGCAGGTTAAACCTTTTCATATATTCATGGTGCATGTACAACAGGAGAAAAAGCAACATGCAGCAAAATTTACAATAATGAGTAGCAGCACCAACAATAATGCGTAAGTAATGTATCATATTCATGCCCCGTTCCAGGGAGGCCAGAAACAGGGGGGGGGGGGGGGGGGGGGGGGAACGAGAGACTAGAATGATGCCCAAGCTTATTGAGGATGAATTGGACTTCGCGCGTGTTTGAGAGAATTTAGGACTCATTTGGTTGTCATAGATTGCGAGCCTGCTGAAGGCGGAGGCCTAATATACTACACATCGAAGAATACGATGCGAAAATTGTTCCTCCACAGTGTTTTGCGATAACTTCATGGTGCGCATCATGTACTTTATTACAATAGCATGCATACATACATGCACCTACATGATGCAAGTTTCTAGAGCACCGATGGCAGCCAGAACAAGAGCCAGAGTTGTTACACATGCGACCGAGCATACTATCTCCGCGACCCGTTGCACTAATGCAGCTACTGTTCAGCCGAGATGTACCTCCGCTGCGCAATCCACACCCACGCTCTCCACTGGTGTACTTGCGCTGCGCCCAATGATGCCCATTGTCATACCCCTTCCCCTCCCTCCGCCTCATCATCGCATCGGAACAAACACAATCGGGCTGCAGCTTCTCAGCGTCATGGCAAATCCACGGTGGGTACCAGCGCCCTGGGGACTTGAAACACCTAGTGAGGTTGTCGTGATGACAGCTGATATCACGTCTATACTATGTCTATATTTATACACATCACGTAGACACTACAGAGCCGGAGCCATGTATTTGTTCTCCACTCCACCACTCACCTGCCCACCAGTCACCCTCTTATGTGACAATCAGGCGCCTTGTCCTTCAGGCGGCTCTGCGGCGCGAAGATGGAGACGGCGCTTACTTTTTGGGGGAAGGGTGCTCGCAGAAGGAGACATGCTCACAGCAGAATGAGTAACCTCCCCGCCCCTGACCCTGTTGCCGCGCACACACCATCTCCTGCCACTTGCGCCGCGCTTTGCAGCCGCAGTGTCGTATTCTCAGCCCAAAGGCATCATGCCTGCCGCGGTTGCACACGTACTTTGCACACCGCGCATCGCATTTGTGGGCGCTTATCTTGACGTGCTTGACAAAATATACGACATTATCTCCCGGAGTGTCTGCATGGCCCTCCGCCGCGTCTCACTGGGCACGGAGTGCACTGCTGAAACAGCACGGAGAGTGTGAAGAGGCAGGGGGAGGGCAGGAGCCCAATCATACATAATTTGCATCCCCATGTGGCTGGACATAGCGGGAGGGGATGGACTACCATACCGTCTTCAATACTCTCCCTTGCTTGCCGTGCCCCCATTGCCTTGCATGCCACTATCAGCCACTCTCACCGTTGCGCACATTAATGGTCAGCAGCTGTCCGTGTTGAATGTACTCAGCCCCCATCCACATCCACATGAACACTCCGTGCAGTTATGTTTACCTAGGCAGCCATGATCTCAGAAGCAGCTTGCTACCTATTGGTCGCGCTGCTGCCTAATCCTTCCTCCTTACACTGTGGCTGTCTAAAAGCTCGTCGTATATGTGCGTCTCTCTCTCTCTCCGTGACTGAAAACGCCGATCCGGCATCAAGACAACGCCGAGCAGGGAACAAGCAAAATGCTCCCCGAAAATGAATGGGCCATAAGACCAAACAGAAAGGAATACCACAATGGAGCTGGATGGTAGATGCCTGCATGATGCTCTGTCAAAGGGCGCGGCTGCAAACCACAATACCACATTTTTTCCACCAGGTCTGTCTATATAGTAGTAGGAGAGAGACAATGCCAGCGGGAAAGAGACAATGCCAGTGGCTGTAGAAGTGATGCTCCACCGGAGCTGAATAAATGATTACATATGTATGGCTTATCAACACATATGCGGGACGTTGAGGAACGTACGAGCGCGCGCGCCCGCGTGTGTGTGGAGGGAAATCTGCGGGTGGTTTCAGGAGTGGAAACGGGATGGCAACCTCGACGCGGTCCATGAACGTGCTAACACGCAGCGCTGTTGAGACGAGATGCCAGTAGAGTATAACGCTCCAGCGGACAGATACGTCGGAGTAGAAAATCTAAACATGGTCGCTTGTCAGTCGGCGGTGAGCTTCTCATTCACGCCATGGAGTTTGCAAGCTCGTTTCCAGTAGGCTGGCTGTGCGCAAAGTGCGGCCAATGAAGTCGGGCGCGTCCTGCGAACCGAGCAGAAGCGTCTGCCGTCTCTTGCCTGGCACACGCGCACTAGAAGTGCATCCGAATTGCAGGCCTTTTCGGAGCGGTTGCCCTTGATAGGTCCCGCGCTCCACGGGGGCGCTCCCAAAGTCGAGCTTGCGCACCGCGCGGAGACGTGATCCGGAGTGACCTCGCACGGGCGGCGGCCCTAGAAAGGCCTCTTCTGCCGCCGCCCCAAAATCAGGGGAGCGGAAGTGAAGGACGCGAGCGGCTTTGGGCAAGTCACCGTCGACCCTCTGCAGCATAGCCAGGTCGGACCCGTCAGTGGTGCTTGGTGAAACGCAGAGGCAGGCAAATGATGCCGACAGTCCATTGAAAGAGCATGCCGCGTTCGTTCGCGGGACCTGGGAAATAGTGCGGGCCTCTGTAGTACCAGTAGCGGTAAAAGCGTGAAGCCACGTATCCGTGGCGAGCGACAGCGCCGTAGCGTAGCGGAAAAAAGCGACGATGCCCCCGCGATAAAGCGACAAAAGGCCAAGTTGAGTGCTCACCTGTGTCTCAGCTTGCGTGTGGCAGTCCGAACGAGAGCGCACACGACTGCGCCGAGGCGCGGGTGGAGGCGTCCAGGAGGTTCGTTGCTCCGTGCTCCGACAGAGGATGGGCGTTCGAAGACAGGGGCTAGGCTCGACCGGGGGCGAGGCTGTCCCGGATCGTGCGGCACAGTCAGCATGTGGCGTGTACGGTGAGGAGTAGACGTCGCCTCGACGCAGATGCGGCAATTCTGACCAGCCGCCGGACACTGGCTTACCGCAGTAGCAGCCCACAGGTTGATTTGCTGACATATTCTCAGGCGTCGATCACGACGATGAAAAGGTCAGCTTCACAGCGAGGGTGATGGGTTGTGTCGCAGCAGGCCAGCGAGTTGCCAAGACGTCGAGTCCCGGAACAGGGATCGCCGCGAGCAGTGCACGACGCACCGCGCAGGCACTGGGAGTAGCGAACAGGTTTGTGGATGTGGCGGCGGCGGGGTAGTAATCCTTAATTAATATGGTCCCCCGCTACGGGTACCCATGTGTACCCGGTACGACGAGCTCGAGTACAGGTATGGCGGCTGGAAAGTACAATAAAGTCGTGCTGTGCCCATCCTGCCCGCGCGAAGTCCGCCCCGCCCCCCCCCCCCCCCCCCCCCCCCAGCAGCCCGCCCGCCCCCGAAATAAATAAATAAATAATGAGTGACACGTCAGCAGACGTACCACACAACGTGTCGTCACGTACTAATACTCACTGCAACGTACATACCCTCACCTGAAGATTCTGGACATGCTTCGACATCTGTTCGTAGGTCATCCTGGTGAATCCACGTTTCAAAATTGAGTCTAATGCTGCCAAAAAGATTGCGCAGTCTTTTTACACCCACAAGAGCCGAAATTCGCAAGAAGGTTAATAAGTGGAAACGTGGAGGGCAAACGGAGTCGGGGGGCGCTTTGTGCAACTCAGCGAAACTGGAAGATGGCAGGCTCAGCTGTTAAGGCTGCTTTCATGTCTACTCGTGCTGCACCAAAAAAAGGGCGCAACGGCGGGTGAACTACACCCCTCCACATAAGTCCGGGTTTTGCATTTTCGATCGCAAAGCGCATGCATGGGCGAGGATAACGCCGGCTGCATGTGCATACATGCCAACTACAGCGGGAATAGTTCGGGCAACCGCCTATTGTGCGCTTTATACCCACCCGCGCGACAACACGACCATTTGTGGGCGCCCTTGAAAAAACGCGAAATCATTGCATGATGCGTTGGCGCTAGAAAATTGTGGGTTGCGCCAACCGTCCAAACCTATGGAAATAGCGGCACTCGTCGCACCAAACTCGGTGAATACGGCCCTTGGCATAAGCTGCACACACCGTGCGTGTAGGCCACTGAAAGCATGTCGCTACAGGCACGACGTGACACCCCAACGACAAGTTGGCCACTGTGGGGGGCAGTTTTGGGGTGAAAATGCTGCTGTTTCTGTGGCGAACGCACGTAGGAGAGGCGTTCGATGGCCCCCTTGGCGTAGGGCAATGCTCTACTATGGGGGCGCGTGGTGGAATGCCAGTTGCACCGTTTCGAGGGCGGGGTGGCGCGGTAGGGGCGTGGACTTTAATTATTATGAAATTCCTTGAAAAATGCTGTGGAAAATGGCATTTTGGCTGGTAGGTTTGTGTATCGCTAGGAGGCGGCACATGCCAAGTGTTGGTGATTCGTGGTCATCCACACATATAACGCTCTCGCACAGCCGAGTATGGGGCTTAGACACGCACTTGGCGCAAAGCCACGCGCCCGACATGGGTGGGCACACCAGGCAGTGCGGGGCAACTTGGAGGATCATCTTTGGGGATTTTTTCCGGGGCCCCAAAAAATCGAATTTTGGATTTTGAAAGATTGATTTCGACGCAGATTTGAACGAGAAATCGCGTGGTATTTTCAAAAAGTTTTTCTGAGCAAACCCTGAGAAGTTATAGCGTTTTAAAGCCGAGGGGGTGTTGCTGAGCGTGGCCAACACTGATGCCATGTCAGTATCGCAACGCGACATGTACTAGCAGCCACCCACACGGCTGCACCCCAACCAAATGCACCCGAGCCCCTCACCAATGTGTTTTCTCACGCGTTCATGGCCATCCCGCCGTGTGGTTGTCTATTCACGCGCGTCGGCGTGTGCGCGATACCGACCCTGGTTTTGGTGCAGTTGCAGGCGACGCCCATCCACGCACCAAGTGCAGCGTGACACCCTAGTCAAAGGTCTTTAAGCTTCGGTTTGAGCCACTCGTTATGCAGGTCTTACTAAATCCTCTGAGATTCCAGGGTTTCATCTCATATAACCTACGTTCAGGTACCCTAGACTTCTGAAGTCTTGAGACTGCCGAAAAGGGACCCCAAACTTATGTGGAGGGGTGTAGTAACCGGTACCAGTTAGCAGCAACGGTAGCCGGAAAAACGGTTAGGAAAGGAGGAAACCCAATAAACTAGTATAGATCATTTTCAAATTTGAGTTTGGTTTTGCAAGTGATGAGCGAACGAAGAGAGCGATAGATTGACGAAGAAGGGTTAGCGTCAGGAACGAATCCGGTTGCGAATGCATGGGGGCACCGGAAAGGCTCTCGTCGGAAAGGCGCCACCGCTGCGGAATCTTGCTCAACTTGGAGGTGGCTAAGGGGCGCAATGTGACCGAAGATGAAGAACCACGCGCCGGATGAATGGAGGGCGTTAGGGTCGATGTAGTCCAGATTGACGTCGGACGAGATGGTGGCCAAGCCGCGTTTGGTGGCGTATTTGGGACAGCGGAACTCCGATGGCGTCAGCAGCAGCGGCTGCACCCTGGCGAAGGATGTGCGAGCTCCATGAAGTGCCGGCGGGAGGGGCAGCACCGGCGAGACGAACGGCCGCAGAGAGCCAGTCCGACATTGTAGCGGCAGTCCAAGATTTGAAATGCTCGCTCGGGGTGACCGCTCAGAAGTTTATCTCGGCCAAGGCAGTAGGAACTAGCTAGGGGGGCAAACTGTACGTTGTCGATGAAGTTGTGTAGGAAACGTGCGACGCGGGGATGCTCCGACACATGAAGGAGTATCAAACTATGTAGGTCACTCGTCGGGGCCGCGCCGTCTGGCACGCCCCTTCTCTCGGTACACCTGCAAGGTGATGTTGTAGGTGTCGACGTGCACGCGGAAGAACACGCAAGTAAGTCCACGGGAAAGAACATGAAGTTGACAACCGGGGCCATGGGGGCTCGGAAGTCGTATTGGTACTCGGGAGGGAGAGCAGACAGAATCAGCTCGGCACGCTCGACGAAGTTTTAAGCGACATCAACATGTAACGGGACTCGCAAAGCTGCTGCCTCCATGCGGCGTTGCCTTAACACGCGGGGCGGTCAGGTGCGTGTTGTCTTTAGCGATGGGGCCGATGTTGTGCGGCTTGAAGAGTGTGTTGATTGCTGATATAAGTAGGGATGTAACGACTTAGCCCCAATGTGGCCCCGTAGTTCACCAATCCAAGCGACGTACTGGGCGATAGTGGCAGTGGTCGCCTCCAGCGGGCTGATGTTCTCGGAGTCGTGGGAAAGCTCCGTGAACTGAGACAGCTTGCCGACGTAGCTTTTGAGCGTCTTGGCGGCGAGGGGATCGGAGAGTAGGTTGAGGGCCCGGTGTCTCAACTCGTTTGAACCCAACGCTTTATGAAGACGGGACCGGAGTGAAGACCATGGGGCGACAGCTTCGGGCTCGTCAATTACGTAAGTACGACGCTTGACCGACGTAAGTATTTTGCAAGTTCATTTCAGCAAAGTACTCGGCCGCGGCGGCTGCGTTGCCGGCGGTTGGTCGGTAATTGTTGGACGGGTTAGCCAGGGCACCAATACGTCCGTGGCGCCCCGTTCTGCAACCCCCCCCCCCCCCCCCCCCCCCCCTCCAAACTCCGCCCCTTGTTATGAGACATCTTCGAAGCTCCGTCCTTTCCTGTCGGCGCCCCCACCTCGCATCATTCGGCCAAGTGCCGATATTGGAGTCGCACATGATTGTGTGCTGGACAAGGCGTCCCTACTGGGTGGAGCGGCGGGTGGCGGGTGGCGCTGCATGGTCGGTCATGGCTGCCATGCATGGCGGTTCCCGCCTCTGATGACCCCTAGCTGGATTTCTTTATGGATTTCTTGAATGTTGCGGTTAGCGCATTTAATCATATACATTTATTATCCCATCAACTTTACTACACATGTATATAACTCCCGCCGCAACAGACATGATGCGCGGGCTCCCAGAACATCGCGGCATCGCCATAACATCTCGCGGGCCGCATCGATGCTCGCGGGTTCGTCCCGTGCAAGACGCTTTGGCTTTCCCGCACGCTAGACCCGCGTGTGAAGACCCGCCGTCCCCCGACCGCCGTTAACGTTTTTTTGGATGTGAATAGGCGGCCTCTCCCGGTCGTACTGACAGGTGCCGATGTTAAATCGCATTTTTTGGAAGCCGAGCGCTAATACGACGCGCCCCACTTGTCTCTCTCGAGCCTCTTATTCCGACCGCGGCTGCCGCACGGGTTGGTGGTACGTGTGGCCCCCTTTCGTGCCCTTTGCGTGCACCACCGATATGGCACGCCTCATCTTGGCGCCGACGCACGGCTCGGCGGCTCAGCATGGCTGGCCGATTCAATTTCCTACCTCGTCATAGGTCGCGATTCCGCACCCGACATTTGACCGACTCGGCCGCCGATGTCGAACGAGCGACATGCCACGGTTACGCATCTTGGAGCGGTTGACGTGGCTCCTGATGAGCGCGGGCGAATAGCCACGCGCCAGGTGCGCAGTCATGCGCCGTCCGGAACACGCCCTGACAATGTACTCCCGAGTTTGACTACATGCATCATAGAGTGTGACGCAAATGGCGACAAGCTTGGGCGGACATCGGCGCCAAACGCAAGGTTCTCGACATGATCCGCAACGGCGTGCGAATCCCGTTCATGAGTTCAATAAGGACGGGGCGCCCGCTCCCGTATTTCACCAAAGTGTCTCGATGGACGATGCGACTACCGATCAGCTACGATTAATGGACGGCGAGCTGGCTCGCTTCCTAGCTAGCGGAGCGAGGGAGGAAGGCCACTATTTGCTATGGGTCTCCCGGCTCTTTCTCGTCCCCAAGCCCGGTGTCAACATGTGGGCTGGCTCATCATCGACCTGCGACCCCTCAACGAGTACTGCGAGGAGCGAGACTTGAGCTTCGAGATCCTCACCTAACTAACCGGCAGGGACTTTTTCGATGATCCAAAAGGGCCGCTTCTTGCGTGCCTCGGAAAAATCACGGATGTTAACCAAAGGCAGCCTAGATGCTACGAAGGGAGAGGCAAACACGTTTGTGGTTATGTATTCATATATACATGTCATTGAAAGTCTTTCTGATATTCCTTTGCTTCTCCACTCATATTCATGTGCAACCTTACCACATGCAACTGCTGACGAAGCTCAGGGTCGAAGTCGCCTTTGAGAGATTGCTTCTCCACGCGATCATCGAGCCGGCACTCTCGTACCGCGAGCCGCGGCTTCAATCCTTCTACGCGTGGTTTTTGGCCGAGCCCAAAGTGATGGCGCACGCATTAACAACCTTTGCGGTTATTGGAGCGATCACCATCACCGACTTGGCCAACATTGACGAGGATTTCGCGGATGTTATCCCAATCTCCGAAACTCTTGCCATCCCGCCGGACAGGTAAAGACTTCTCATGGCGGCGACATCAGCATGATATCATTTCGCCGACAGAGTCAACTTGCTCGACACTGTCAAGGTTTCGGGACTTCCTCATATTTTCAGTTCCCCATCCGACCGCTTCGTAGTCGCCCCGCCGCCGAAATTTGAATTCCGTTCTCCAAAGATGCAATAATGCATAATATGGTGGCGCAAAGCTACACGGTAAAAGCCTATCAATTCGCCTACTCAACGCACCTCTGCGAATCACCCTCACAGCAAACAATTTGACATAAAATATGCAACAGTCCATATGCAAGAGTTCGAGCGCACTAGCGCATGTATGGGCGAACGGCGTGAGGAGAGGGGAGATTGTCCTTGTGCCACATGCGAGAGAGACATAAATTTAGCGTCGAGAAAACTTTGGAGGCTCAACGGGCTGCGAAGAAACATGCTTTATTTGTTGCTATATTTTGTGACCCCGTTTCAGAGGGTGTAAATATAAAGAAATTAACCCGGTTTCCACAGACGAAAGGATCCGGTCGTCCAGTTAATCTTGCATCCTTAAGTATCTCCAAGACCATTTACCTAAATAATAATGTCATTCTCAGGAGAAAATATTTATGTTATCAACGATACAAAATACTTTTGTCATCAGCGGGACAAAACACTTGTGCCATCAATGGGACAAAATCCTTATGTCATCAATGAAACAAAAACGTTAAGAGGGTTCACAGTCGGATTGTTTGTGCGTAACCTTCGCATATGCTTTAAAAGCTGGTATGCACATATTGTTAGGCGTCATGCTTTGGATATACTTTTGCACGTTCAAAGTGGTGAAGGAGTTCAAGAAGCTCAAACAACTTCAAGTTGAACTCGAAAGGATCGGCATCAAAAACAAGAAGAGCATTGAGTTCGCAAATTTGCTTGACCTCTGCTTGCGCCCCCTTCGGTAAGTGGCAGTCATGGCGGAACTATGTTTTTCGTTGTTGTTGCGAGGTTATGACTCAATTTTTTGGCGCAATGCTTTCATGCCACTTGAACAGCTTTGTAGTACATACCGGCCTCCGCTTGGGGTTCGAAGATGGGTTTCAAAACTGAAGCTAGAGCAAGACTCATATTACGACTCGGAGCTCCATAGACCAAGGATATTTCAACATAGTAGACAACTTGCCCCGAAGATCGCGAAGAAGACTTGCGAATCCTTTTGGAAAAAAGTTATCAATGAAATCCTCGTTGACAAGAAGTGCGGCTTCGGCAAAGACCGAGCTTACTTGCGAGCCGCCGTCATGAATATAAGCTGCGACCTTCCCATGTCCATTGCTCCCCTCGCAAATAATATAACATTTCATATGCTTACTGAAGTTCCGTTTTGCGACCCATCAAGATGATTGTTGGCCTTGGCCCCAACAAGCTTTGGCTTGACGAGCCGTCTCTTGCGAAGCTGAGCGACAACGCGGATGTTCCCGTGAGCCATATGTACTTTGTGGTTGGTTTGCTTATCCAAGTCGAGCAAGTCGAGCACTATGCGACCCCGAACCTCTTCGAGTTGGTATAGGATCTTAAGAATGCCGGCGACGATGATCCCCCGCTATTCATCATACCAACGGGGATTGGCTCACGGTGATTGAGACATCGAGATTTCGTGATCTCCTACGCCGGGCATGCATCAAGGCAATGAATGCCATTGACACAAACACGGGCATGGCGACCCCCCCCCCCCCCCCCCCCTTGTTGCCACCGGACGAAGCGGCAAGGGACCGGGCAAACTGGCTCTCGGACCATCACACCATCAAGGCGGGTGTTGCAACCGGCGTGTTGGATCAACAAGCGGCCTCTTGTCTTGGCGCCATATCACTAAGTTTCGGGCCAAAGCTGACGACCTCGGCCTACTTGGCTTCCCCCAAATGTTCAAGGATTTGTTCAAGAGCTCTCATCGTTCTTGCCCTTCGATGGTCTTGATGAACCCCGGCGTCATATGGGAGGGGGGGGGGGCATGAAATCCACCGAATCCTAGTTCGAGACCCCATCGCGGCTACCGACGCAAACATCAAGAGCGAGGAGCGAGGCATACCGCATCAAGAACTAGACGATGTCAGACCCGGTCATCGATTTCTTCAAAAAGCTTGCTTCTTTACCATGTGCTCCCGAGCTTCTTTGGAATTCCTCCCCGAATTTTGTTGAGGAGCTATGGGTATAGATGAAGGTAAAGTTTATATTCCACTAATGTTTTCCAAAGTTTTTCATCGTATGTGAGCTACTATCAATCCCGAATTGTTTTTAAATTCGTTATTGCGTCGACTATCGTAGACCCAAGGGTGAGGAGGTCTACGAAGATGAGAGAGGTCCATGTGAACGATAAGCTTTGCAAGGCGTGCATCGTGGAGGGGGACTTCAAAGCTCCCGCCACACAAAATTCGTCGACGAAGCTTGGTGCCACTAAATCCACAATATTCATTGCCGACGTGCTTTTCGAATCTAGCTCGCACAGTCACGTGGGACTCGAAGGATAATGCGCGGGGCACGGACGACTTCAACGACGTGTTTGCGTTCGTCATGCTACATAACCCCACTGTGGGGCGTTCATGCCTTTATGTCATTTATCCGATTTCTGATTTCCCCCGCATGAAGTTGAATACCCCGACTGCATGGTGGGACATGTACACCGCTCTTGATGGGACGGTGCCATTTCTTCTTTCACCTCTCGGAACAACATCTTGGAGCCACGATCACAGCCGTTCACAAACAAGCCGAGTAGGGCCTGGCCTATCGCGTCCTGACTTGGGCCAAAGATTGCGGGATGAACATAGCTGGTTCTCTGCATCACGACGTTGAGTACTGCCTCTACTTCAGGAACCCCCCCTCCGCCCCCGGCCAAACATCATAGCATGCAACCTCCGCGCCGATGACCCCCGGAGGCGAGATTAGATTCGCGCAACGTAGCCAGCGTGGTTTCAATTGCATCACTCGATGAGCCGGTTGTTCTTTTCCAGGTTCTCTACATCCATCATGCTCGGCCATTTCACGGACACCGCAAAGATGAGGGACGAGCGCAAACGGAACGTGAACAAGTGCCAAATGCCTATCGCTCTCTTCTCCAAGCATCTGAGGATGGCGGCAACACACGGCACAACAACTCCCGACATCACAGCAGAAAGCGGGACACCCGCGGTGCGTGAGGGGTGCCGCCCGGCCGAATGACATGACCATGCGATTAACATAAAATTAACGCCTCGTGTGGTTAATATTTGTCACGCCGTGATGTCGCTGCGGCCTTCTGTGCGTGGTGGGACGAGATAATGTGTCCGACGCACTCGTTCAAACACGACGCCACATGAACTTGAAGACATTCCTCATTGACAACCAGAAGACGCAAATCGCTGGGATGAAATCCAAAATGAAGTCATGGTTAAAATAAAGACAAGCCGTGCCTGGGACTCAGAGATTGCGTCCATATGACTTCGAGAAGTGGCCTATTAATGACCGTGTGTGGCAAAGCAGCGAGAATAGTTACTTTGCAGCGGCGGAGAAGAAGAGACCTGAGGCGACATAGCGCCGAGGGGATTATGTGGTCGACCCTGAAGATAGTCCCTAGTGTACTCTCCACAAAATCGGCCGTCTTGAGCCGCTCATATATTTTAATATCAACTTCAATTTTAATTTCAATTTCAATTTCAATTGAGTCGCTCGTACATTTTGTCCCGGCTTAAACGGAGTCTCAGCCCCCGACTGCACAAACTACGTGAATGTAACCATCTCGCTCCCCTCAGAGTCGTATGTTTGTCATTTGCTTGGACGGAATTTTTATCCTGACTTGGCAAAAATGAACCTACCGGCGTATATATATTAGCTACTGTATCAATATATTCATACAGTACTACAAGTACCGGTACCGCATGATGATGTATAATTCTACGGGGTACAACGGGTATTAGTACGAGTGCGCGCCTGGCACGCGCACGAGTACTTGCAACTCGGCATCATGCTGTAATATATATAATAATGTCTGCCTGTCTTGTCAAATATATCCGGTATTGGCAGTGCAGGACATAAATTTTGTATGGCCGTACAATGAACAGGCTGACGTTTTGGCGTCTGTCTGACTCTCCACGGCGACGCCTCTGGAAGTGGGCGTGCTGCTAGAGGTCGGCCTGCCCGCCCCCCCCCCCCCCCCCCCCCCCTCCCCCCCCTTTAACAGTGATAAACGATATTGCCACATCCTGTCCTCCATGTATGCCATTTACTGGAGTGTAAACGGAGGCTGTAAGGCCGCTAGCTCGATACCATACAGGTTCAGATGGTGCACTAGCGCTCAGTTTTCAGGGACCACAACCGACAATCTAAACTCGATTGTGCTTGGCAGTGGAGAGTAATTTCCATGCTATCCCTTTGATGAATCAATTTGCTTAGCATTCTATAAATTGCTACTATGTGCCGTGCGCTGACTGCTCATGGTTTTGAATGTATGTAATTTAGTGGCATTGCTCTGGAAACATTGAATATTAATATCAGCCCGGTTCAGCTACAGCTGCTGCACTTCTTCGCGCTAGATGAATCCGCAACATGCAATTATTGCCTCATCAACAGCGCCGCCTGCAGCGTCGGGAACAATTGCGGTCGACGCTGTTCACACGCAGCTCCCAAAGCATTCCCAAATGATACCGACATCCTCAATGTCCTCGGTGTTGCTGAGGACGTCTTTGGCGACGACCACTGCTTGTGAGTGGCTCCTAAACAATTTTCTCGCCTACAAGGCTGCAAGAGAGACCGATGCCGGCCTATGTGCCGTTGCATAGTTATGCGTCCAATACAGCTGCGCAAGCCTCAACCCGCACGGTGCATTTTTATTATGTGTACACAACAGCAACGATGGGCACTGCTGCCAACTGAAATGGGGCTGGGCGGAGCATGCAAGGTTTTCAACCACCGCCACGTAGATTTTGCCCCGTCGCCCCCTTCCCTGCCAGCGATGGGGACCGCCAGCGCGGATGTTCACTATGGCGGTGTCTGCAACCACCCCTGCTCGCACATACAGCCATTCTCGCACTAGAACCATTGTCCTGCCCGCAGCGGGCACCACTAATGTGGAAGTGGCAGGCATATCTGCGACTGCGGCTTCTCGCGAGCGGCTCCCAAATCACTCCCGTGACCTGTGCCTCGCCAGCATGGATGTGACCTGCATGCAGCCCCCCCCCCCCCCCCCCCCCCCCCCCCCCAACAGCCTTAGTGCTTCAGCGACCGCCGGCACTACGTAACCGCCGCGGATCGCACGCCGCTCAGTTCCTAATTCTGAAACGCGCCTCCTACCTGAAACGGGGAGCGCGAGCGTCAATATCTCTAGATCACGTGGCCGGCGCCTGTTTTCTCGGCAGCATGTGTGCGATCCGCAATAGCGACGTTTGCGACAATTGCTGCTTGGTTGCGGCTCCGGCATCATTCACATTGGATGGGGCGCAGGCTCCGTCTGCGAACATCGTTTCCGTGGCGCACTGGCGCCATGGTACACCCATCAAGGACAGCCATCGTGATGGATGTAGGCGGCACCGGCGACGTGTGCGACCATCGCCATCATCGGAGATGCGTGCGGCCATTGTTGTTTGTGCACGGCTCCGGCATATTGTGTCCGCGCATGCAGTGCAATGGGCCCCGCCAGCGTGGATATCGAGGGCTCAGGCAATGGCTGCTCCCGAGCGGGTCCAACATATACATTGTCCATATCCGTACACTCAGCGATAACCACCAGCTTGGATGTGTGGCCTGCACCGGCGATGGGTGCGACAACCAGCGCCGCCGGCGATGTCCGCGATCATCGCTGCTTGCAAGCGGTTCCGGCAACATGCGTCTGCGTGCGCAGCAGGCATTGCAAGCGTGAATGTACCCAGCACCGGCCACTTACGCAACCATCACCATCGGCGGAGATGCGTGCAGCCGTCTCGGTCTGCTTCCACACATGCGCAGTGTCGCTCAGTACGTGTGTGGAAGCGGGTGGGAGGGGAGGGAGGGGGGGGGGGGGGGTAAACACTCAGCGGCTTCACATCACAGCAGTTGCCATGCTTCATTTTTGGCTGCTGTTGTACTATCATGCGATCGATCAATCACATACAATCCTGCGCTCCGCCGGTATGCGGCACATACTGCTGTATATGCGATGCTTTGTCGCCTTGTCACAAGAGAGGGTGTGTGGAAACGGCAGCATATCATCAAGATTGGATATTCACTGACGACGTGTATTAATTCACATATTTACAATGCATATAGATATTTAAGCATATCCATGCAGAGCAGCACTATATGTGCATGTTGACAGAATAAACGCAAAATAAAAGTGTAGTCGCGGCTTCAGTCTTTTGGTTGGCACGGATGTTCAACATGAAGTAGGAGCCACATCATGCCATTTAATGCGGCTTGTGAATGTACCGGCCTTATTTGCGTGGCCTGTTGTCGCATATAGCGACTACCTAGCAATAGTGAATTCATGTTGTATATGCGACAGTCTCACGTTCATTGCTGTTTGCTACTCGTTGAGACAGGCACCGCGCTAGAGTCGACCCTCAGCACGACATCGTACATGCGTCCGAATGTTGAGACATGGGCAGGCACGTCAACTAAGTGTGGATATGCTTTTGGGGTGCAGATACCTTGTATTACGCAGTGAACACTATTGTGCGGATCCGAGTTTTGATGTGATTATTTCTAGGCGCACAGTGATGTCATGCTGAGGGCACAACATAGTACAGCATATTCATATACCATAATCATGCCACCGCCTAACGCACTGGTGGCTTGATTGGTAGACAAACGCCTCCGTAGCATCATTGCTGACCGTTCCCACAGAAATTATTTGCCGCCCTCCAGCCCCTCCCGCCCCCCGTCAGCGCACGTGGGGTCACATGCGCACCAAAACATGTCGACAACCTCTTGGTTGGCGGGATCATGCGGCAGTGAGCTGTGTGCAAATGTGTATAGCGCAGAGCTATGCAAGTTCACACCTACATATGCTTACTTCCAAGTTGTTATTATGCTGTCACATTGGATAAGTGACTATTATGGGTATGCCCTATGCCACAACTTTGGTCTTGTGCATAACCCTGGCTGTGACATGGTGCAGCAGCATGGTAGTGGTACGACATAGTGCCCAACAGCAACCGCTTGCGCTCCTACTTAGGCAGGTCCCGCATTTCGGCACTCTCAATAGCGTCCGAGTCGGCCGAGCGGATGCGCAGCGCGTCGGGGAGCTCCTCAAGGAGTTGTAGTGAGCCTTACGGAAGTGGGCGTGCTGTTGGTGCTGGGCAGTGGTTTCCAGAGTGGTGTAGCTATGAAGCATCATGGCAGCAGGGGCAGACCACACGGGTCTGGCTTCTCTTCAGAAAAGTTGCGGCTTTGGGGCAGTGTATCAGGGGATGTTTCTCAAATGGTTGCCACTTCCTCTTTTGTCAGGAGGTGCGATGGCTCAATAATTTGATTGTTTGTAGATATATGCAACTACTTCGCTCGGCCCCCGAATGCATTTTATTCGGGGGTCAAAAATGTCGGTGACTGAGAAGGAAATTGGTGATTACAGTTGTAAATTCATAGTACGTGCCAATGTATGTGGGAAGTTCATTTTAATATTTCAGCGCTTGACATACTGTTCAGTTCGTAATGCAGTTAGAGAAAACAGCGATTCGCTATCAGCAGGAGCGCTTTGGCGGAACGCCGCCCTAGAGTCTAGCATGTTAGCAACCCACATGACACATTGGTGAAGCCTATTATAGTGTTGCTAGTAATCTTTCATCTGTATAAAACGTAACCCTAGCTGACGGGCGGGCTTGGCACACCCATGCCGATCTGGAGTATCGAAGCTGACTTGGGGTCGTAGTTTCCAGAACCACGACAGAGTGGCTACTTCGAGGGGGGTTGTCAAAATACAGCCAGCGTGCAGCGCAGTTGCGAGAAACCACTGCAGATGGATTATCGTCGGAGCAATGGGTTATCGTCATGGGGTTTGCGAGCTGGTTTCCGATAAGCTTGTTCAGTGTGGCGAGTAGTGGCTCATCAGGGCGGGCGCGTCCTGCGAGCCGAACATAAGTGTCTGCTGTCTCTTGTCCAAGACGCGCGTGCTGGAATTGCACCCGATTTGCAGGCCTGTTCGGAGGGGGAGCACGTGATGGGTTCCACGAACCACCGGGGCGCTCCCAAAGTCGAGCTTGCGCATTGCTCGGGAATGACCCGGAGCGGGCGGCGGCGCAAGAAAGGCCTCCTCGTACTCAGCCATCCGCTCTCCGGCGGAGCTTTCAAAATTGAGGACACGAGCGGCGTGGTAGTGCGAGTCGCCGAAGACACCCTGGAGCAGAAATGGGTTGGGCACGTCAGCGCTATGTGTGGTAAGGCATGGCAAGTGCGGACACGACTCATTCCAAAAAGCAATCCTCGATTGTTCGGTCGCGGGAGCCGAGTAATTCACACTGCGGGCTGCGGACAGTGCAGCAGCAGGTGACGATTACTATCGAAGGTGGAACACGCGATCACTCAAGAGAGGAAAAAATCGGATAAAGCGACGCGCCGAGGCCTCACCTTCTCCTCAGCTTGCATGCACCAGTCCAAACGAGAGCAAACCCTGCTGCGGCGAGGCGCAGGTGGAGGCGTCCAGGATATTCTTCGCTCCACGTCCCGGCACGGACTGGGCGTGCGAGGGCAAGGGCGGGAATCTATGGGAAACGAGCACGCGCCGGGTCGGCGCCGGACGGCACTTTCAGGAAGTTCGTCAGGTGAGCGGTCTACGTCGCCTTGGTTGCGAAACACTGCTGAACACCCGGATACCAGAGGCCAGCCGTCTAGTTGAGAGCAGTGGGCTGCCATGATTTTAGTAGGCGCGTCTCAAAATCGGTTCGCAGTTCACGCGATTTGGCTGATTACGTAGCGGAAATATTCAAAGAGTTGCCAGGACCTGCGCTGGTGACATTTCGTTGTGGGTTAAAAAAAGTGCTGGAGAAAGTGTCGGAGAAAGTGGCCAGTTGATCGCCAAGGTTTTGCGCGGAACACAAGCATGCTGCCGCCGCGTGCTGACTCCCACTCGTACGCGCCAGCACGACACGCCACATAAGCACTTGTTACACAGCGGGTACAGGTACCACACGGCAACGTGTCCATCCATATAAACATTTGTACAGGTAACGTCAAAAGGCAGGCGCGTACAGGCGTACGGGGTACTCGATCGACTAACCATACCGCCCTGCTGCTGTGTTTTTCCCGCCCCCGAGACAGGACTGGCACCAGTGAAACCCGTGCAGCGTCTCTACGACGGCCGTTTAGGAAGCAATCCAGTTACGGAAAGCCCTGGGTAGGCGACGCTCTGTTATAGTCATCAAGCAAATTGCCGAAGCATTCTGCACTACTAATTAAACGCCAGTGATGGAATTTCCAACACTGTTGGATCACCGTCCATATAGAACACTGCCATCAAAATACCCGGCACTGACCACGAAAGGTCCGCCCTACCTGCTGCTGTTATCGGACACTAGTCGCTACCGGTAGGGCAGAGGAGCGGTGCGCGAGAAAACTTCGTTAACACTGGCCTGTAATCCACCCGAGGAATCGGAAAAGCATGGACTAAGGCGGAAGTCTGTACTATAATAACCCTTCATGCGTCGTAGGATTAAATAATTAGTTTGGCCAGTAAGAATTGTGAGTGCGTTTTAGGAACCCCCCCCCCCCCCCCCCCCCCCCCTGTGCGGGGGGGGGGGGGGGGGGGGTATTCAGGCCGGAATTCAGTCTGAATACTGCATACCGGAACTAAACAGACTTCATGCTCAATTCAGGTCCTGAATTTAGGTCCTGAATTCAGGCTGAAGTCTGTTCAGCTGAGTTCAGCTAAATTCAGTTCAGGCTGAACTGAATACCTCCAGGGGGTACTTCAGCGTCCCTACCCTGGTCGTTACCACCAGCACCATATTATAGTACAGCAGTACTAGCGCATCGCAGTGTGCAACGGTGTGCACAACAGTGTGTAACAAGTGTGCAACAAGTGCACACTGCAGTGTATA
The DNA here is from genome assembly GCA_006384855.1 of Tetraselmis striata. NCBI lineage: Eukaryota > Viridiplantae > Chlorophyta > Chlorodendrophyceae > Chlorodendrales > Chlorodendraceae > Tetraselmis > Tetraselmis striata. The sequence goes on along the minus strand of VCJN01003004.1, from coordinate 229,785 downwards.
GTGTGCGCATGTGCACTGCGACAGCAGTATCCTGGGCGCCCGCCAGGTGCGCGCGCCGCTACATGGCGGCGCGGGCGCTGCGGGCGCCGCTCACTTCCTTTAACCTCACCGCATCCTCCTGCCCCTCCCACTCGGCTGCCCCTCGTCAGGGGCCCACGCCCGTGCCCTGCACCAGGGCTATAGGAGGTTATGATGCCCTCCTAGCCTCACAGCGTCGCTTCCCGCTGTGTGCTCCGTCTCGTGGCGCCGCGCCCGCCTGCACGGCGCGCCCTGCTGGCCCTGTCGCCCGTTTTTTTCCGTGAGCGTTTGTATGTCCGACAGCCCGCCCCCGCCGCCGCCAGGCGCGGGCGGATCCTCCGACCAGTGGCCCGCACTCGGTCAGTCCTTTGGCCCCCTGTCCCCTGCCTCCTGGGGGCAAGTCAGCTCCACAGCGGCACAGCGCGCCGTGCAGATCCAGCAAGCTGCCTCAGCCGAGCAGATGTCCCAGATGGTCGCGGAGATGCGCACCATCGCGCACGATGCTGCCACTGCCGCCACCCGCGCGGTAGTGCAGGAGCTGCGCCAGCCCTCGCTCTCGCCCAAGCCTGACCCAGGCGACACAGCACACCATACCGCCACGTCCGCCCCTGCTCCTGCTCTGGTTCCTGCTCCCATGCCGCCCCCGCTCTCTCCTGGTTCCCTTGGTGACGATCTTGGCGCTCTCCCTGTCGCGCCCCCTCGCCAGCTCGGCGCGCATGACCTTGGCCGCTCCCTCAAGACCGCTTTCTCCCAGTTCTCGACAACTTACTCCTGGCCCATCTACCGCGACGATTTCCTCGCCCACCTGACGACTGTCAACCCCGTCCTTGTCGCTGTCCTCCTTGGGGCTCGTCCACCAGCACACGGCCTGACCGCGGAATCGTTCAGTCTCTTGCAGCAACAGCTCTCCGCCACGCTCACTGTTGTCATGAAGTCTCATCCGACGGCTGCCACACGCCTCCGGAACTTGAGGCGCTCGGACACCTTCGCTGCCGCCGACAATCCCGGCACCCTGGCTTGGGACCAGCTGTGCACACACCTCGACCGCCGAGGCGTGGCTCGCACTGTGCGCCACCTTTTGGCTCTCCAGCAGCCGCAGTCCCCGTCTGAGGATCAGGGGGCCTTCACCCAGCGCATGCTGAACGCCTATCACGAGCTCAACGACAGCCCTGTCTCCCTGCACTCCAACGTGCTCCACGAGAACGTGCTCGTCGCTGCTACCCTCGCAGGCATGCACAACACAGTCGCCAGAGACACCATACTCTCCGCCCTCGACGCAGCCGAGACTCGGGCGGAGGACATCTCCTACGGCCGCCTGTGCGACATGATGCCCCGCCACCCAACGACTCCCGACAGCAAGCCAACCCGCCCCGGCCAAGACGTTGCCGCCTTCGCTGCGGCTATGCACACTCAGCTGCACTCGCAGGTGGAGGCTGCGGTCGTCGCCGCTATGGCCCGTGCCCCCCCTCCGGCTCGACCCCCCTACGCTCGTGCTCCCCGTGGTGGCCCGCAGAACAACGCCCGGCAGCATCCGCCCACGACCCCGTGCCGCATCTGCGAATCGAAAGGGCAGGGCAAGCGTTTCCACTGGCATGCGCACTGCCCCCTGAACCAGGCTCCGGCTGCGCCAACTGCTGCGCCGCCTCCTGCCCCCGCCACTCATCAAGCTGTTGTTTCTCCCGTGTCGGCTGCGTCGGCGTTTTCCGATGAACTCTCCCACATGATGGCCTTCCTCGGCAACCCGGACAGCGCAGCTCCTAACGCCATGATGGCACATGCGGGGCCGAGTGGCATCCATGCTGTTTCCTTTCGGTATTCTGTGGGAAGGCCGCCGCCCCGCTCCCCGTCGCCGCCTCCGGCATGTTTCATGTCGACGGTGGTGCCAACATCTGCATGGAACCCGACGTCTCGCGCTTCCGCGCCTACTCCCCCTTGACCACCCCGGTCCCGTGCTCTGGCCTCGGCGTTGACATCCTCGGCTTTGGCTCAATTGACATCTCCGTTGTCTACTCCGATGGTGTCAGCCGCCCCCTGACAGTGCGCGCGGCACATGCCCCCGGCATGACAGCCAGGGGCGCTCCTACCATCCTCTCTCAGGAATACCTTCGTCGCGAGCACGGCGTCAGCTTCTCGTATCCTGCTCGAGGGGCGCCCTCCGCCACGGACTCTCACGGCTCCCTTGTCCTCACCATGGTCAATGACCTGCCCTTTTCTCACCGGTGGCCACGTCGAGTCTCCTGGTACGGCCCCTCCATCTGCGTGCCTTGCCTACAAGGGCCCGCCTGAGTCGCCGCCTGATGCCCATCGCTTGCACCTTCGCCTCGGCCACCCTGGCAGGGACGGCATGAAGGCCTTGCTTCGCTCGGAGTCCGGGATGCGGGACGCTGGAGGATACTGGCCCGGAGCGACGGCAGGAGGTACCGGCGAGGCGTCCAGCTCATGCCAATCGGAGGCCGGGCTGGCCGGAGGCGCGGGGCGCTTGAGGTCAAGACACGGAGGTCACTAAGATCAATGGGTTGTCGCATGTAGATCTCCTCTTTGAGGGAGGCGTTCAAGAAGGCTGTCTCAATGTCGATCTGGTGGATGTGCATGCCGCGGGCAACGGCCACGGCCAGACACGTGCGGAGGGTGCTGAGCTTGACGACGGGGGAGAAAGTGGCGTGGTAGTCCACCCCGGCTTGCTGGCTGAAACCCTGAGCCACTAGGCGGGCCTTGAACCTGTTGACGCTGCCATCGGAGTTAGCCTTGACCTTAAAGACCCATTTGTTGCCGATAGCATGCCGTCCCACCGGGAGACGGGCGTAGGCAAAGGTGTTCCGAGCGCGGAGGGAGCGGAGCTCACTGACGATAGATGCGCGCCACTCTTTGTGGTATTTGCCAGCAAGTGCCTGCTTGATGGTGTCAGGCACCGGGATGCGGGACGCTGGAGGATACTGGCCCGGAGCGACGGCAGGAGGTACCGGCGAGGCGTCCAGCTCATGCCAATCGGAGGCCGGGCTGGCCGGAGGCGCGGGGCGCTTGAGGTCAAGACACGGAGGTCACTAAGATCAACTTGCGGGACGCCGTTGAGGAGGCAATAGGGCACTCCACCAGCACCGTTGGCCGCCGACGGCGACGGAAGCCTGTTCGCAAGGAAAGCAGAATGACGCATGGCGAGGCCCCAGAACCGGCGAGGCGCGTGGCTATGTTGCATGAGGCAGACTGCTCGCTGACCCAGACTCCCCCAACGACGCTCGACGCGACCGAGTTGGTGGTGAGCGTATGTATGGGGCAGTGAACCTATCAGAGAAGCCACACTCGCGAACCATGGACCGGCAGGCCGTATCGAGGTAGTTGGGGTCACAGTCAAACTTGATGGACGGGGCAAAGCGGCGCTGACCGGCCTTCGAGCAGATGGTGCGAATTTGCAGCAGGACGAGGCGAAGCTGGGTGATGATATCTCGTTTATTTGGAGGAGAGGGCAGCGAGCCAGATGTAGTTGGAGTAGTGATCGATTACACCGAGGAGGAACTTGGCCCCACCTACCCCGGGGACATCCACGGGACCGAAGACATCAGAGGGAGGGATGATATACAACGTATTCAACAAGTGTGCAACAAGTGCACACTGCAGTGTATAGTGTGCGCATGTGCACTGCGACAGCAGTATCCTGGGCGCCCGCCAGGTGCGCGCGCCGCTACATGGCGGCGCGGGCGCTGCGGGCGCCGCTCACTTCCTTTAACCTCACCGCATCCTCCTGCCCCTCCCACTCGGCTGCCCCTCGTTAGGGGCCCACGCCCGTGCCCTGCACCAGGGCTATAAGACACCACGTCTTGCATTTTACACGACGTACCGGTACCAGCCAGGTGCCAGCACCGAAATGATGATGATGAAATAAAGGACTCATCAAGTCAGTACCAACTGGATGTACCAGTACCAGTAAACACTAATTCTAATTCTAGGGAACTACCCTTTTTGTAATTCACACCAGTACCAGTAAACATGCGGGATGCGGGCCGCTTTTAGGCGGCTTGCTGTGTTGATTTTCTAATTCTGGGGAACTGCCCTTTTTGTAATTCACACCAGTAAATGAACCCAGTACCTCCGCCTGTACTACAGCACAGTTACCAGGAGAAACCTGCTGTAGTTGTCTCCATGTGTATTCGTAGTACTCAATCCTTAGAAATAATGCAACAATAACGGGCAGGGCCGGGGGGCCACCAAGCAACATAAATGGACGACGAGCCCCGAAATCTGACGCGAGCGAGATGTCTTGGAGGGCACGAGTCACTGATGCTAATCCCTACCTGCATCAGTTCCAGGTCCGGACTGCCGCCCATAGAGGGCCGTATGACGTCGCAGCGGGTACAGGAAGTAATGTAGTGGTCGCTAATCCAAATCTATTTTTTATCCTCATCTCAATAAGATAGCGAGAAAAGTCCCGAATTGTTTTTTGTGCCCTATAATTATTATTCAACATTTTCACCGATAGCTGGCCGCGGGTGGAGGGTCTCGTGCCCTAGATGGAGCGTGCCACAGCAAAGATGAGTGGACCGGCCGGCCGCCGTGGAGGCAAATGGTGGTCCTGACCGGCCCCCGTAAACATGTGCGCGCAAAAGGGCGTAAACGCGAGTAACCGGGCGCCGCGCTAGGTCTATCCCGTACAATGAGAGAAATCACATATGCTAGTATATAGAACATTTCACAAGGAAAGTCCGGTTTGCCGACTAGACAATGTTGGGCGCAACAAGCCACGGGCGGGGGTCGTAGGCGGGAATGTTGAAGGCGACGACGGGCCGGCGGGGCGCGCCAACTAGAAGATAGTCGCTAGTACAACCATGAATGAAGGAGTCGTGGCGTGGTTTCCAGGAGCGCGTGCTACGGCGTATCTTGAAGTATGTGTTGAGTGGAGTTTGTTGGGATTCATGTCTAAGGTATTAGTTGCTCATCGATATTGTCAAATATCGATGAAGCTATAGCCGGCAACTTAGACGGGCTACGACTAATGTGCGACAGGGGCCACTTCGAGCAAACACTGTAATGTATAGCCGCCGTGCAATGTGTTTACAAACATCTCAAATGAGAGTGGCCCAACTACCCCTCCAAAAAGGTATATTTTGCCGAAATCACATTGTCGCAGACAGCCTGTATCGATCAGATTCTGAACAGATTCGGCATGAAGTAGGTATGCAAAGCATCGGCATTTCCGATGGAAAAAACTACATCAACCACCTACCAACGTCAACCTCTCCCCTCCCCGGCACTAGACGCACATGGCACCGCCTTATACAAGCAGATGCTCGGACCGCTAATATAATACGTAGCCACTTGTACGTGGCAAGACATCAGCAAAGCACTCAACATGTTGGGCGGCGTGCATGCGGCACCAACCCAAATGCACATGACGGCCCTAAACGGGTACTTCAATAGCTCATCAATAAAGAAGGCACCATGGACCATGGGTTGACATTGGGCGCAGCCTTAGGTGACAACCTCCGGCTGATCGGGCATGTTGATGCAGACTATACGCAAACAATCCAATAAACCAACGCAGATCCTACTTTTCCGGTGTGTATACTCATTGGGTGATTGTGGGGCATGCAATTGCAAAAGGACTCTGCAGCAATGCATTGCGTTATCCACCCGCGAGACATAATATGTGGCTCTAACGGCATCCACTTGCGGGCTTTGCGGCTGTTGCTGGACGAAGCTGTTGGGACGTCACATTGGAGAACCCTTGCTACTACAAGAGGACAATAAGTCAGCTATCAATTTCGCCAACAACAGCCCGCATCATCAACGCCAAAACAACACACATTGACGTCAAGTACCACTTCATCAAGGACCATGTGCATGCGGGCACCGTGCAATTGCAATACGTGCCCACGCACAATAACATGGCTGACATGCTGACGAGACCGCTCCCGGCCCCGGCACTGGCCGAGCATGCAAGGACAGCCATGGGCGGGAACATGAATTGTGTCAAAGTCGTCAGGAGCATGGAACTCACTTACATTGTAGGATTCTTAAATATCTCCTATTGCAGCATTGGGGGGGAGTGTTGATGGTAGATTGGCACTGCATCATCTAAGTAGTACTATCACTTACTCGATCACTGAGAAATACTAGTTATTATGGATATGCGCTCTTCGCGCATATATATGTGAGCCTCATCATCGCGCTGCGCGCGCCGTAGCTCGGAGCTCAGCGCACGCCTACCGCGGAGCGTGTCAGTGCTTGTAAGCTTTTAATCACTTCTTTATTTCCAGCTCCTTTTCGCCTCGCCCTCTGCCTGTGCGCACTCACGCATGCAAAAGAGCCGGCCTCAGATTCGGCGCTCTACAATATGTGACGCTCGATCTGTGACCCGCAATCTGAAATATATTCAAATAGGGGCTTCATGTCCGCAGATTGAGGCATATTTGCTGACGAGCCTCAGATTAGTCTTCCGCTCCATCCGCAGATTTTGTTTGTCTTACGCGCTAGCTGCACTCTGCGCTACAACCCGCGCGCTCCGCGACCAGTTTCGTAACCAACAGCAGCCGCGTCGCTTGCCCGGGCCCATCATGCATCAACGGCTCGGGACGGCGCCGGCTCAAAGGCACTCCGCCCATCCCGAGCCCCCAACGGCGGGCGTGCAAGAGCGGGCGGGTGTTCACCGGCCACGATGGCGTTGCCATCGGACAACGGCATGGGTGGCGGAGATGAGGCGGGACGCGGCAGATTGCATGGCGGGCGTGGGCGCGACCGGGGATGCACGTCGTCGCGCGCCACCAAACTACGAGGAAAGTTGGCTAGAAGGGGACGGTTGGGGGCAGGGGGGGGGGGGGCTGAGGGAGAGGAGGACGAGGAGGAGGGCAGCGGCTCTGGTCGAGGAGGAGGAGCGACGGTGGTGGCTTGCTAGGTGGCGGCGAATGGCGCGAATGGTGAGGCCGCGTGGATAATGCTACCACTATATACCCGTGTTATGGAAAAAATACCAAGCGGCTAGGTAGTCATCATTAATAATACAGCCTAAGCAGCGCTCTCGGCGAGTACCATCATCATAATCTACTGCGTCATCTGCGGACGACTGCGGACGTTTGCTGTTTTAAACCGCACATGTAAGGGTAGTGAATATCGTCTGATGCGAATTTAATAGCATGGATTCGTCGTACGGGTACTGTATCATAGTGCCGACAAGAAATGATGCTCGATGCGTCTGCGGAAAGGATGACGATGAGGGCAGTCAGGATTGTAAGTGCGTTTTAGGTGCCATATGTCGCTCAAAACAGCGGGGGGGGGGGGGGGGGGGGGGGATTTGATAGTAGGCCAAAATTTTAATAGCTAGTATTTTCCGGTTTGTTACCGGCTCCAACTAACCGCCGTACCGTACGCACCGCACCACCCTCACCAGAATTGCCGCCGCCGCGCTAGGCCGGCATGGTGCTGTTACCCCGAGCACAAATACCTATCAGTCCACAACCACGCCTACCTCAAGTCGTCAGTCTTCGGCTTGGGTAGCGGACACCATTTCGGTATCTACTAGGCACACCGTGAAGGTGGAGGTGAAGTGGGACGTCAAGCAGCTTTCCGTTAGGCCCGTGCTCTACCCCCTTGAGCAAGATTGGTTAGAGGCCCGTACCGTGCGCAACATGCTAGAGTATGCAGTGAACGGCTTGGACCCTAGCCTATCCTTTGAGCTCGTTGAACACATTGCAGTGGTTGTCGTGGAGTAGTCTGAGATGTTCAGCTCGCCATCCTTTGGCAATAAGAGGCGGCGTGTGACTGGCGAGACCGGTGGCAGCCGCATGCTCCAAGAGAACCTAACCGGTGGGATCCCATGGTTAGGTGCGATGCGATGGAAGTGGTGCCCACTCGGCACTTCGAATTCGCATGGCGGGCAACAAACGCCAGAAGAGGGAGGGGCAGCCATATAACACTACTGCTGTATTATCGTGTGCTTTGTGCTCTAAATGCTGCCCTCATGCCTTGATATGCTGCGCACACCTACGTGTGTGGCGGTTGCTCCCTACACAATATATTGACAATTGCAGCACTTCCCCCTTGGACACTTATGTTGATAGTAATATACACAGTACATCAACGAGCTACAAAACTTGTGGAGGGGGGGGGGGGGGGGTCAGATAAGATGGGGGGGGGGGGGGGGGGGGGGTTACATAAAACACACTTAGAAATCTTACTGGCCTAACTAGCGCATAGCTAGTATCGGACGTAAGGATCACCGCCATCAGCCATACATCTCAAACCAGAGTGGCCCAGCTCCTCCAAAAACCATGCCTATAAATTAGTAGCGACTAATCCTTCTAGCGCTGGAAATGATGTTTCGAACATGCAATCGAATCTAGTTTTGCTAAAAAGATGCGGAGGCTATTTTACACCAAAGAAGCGCCGCCATTTTGTGGCTAAGGCTCAGCGGAAGGGGGAGTCGGAGGGAGGGCATGCACGGCGGAAAGGGAAACGGGCGGGCGCTGCCGAAGGCTGCGAGCTGGAAGATGGCAGGCGAGCTGTTGTTGGCTGTTCTACGCAGTTCCCCTACTGGGAGCGAGGGCCCGCGGGCGATGGGGCAGCCCGTACTTAAATATGATGGTGACTAAACCGGTTGAACCCACCAACCGACCGTACGGGTCGCACTAGGACAGTTAAATTGTTCGGAAACCCCATAAACACATTTAGATCATTTCAAACATGCAATCATGGAGTCTAGTTTTGGCATTTACACGCGGTTCGCTCGTGTACGAGTGCATGCGGTCGGTAGGCGTTCCGACCAAACGAATGCAGGAGATGTCTTGGGTTGTAGAAGGGTCTCGCGCCGAGAGGTTAGGAACCTCGATCGAGGCGCATGCGCAGAACATACACGGATGGGAGATGTTGACGGCGCGAACGTCGGCCCGACATAGACCGGAGGTGTCGCGAGATTAAGGCGCCGGCTCTCGACAGTGCCATGCAGCTTTTGCAGCGCGCCGTAGTGGCCACGTGCGACACGAACCGGAACTGTAGGCCAGCAGGAACGGACAGATTGGCGACTGCTAGCGCCATGTAGAGCGGTCATGGTAGGACGAGTACGAGCTTCGCGCGCGGGCGCGCGAACGCGTCGCGTACGACCATGTGAAGTACGGTACGATGTACGTGAAGCGACGGGAACTCTGCACTTGTAATACCGGCGGTGTATATTGCGGGGGGTGGACACGCGACCCCGGCGCGCGACGACGGTGGTGTACGGCCGCTTCCATCTCCAACGGCGGTCGTCCCGCCACCTCGCACGAGGGGCGGCACCTGAAACGTATAACGCATGGGGGGTGGGGTGGGGGGGGGGGGGGGGGGGGGGGGCACATGGGATGACCCTGCGTGGTCGAGCCGTACCGGTTCTTTTGTGTGTCGGGGTCGGTTCCCGGCGATATCGCAGGAAGATCCGCCGACTCGGCAAATTGTCGGCGCGGGTCTCTCATCGCGGAGTGTGGCGAGGCGGCCGCCGCTGTTGTACCAGCGATTGTGCCGACCACCTCACAATTCGCAGACCTACTATGACTACGCCACGAAATGCATAGGTTGCGTTAAGTGGTGGAGCTGCCCCCAGGTGACGGGGCAGCTCGTGTTGTCAATGGTGGGATATTGTGACGTCGGGAACGGGTGCCTGGGCCGGCCTTGAGGCTCTGCCAGCCAATGCCGGCCCGTATCTACGATGTCCGTGTTGTGGGGACGGAGGTAATGACAAGACGGCCGTCGCTGCTGCAACGACGGCCGCCGAGGTTCCAAACCCAGAGTCGGACAGAGGTAGTTACGGTTTCCACGAGACGTCGAGCACGCGAGGTGGTACAGCTGCTCTCCGACGGGCAACTGCAGGTTGTCGCGGTCCTTGTGACGACGTTGCAATACGAGGCATCGGAGACGCGCCGGGCCGAGCCGCGCAGAGGGTTGCCCAGGCACTGCGACCACAACATACGTTGCTGTGGCATGGTTAGGACGAGGGCAACGAGCCCTCTCAAAACATATTCGCATTAGCGGCGCCATCCCCGTAACGGACCAATTACGGGTAGTTTCGAAAAACTACGACGTGTAACTACCGTCGATGCCACGCCTGACGCTCTGCTGCGAGGACACTACACGGACCGGGTTGAAGTGTCTTGCATGACGGCAAATGGCCGTCTTGACGGCACGCACGGACGTCCTGGTAGGCGTATTTGTCGTCGTTGACAACCATGGCGAGCTGCGGCCATGGTAGTACCGAGCGCGTCCACCTAACCTCAAGAGTTGACTACTGCGAGAGGGTCGTGCTCCACTGCGGGAACCCGCGCAAGCCCGTACTGCGCCTCGGCTTCGGGTGCTGAGGTTTAACCCCCCCCCCCCCCCCCCCCCCCCCCCAACGGGGACCCCCCCAACTCCAACGCCTTACCGTGCGCATCGCCACCCAAAAAGGTCTCAGCTGCAAACTTAGCCAAAACGGACAACGACTTCGGGCGCACGAGTGGGGAAAACCACACTACCGCTGCCAATGATGTAACGCATGTGATGCGTGGCACGACGACTCACTACCAGGAAAATGAACCTCGATGCAGACTTGATAAGCCTCTGCGACCCTCGCTCGCACAATAAGTACGCGAAGCCGCTGCCGAAGGCAGCGAGCTAGAACCTGGCAAGCGCGCAGCTGATGGTGGCTGTCCTAAGTAGATCCCTCGCCGGGAGCGCATGGCTCACGACGGGCGATGGTGCAGTCCGTACTGAAACCCGATGGTGCCGTACGTCACATGTTGAAACAACTAACATACCGTATGGGTCGCACTAGGAGAGTTAAATTGTCTGGAAACCCCATAAACCGGATTAAATCATGGCCGGTACGAGTCGTATCCCATATTCTCATATGCCTTTGTTCGAATAACCGGTACCGCACGGTACATGCATGTGAGGACGGGTCTCTACTCTTCGTCCGGCCCGCTCTGATCTCGGCGACGAAATGCTATACGTAATGTGATGTATGGGTTTGGTTACACGGTGTAGAGTTAGACGACCTGCTTTAGTTTTCGTAAGGCCAGTGAAAAATTGTAAGTGTGTTTTAGGTACCCCCCTCGAGCCTGACCCCCCTCCATAAGTTTTGTAGCTGGCTAATGTACTGTGTAAAGTACTATCAACATCAGTGTCCAGCGAGGGAAAGTGCTGCAATTGTCCATATATTGTGTAGGGAGCAGCTGCCACACACGCAGGTGTGCGCAGCATATATATCAAGGCATGAGGGCAGCATTCAGAGCACAAAGCACATGATTATACAGCAGTAGTGTTCTATATGGCTGCCCCTCTCCCTTTTGACGTGTGCTCACGAGGCGAACTCGAAGTGCCGAGTGGGCACCTCTTCCATCGCATCCCACAGGTTAGGTTGTCTTGGAGCATGCGGCTGCAACCGGTCTCGTCAGTCACACGCCGCCTCTTATTGCCCGAGGATGGCAAATTGAACAGCTCATACTCCACGACGCCCGCTGCAATAATGTGTTCAACGAGCTCAAAGGATAGGGTCCAAGTCGTTCACTGCATACTCTAGCATGTTGCGCACAGTACGGGCCTCTAGCCAATCCTGCTCTAGGAACAGTGGTTCAAAATAACTGTTATGTTCGTCAAAAGAAGTATGGTTACGGTGTTAAGCAATGTTGGCCTCAAAACCCTTGTTTTCAGGGAACAAGATACGCGCCACAAAAAATCACATCCGTCCACAAAGTCACCAGACGGCCACACTACTTTGATCACGGAAAATAAAAATTTCGGTTGTTCACTTTTGGTTGTAATACTTGTAATATGGACATGTCGGGGCCACGGATCACTTACCGCTGTAGTGCCGGTGCCACAAGTCACATCCAAAATGACACTTCCCGGTTCCGTGGCAAAGTCTAGGATCCTCCGAATGAGCGCCATTGGTTTTTGCGCGCTGTTGGTGGGCTTGCTCACATCGGATGACTCCAGCCGGAACATCTTGGGGGTAGAGCACGGGCCTATAACGGAAAGCTCTCCGGCGTCCCACTTCACCTCCACCTTCATGGTGTACCTGGTGGATACCGACATGGTGTGAGCTACCCAAGCCGAAAGCTGCCGATGTGAGGTAGGCGTGGATGTGAACTGATAGGTATTTGTGCTCGGGGCAACAACAACATGCCGGCCTAGCGCGGCGGCGCGGCAGTGCAGGTGAGGGTTGTGCGGTAGTGCGTACGGTACGGCGGTTAGTTGGAGCCGGTAAGCAAAGCGGAAAGTACAAGCTACCAAACTTTGGCTTGCTATCAACGCCCCCCCCCCCCCCCCCCCCCGCCCCCCCCGGCCGCTCTGTTTTTAGCGACATATGACACCTAAAACACACTTACAATTCTTACTGGCCTAATCCTTCCCTGCTTCATGTGGGTAGGTGGATACTAGTCGTAAATCACACCAGACTCAGTCTGTAAATAAAGGGATATGCTAGTCGCTACGTGTTTGATGGGTCCGATAATAATGATTGTGTAATATATGATCATATGTCGGGGGGGGGGGGGGGGGGGGGGGCGGTCTGCGCGTCACTGCAAAGGTACCAGTACTGGCGGTAACAAATCCACCGGGGGCGAAAAAAAATCTACCGCTAAAAGCCGTAAAGAGTCATACCAAATATTAAAGATCAACAGAGCGCAAGCCGCCTAAAAGCGGCCCGCATCCCGCTCGAAGCGGGATGGATGAGCGATGTGCGCACGGCTCAGAGGGGCAGAAGTTACTGGTACAGATACCATATAAATACGCCTTGCTGAATAACGACCCCGATGCGGGGTCCCCCCTCCCTTCACGGCGCCCTGGGTTTTACTGGGAATGGGAAATTTTTCCAGCTATGGCGTCGGGCCCTCCCTCACATTGCCTTTTTTGTTGCACACGTATCGCACCCCCGAAATGCTTTGCTCCGCTGGTTGGGGCTTGCCCCAACTCGCATTACTCGAATGGGCCGACGCCCAAACGGGTAGGGCGGACCTTTCGTGGTCAGTGCTGGGTATTTTGATGGCAGTGTTTTAGACGGTGATCCAACAGTGTTGGAAATTCCATCACTGGCCTTTAATTAGTCTTGCAGAATGCTTCGGCAATTTGCTATAACTACAACAGAGCGTCGCCTACCCAGGGCTTTCCGTAACTGGATTGCTTCCTAAACGGCCGTCGTAGAGACGCTGCACGGGTTTCACTGGTGCCAGTCCTGTCCCGGGGACGAAAAAATCACGACCCCGATGTATAATTGAAAGGATTATCCTGTACGCGGGTCGACGACGCACGCGCATGGCATGCGCAACCTCAGCTGCTCACTGCCGGTACGCCAAGCAGCTGAGGAAATCTGGAGCGAGGCGCGAGGTATAGCATTCATACGCTTACCAGGTTGGCGGTAATTCTCGCCGGGCGGGGCGCAGATATACAGACATGCCTTTCGAGGGTAGTCCTTCCGAGGCGGGAGTCCCTTCGCCGGCAAAAAGGGGCGGAGACGGCGAGGGGGCCGAGGAGGTGCTGGACAAAATAGACGATCGGACCGGCAATGGGGTCATATGGTAAGCGGCACTGCCGGCGCTGCCACCCACGGCACGGATGACAAATCCATGCAAGCACGTCCGCACACCCGCGCATGCGTTTTGCCCACAGCCGCGCCGTCTTCATCACTTGCGCTCGGCCTGTCGCAGGTACCCTTCTGGGAACATTGCTGTCAACATGTCCGTGGGCGACGTTGCCTCAGGCGGCCTGCCCACCAGGCAGGCGCTGTTCATGGCAGACAAGCGCAAGCCGGTGGTACGCCAGCCCATCTCCGCCGCCCTCGCCAGCTTCCTGTCCCCGGAGCCTGGTGTCACGCTGTCGCCGCGACTTTCCCCAGTCACCACTGCAGGGGGTGGGAAGGGAGGACCCCCGGGGGGGAGAGGGGGGGGGGGGGGGGGGGGGGCTGAGGCGCCGCTGCCTCCTGCCTCCTGCCACATGCCGCGCAGGTCCTTGCATCATTCGACCAGAACGGCGAGGGCTTCATAAACTACGCAAACGGCAAACCATGGTCCGCCACGCTTGGTTCCTGCGTGTGCCATGTGCCTGTGGCGCGGGCGCCTCACCTTTTCGCGCCATGCCACGCGCGCGCAGGCTGCTAGTGAACCGCCTGAAGGGGTTCACCGTGTCGGGCGAGAACGGGAGCATTGTGCAGCTGGGGAGGTGGCCGCGCGAGGATCCTACTCCCATACTGTAAGCACTGCCCAACTTGGCACCCCAGCCCCTTGTGTGTGACCAAGGACAATTGCAGCAACTGCTGGATTTGTCGCCTGAGAAAGTGCCCGACTCGCAGGTGCCGCATCACGGAGGCCATCACGATTGAGTTTATTGACCGACAGCATATCACCGCGACGTTTAGCCTCTTGAACGTGACCCGCACGTTCGAGGTGGGCCCACACCCGTTGCCCTCCCCGCTTCCCCTGCCCCCTCCCCGTTTCACCGTGGCAATGTTTACACGATCGCTGATAGTGAGACACGCATGCGCGTGTTGCCGAGCCCCTGACGAAGTGTGAACCTCCATTGCGCATGCGCCAACGCAGCTGGGGGAGAGCCTGAAGCGCACCGACACCTACCTGGACAAAAGCGTTGGCACGTCGCCCATCTCCACCTTGCGCGGGAAGCACGACTTGGACGTGGCGGAGATACGGTGAGGATGGGCGCCCGGGGCGGCGATGTCCCGGGGGCAGTGCTCGGTGCCTACGACTCTGCGGCTCTACCTTATGCAGCGCCCGGCTGGTACCCTTCTGGGCTGTGACCGCCCTCGTGTGCCGACCATTGGCCAGGAAAACCCTAGCGGAGACTGGCAGCCTGTACCACCGGCCCGGACCGCATGCCACCCCCACAAAGCACAGCGGCGTCGGCATGCTGCGCACGATGACAAAGGTGGTTGCCCGCTACCTGAGCGACCGCAGATAGGGGGGCGAAAGGGCACCGCGTGGGCGGCGCGCTGAGCCTGCCCGCGGCCATGCAGGAGTTGTCGCCGGAATCGGAGGCGATGGAGATGATAGGAGGCATGGAGGACGCCATGCAACGCATGAAGAAGGTAGACAGTCCCGCCCGCGCGCCGTGTCCTGCTTAAACCGCTGCAAATGCTACGGGAGCTGGCCGGGGCCGGCCCTGCCTCTAGTCCCTGAGCTGAGTAGCGGCATCGCTGACGGCTCTCGATACTCCCAGGTCAGCCTCATGAAGGGGCACCACAACTCCGACGCCGCGACGCCGCTTGAGGTGAGCACCCCCCCCCCCCCCCCCCGCCCCACAACTCATGGCTTGCGTGCCTTCACCGCAGGCATGCTTGTCCCATGCGCCTGACATTGGGCCCGGCGTGGACAACCAGGACTTTGGAAGCCCCCCGATGACAGAGACCCTCACCACGCTCAAAAAGGAGAACTTTGCTCGGAAGGTGGGCTGAACAGGGTGCTGCATGTGCACCCCCCACCCCCCCTTCCTTGGCATGCAATCCATGGGGATCCCAAATCCCGGAGCACTTCACATTTATATTTGAGCTTCACTCTATTATTTTATGTGTGCTTACGCCTTCACGAATCCGCGAAAGCCACAAACCCTGCAAATTGTACGACCTTGATTGGCCTAAACCCTAAAGGATGGGGTGATTGATTTAAAGCCATGCGCCAAAGAATGGTCATAGACCCTTACGAGACCCTAAGAAGCAGGCATCTGGCGTATCTCTTGTTGCAGGCCGGGCTGGCAACTTGGTACAACACCGCCGGCTCCAACTACACCGCCAAGCGGAAGAAGGTCCCAAGCGTCAGCCTCCAAAAGTTCTACGAGGTCACGGACACGAGCCCGCCGTCCGGAGTTTTGGTTGTGATATGCTTCCACGCGGACTGGAACCCCCTCTGTAGGCATGCCCCCGCCTTGTCCGGCGCCCCTCCTCTTCACCCTCCCCCCCCTTCCCCCCTTGCACAGCATACGGGCTTGGTGTCCTCCTCAGTGTTTTGTCCCGGCGGTGTTTTCCAACATTATTTCGAGGACGTCATTGATCCAGAAATCATGTGTAGCCGTTCCCAGTGACCACCTTGGGCGTTGTTGGTCACTTGAGCCCGACTTTATGAACCCGCATACGGTCGGCCAGGCCCGTTGCATGTCCGCCTTTGAAGTCCGAGTCCCGAGTACCGAGAGAGAGAGCGGTCCCCACTCCTATCGCCCGGCCCTGTGGGCGGTGGGGTTAGGAGAGTGTGTTGTTGTTGGTGCATATTTCTGTGGGGGAGTCATCACGGCGCCTCGCGTTTTCGATCAGCGCAGGTCTTGGGAAGTGTGGGTGTTGTGTCCTGTGTTGGCGCGGTGCCTGACCTTGAAAACATGGAGGAGAGTGTGCAGCCATTGCGCCCCGTGTACGTGCATGCCCTGTAGCATTGGCGTGACATCTGCCGACGTCGTCTTCTCTGGTGTGTCGGAGCCCGCCGCCGCTAGTGGTGCGGGTCCTTCAATCGCGAGTGTACCCGCACGGGTGATCACCCGTGGGATGAAGCGTGGCATAATGGGACGCCCGTGTAATCCCTAAGCATTTTCATTGATGTTAATCGAGAACCATCAAGCGTATTTCCAGGCCGTGCTGACCCCCCCCCCCCCCCCCCCCCCCCCTTTGTCCCCTCTTTGATTGGTGCCCGCACTGTAGGAAGCAACAGGGGCAAATCGAGGAGGTGTGGGGGCAGCTGCAGGAGCTGGCCAAGCGGGACGCGATGGCCCGCGATGCGCAGGTGCACATATACCGGCTGGACGCGTCCGAGGCCGTGCCGGTGCAGAAGAAGTACGACTTCCGCAGCGTACCCATGTACTTCCAGTACTACAACGGGAAGCTGGTATCAGCATCCAATAGCTTTGCTGGCAAAGAAAAGTTTCTTGAGCAGGTCACATCCCCCTCTCCCCCGGACCCCCTCTTTCTTTCTCTAGCGACTAGGGCATTTTCGAATATACCCATACAACGGACACATTTTGGGTTTCAACAAACGCATGGCATGGGGGTGTGTGGTATTTGGGGGGTTTTGGATCTTTTAGGGTTTTCATGATGAGAATAGTGGCGATCGTCACCAGGATATGCCCGCTGGTTGCTACCCGGGTACCCCTGAAACAAAAAGCCCTGACAATAACCCTAAACACAAACCCTAACATTTGCAAAAGGCGGGGTCCCCCCCACCCCCCGGCCGACCGCCACCACAGCCACATACACACCACTCTCTCACACACCTTCGTGCGGTGCGGGCTGAACCTTCGCGACCTTTGCCCGACTCAGATCCGCAAGGGGCAGGAGGCGGGCGAGCGCAGCGTGTTCCTGCCGGACAACTTTACGTTTGGCGTGCGCGACAACCACGCGCTGGACTTCATCACGGCCGACATGACGCTCGCCCCCATGTAGGCGCGAGGCAGCATGTAAATAAGCAGAGCCAGTGCCGGTGCCGTTACTTGTCGCATCGGACATTGTCGCTACTGTACTGCGGCCATGGGGGATGCGTTGGGTTGCGTCAACGAATTCCGGGGATAACTAGGCTTCAAGGTTTTGGGGTGACCTAAGATGAAAACCAAAAGACCTAGTGTGTCAGGAAACCCTGAACCCCCCCCCCCCCCCCCCCCCCCCCCTCCAATACGGCATTATCTGAAGAATTTTGTGGAGATGAGTAAAAAAACGCCACAGAGGGCTCCAATCGTCATCACAAAAAAGTAGCAAGACTGAAAGATGGGGTTGAGGCTATGCGCACGGGTGGCGGTACCCGCGCCCACGCGTGTGTGCCGCGGTCTCATGTCTGCTCGCTCGCCTGCCACCGGCGGAACATCACCTCCCGCACCTGCGCAGCGCCACGGGCGGATGGCACAGGGCATAAGGCTTGGTTAGCGTCTGGGTTTGTTCGTGGGAGGGGGTGGGGGGGACGGGGGGTCTCTGGCAGCGGGGGGGTGGCGCACCTCAAAGTAGCTGAGGCAGGACAGGGTGGCGGGGTCGGCGCCCGGCCGCCGGTGCACAAACAGCAGCATCAGCCCCTTGGACACCTGCGCGGGTGTGTGGGCCCTCTTTCAGCACTTTGGGTGTTGGGGGGGGGGGGGGGGGGGGGGCTCGCAGCACTTGGGGGCCCAGCCCGTAGTGTGGGGCCTGGGTGGAAAAGGGGTGGAAAGGCCGCACCGCGTTGCAGAGCCGGGAGGTGGCGGCGAGGTCGTGCCAGCCTGGCATTGCAGCGGGCTGCTCCCCCGACGACGGAATGATTCTGCGGCGTGGCGGGGGGTTAGGAGGTGGGAATGCAGTGGGGATGGGTGTGGGGGGTGAAGGGGGGGGGGGGAGGTTCCAACAAGCATCAGCGGATGCCAATGCCTTTCCCCACCCCACTCCGCTCCCGTGAGCCTCTCCCTGCAGAGAAAGGAAAGGTGGGGGGGGGAGGGGGGTCGCTCACCTCACGCACGCGTCGCTGTGGCACTCCGTCGGGTGGCGCGGGTACACCACCAGGTCCGCGCCGTACTGCAGCCCCGACCTCGGCAGAAATCCCTGCGGCCGACCGAGCCGTAGGGTAAAGGGTAAGGTAAGGTGCGCAGGGAGAGGAAGTGGGGGTGGGGGGGGGGGGGGGGGATCAGTTGCCAGCCACAGGGGCGCGCATACTTGACACATGGAATCGGGTTCGCGGGTCACAAAAAGAATGGACTGTTTTGCAACATTGACTCAGAGATTGCGTTCTGTATTCGTGAGGAATTCAGATGTTCATGTATGTTTTTACCTCCTCACGGCGGCCAGAAGGAAAAGGGGGGGGGGGGGGGGGTCCAAGCCCATACTACATGCTGAACCCAAAGTGTGGTTCCGTCATGGAGAGGGCGCAATGCAGTGTGGGGTGGCATGCGCGCGCGCCTTGGCTCGGAAATGGTGGTACGCCACGTAGCGCGCCGGGAAGGAGGCGTGCCGCGACACCGCGAGGCCCCAGAGCTGCGCCGCGCTGCGCTCCTCCACGCCGCCGCCCTCCGCGCGCTGGAACACCCGCAGGATGCCGTCCACCCACAGCATGTACAGCGCCTCCTCCATGCTCAACCGCACGCTCACTGGGTGCGGCCCCGCCTCCGGCGCGCCGCCTGCGCTCGACGGGGCGACACTACGAGGCCCGGCGTCCGCGCCGTCGCCCTGTGGCCTGTCCGCCAGCGGGGGGGGAGGGGGGGGGGGGGGGGGGGGCAACAAATGAGGAGCGCAGCGCAGACCCGGCCTCATCCCGCACTGTGCATTATCAGCAGCGAGCGCTTGAACAGTTCAGTCAACAGCGGCATCGCTTGCTGGGGGCAGCAGACAGTGTGCGTGAGCACTGATGTGCTTGCAGTGGGCAATACGGCTGCCTGCGACGGCACGGTATGGATCCGTGCATTGTCGGGACGCTCCCTATCTACCGTTGCCGCGTGCCGATGAGACTCTTGACGAGTCGCGGAAGGCTCGCTGCTACCCGCACCTTGATTTCGCTTCTTTATACTGGCAGGTGGCTATCACGGAGGAAGATGCCCATAGGCCTGCGTTTCAGACTCCGGACGGTGTGGTCTAGAGTGGGTTGCAATTCATTCAGTTTGCGCAGTGCTCCTGCAGCATTTCGGCGTCTGATGCCCGTTTCTGTTTTAGTCTAAGCCCGTTTCTGCGTGATTTTGTGGCTGTTTGCCTAGACGACTTCTGTATTTATTTGAATAATTTAGATGGACATACCAGACTGGAAATGCAGGAACCAGGCGAGCATGGAGTGACTTTTGCTACTCAAGAAACGCTTCTTTGGTATGACGCATGATTACCTACTTGCACCGACATTGCGAGGGCAGGGGGAGTCGACGTCACTTGCCACAGCCGCCGTAGCAGCTCCAGCAGCTACGCTCTACTGTTCCGTGTAATGCAGACCGATCATCTGCATCTTAAAGGACAGCGGCGGTGCACAGGTGTGCCGGGGGGGGGGGGGGGGGGGGGCACGCACCGACCGAGAATCGCCGCCACCTCCTCCGCCGTCTGCCGCCCGCCATCTACCGCCCCAAAGCCGGCCTGGTGGGGTGTCGGGAAGGGGGGATGTGGAAGGGGGGGGGGGGGGGGGGGGTGAATATGTGCTGAGAGAGCTCGGTCAGCATGTGGCCCGGGTTTGGGGCTCCGGTCTGCCCCATGTCGCGTGTGCTGCCACTCACGGCGCTGCTGACGCACTGTTGGCTGTTGGTGTGCAGAATCCCCTGGCTCTCCACGTTCGCCTCATGACCGGTGTCATTTGGTGGTTGGGTCATGACACCAGTTGTGTGCCCTTGTGGAGCTGGGTTTTGGTGTGTTGGTGATGGCCCATCCTGGACTGCATTGTAGTAGATGATGATTGCATGTTATTGTTGTGTGGCTACTACGGGTAGACTACTGGCAATAACAAAAGGCATATATGTATAATGTCATCGATAAAAAAGCACATATACATAGCACATATATATATATATATATCGTCGCAATGATTCTCATACATCCAAAAATGCGATACATGAATTACGACACGAGTTGCTCCTCGCTACATTTGAAGGACGGCTGAACGGGCGGGAAGAGCCTGAAAGGGGGGGGGCGGGGGGGCGGGCGGGTGCACGCGCCGCAGACTCGCCACACCTGGTCCAGGAGCAGCGCGGCGTCGGCGCCCACGCTGAGCCAAAAGCCGCCGCCCTGCTCCAGCGCCATCAGGCCCACCTCCCGCAGACTGGCCAAGAGCTGCGGCGACGCACAGCCGCCGTGAGCTCACACACGGCCGCGCGGAAGGGACAAGGCGGGGATGGGAAGGATGGCTGGAAGGGGGATGGGGGGCAGGGGTGAAAAGAAGGTCTTCACTTGGGGGCGTGGGGAGATGTTGGCGCCGCGTCGCTTTCGCTTGGGCTGCAGGTGGATGCCACCGCAGCCGCGCTTCTTATCGGGGCAGCGGGCGCTGCTGCTCGCCACGCCGGTCATCCCGGCTGCCTCGCTGGTCCGACCTGACAACGCGTGCGCTCTACGCTCCGTTCCCTGCTGCTCTGTATCCATGCGCTTGCACTATCCAATACGTAATGGTCGCCCAGACACTAGCCAAACAAGTGGGCGCCTCGAAGTGGCTGGCGTGTTGAGGTTGAGCACCTCGCCATTGACGTAGTGGACGGTGGACCAGGACGAGGGGGTTGATGGTTACTATCATTTCAAGTTGAATCCTCTGGTCTTGCATAAAAGCATGCTATCTTACGCGGTAAAGCGGTTTTGTGAAATCTTTAAGGGAATACGCAGGCACGGGGGCGCTGTATGAAACACATCGAACCGGGAAGACGGCGGCTGCTCAGCTCTTCCGGGTGCCTTTATGTCTACTCGCGCTGCATACAGGTATAAGCACGGGCGAAGCGACGCGTGAACTAGTAACCCGTACCACTTAGCAGCACATGTATAGCCGGAAAAGCCGCCGAGAGCTAGGAGCCCCATAAATCATTTTCGATCATTTCAAGGTGATAGAGTATGATATTGCCAGTGAAGAGCGGACGAAGAGATCGGCAAATTGACGAAACAGGGGTAGCGCCAGATCACGAAGGGGGCACCGGAAGGGCCACTGCTGCGGAGTTTTGTTAAACTTGGGTGTGACGAAGGGGCGTGATGTGGCCGATGAAGAACCACACGCTAGGTGAAGGGAGGGCGTTGGGGTCGATGTAGTCCAAAACGACGTTAGTTGGAGTTGGTTGCCCACCGCCATGGTGGCGGACGTGGGACAACGGGGCTCCGATGAAGTTCGTAGCAGAAGCTGCACGCTTGCGAAGGCTGTGAGAGGTCCTGAAAGTGCTGGCAGGGGGGGAGGGGGGGGGGGGGGGGGGGGCAACACCGACGAAACAAATGGTCGTAGAGAGCCAATCCGACATCGTAGCGGCAGTCCGCAACTTGGACTGCTCGTTCGGGGTGACCGCCTAGAAGTTAGTCTCGGCCAAGGCAACGTGGACTAGGGGGCAGACTGGGCTGTGTCGATGAAGTGGTGCATGAGACGGGCAACACGGGGGTGCTCCGTCACGAACGGGGAGAAGCATTACGCATAGGCCGTCGCGGCCGCGCCGGCCGGCGGCCCTTCTCGCGGTACCCATGCATGGTGAAGTTGTAGGAGTCGCCATGCACGTTCCGCACTCGGCAAGACACACCACCTGCCAAGGCCCCGGGCGAAGAACATGAAGTTGACGACAGCGGCCATGAGGGCCCGGAAGTCGTACTGAACTACTGATACGTACTTGGATGGAGGAGCTGAAACAATTAACTCGGCACGCTCTACGAAAGAGCAAGCGACATCAACATGCAATGGAACGCGCAAAGCAACAGCCACCATGCAGGGGTGCCTGAGTAGCAGGCTGAGGTGTAGGCTATTCTTCGCGATGGGGTCGATGTTATGTAGCTCAAAGAACGTGTTGATTGCGGACACGTAGGACAGCGAGCCAGCCCCAATGTGCACCCGCTCACCGATCCAAGCGACGAACCGAGCGACGGTAGCAGTAGTCGCCTCCAACGGGATGGTGTTCTCCGAGCCATGGCAGAACTCGGCGAAGTAGGACAATGTGCCGGCATATATAGTTCCATAGAGTCTGAGAGGTGAGTGAGCTAAAGAGGAGGTCGAGTGTGCGCTGCCTCATATCGTCCAAGCCGAACGCCTGCAATAGAAGGGCCATGAGCGAGGCCACCAAAAGGGTGAGAGCTTTTGGTCGTCAATCACGTATGTGCGACGTTTGACCGACGGGGCCACATGAGGTCAGACCCTTCCGGCAAAATATTCGGCTGCGGCCTTTAAGTTGCCGGCAGTCGAACGGTAACCGATGGACGGCTTCGTATGGGCACAGTACGGATTTGCATGGCAATGTTGAGGTAGGCGGGCCGCCCCACGCGCCCGCCGTCGCGCTCGTACCGCATGTCTCGCGCGTAACGTACACGCGTGAATGTTGGTCGTTGCGAACCACTTGTAACCCCGTAAAGTAACAAACGACGGACGCAGTGATGAAATGGTATGGGAGACGGGGTGTTGAACCGTCATGTGCATGTGTGCGGATGGTTCAGTCGCACTCGGCTGTGGTTGGAAGAGGCGCAGCAACACCGAGGAAGCATGTCTAAATAAAGTATGTAGGGTATGAGGGTCCGGTCCAAACACGGGGCGCTCATCCCGCCATCGAGCTGCCAGGGTACGCTGTGCGGCGGCCACCGAAAGGTGACCTCGCAAAGCGCCAGCAACCCCCACGGAAGGCGCCCCACGTCATCACTTGTCCACGCCCCCAATCGTCACCGCGCCCGCGTCCACGCCCGCGACCTGCGAGCGTGCAGCTACACGAGCAGTATCGGCGGACTCGGCGTTGTCGGCAATGGTCGCCTCGAAGACCCGACGCTCGTAGTCGCGCAATAGGTCTCCGAAAACCGCAGAGCCAAAATGCTCTGCTGCGGGAATGTTGAGCGCGCAGCAAATCTAACACCCCCTACGCACCGTGCGCACGCTTGGTCTCATTGAGCCTCCGCAAGAAGACTAGACGAAAATGAAACGTCTTGACGATAGCCTCGGCGTGGTTTCGACCGCGCGCGGGGTATGGGGTGAAGTCTTTATTAGCACCATGAACGTAGGGTTTAGCAATTCGTCGACACTCACGAAGAGAGCATATGTGTGAGCTCCAAAACACGGCATCGGAATGTACGCTTCTTGGACCGGCAGACGCCAGTCATCCACTCATCATGCTTGAGGTAGTCGTTCGTTAGGTCGGAACGCAGAGGGACAAGCCCAAGCACCCGGCTGACCGGTCGAACGTCCTCGTAATTAGGCTCTGCTCTCCGCAAAAGCTTTGGCACCGCGAGGCAGTCGTCCCCATCACTCGCGGATTTTGCTCCGACACGACCGCTCTGGGTTGGCTCTAGCAAGTCGGGGCGCGCTGCGGCTCCCCCGCTGCCTGACGCGCTGCCCGGTTCCATAGCCTAGTGCTCCGTCTCCATCGAGAACACGTCAACAAGCCGTCAATTGTTGGGCCAACGACGATGAGAACTCGAGCAGTAATATAGGCTGGGCATGCATGTCTGTTGAAGCGACTCGGGCGTCGGCTCGGCGACGGGTTTTCACGACTAATGCCCGAATGACGCAAGGCAGCGTATCACTAGGCTCCCGAACCACCTGGTAACTAGCATGCAATTCCATGTACTTACCCCGTAATCTTATCAGTATAATGACACTTGTACGTAGTCATTCCGTGACATACTCATAATAGCTCCATCACGCGCATCTCACACGTCATCACGACGCTATATCCGTGGTGGTCTATTTTTGCATCTGGCTCTAGAAGCCTCACAATATCGTTAGTTGCTACTGGCCTAATCATCCGCGATAGCGCGCACACAGTGGCGCGCGCGGCAATGGGCGGCGAGCCGCGCGGCAGTGGGCGGGCGGAATAAATCATTTACATCCAGTTTCGGCCGCCGGGGCCACCATGGCGGAGGGGCTGCTGATCGCGGGTGGTTCTTGATCGGGCTGCTGATCGCGGGTGGTTCGCTGTTGCTGAACGCCCCGGGCCGACACTCCAACCGTCGGCTTGGCGGGCTGCTCGGCCTTCTTGGCCGGGGGCTCCGGGCTACTGCCCTCGTCGACGTTGTCGCCGGAGAAGGCTTGCGTGGCGGCCAGGTTCTTGACCGCGTTGGTGTTGTGCTTGATGATGCCGCCCGCCCTCTTCTGCTGCTGCGCTAGCACGCCCACCGAGCCGTGGAGCTTTGGCGACGCAGCGGTGCCCGCCAGCGGCAGCGACACGGCCTTGTTGCGCAAAACAGTCGATACGATCGGCTTACCGCCAAATGTAGGGACTGGGAAGGGGGTCTGACTCAACAACTACGAAAGTCAGTATGCGTGTTGATCGCTTGTCGCGGCGGTGGATGTGTAATCAAACAAGTGCTAAAAACAAACGCGACTCACCTGCGGCTTCCGAGTGCGGCGTCAACTTGCAGACCTCGAACTATCTGAATGTCGCACGGCCAGCATTCATCAAAGACAGCTGACATCACTGCCTTGTTCGCAGCTGCAGAAGCAACATCAAAAAGTAACGCAGCAAGCACGGGGCGGTCAATGCCAGTGAAATTTAATCCTCTACGCAGTCAAGTCACCCACCCGCCGACTCATTGTACCTTTCAAGGCGGACTCCAACACCCGGCTCGTGGGAGTATGGCATGGACCGTCGACGGAGGCGTTCCGAACGCCAGTGCCCATGTCAGATCATGTGTGTGCGTGGGGGGAGGGTGGGGGGCTATGGTAATGGGTTCATTATCTGGGCACGAGTCGCGTCGGGCACAAACGTGGTAAAATACAGCGACACGACACCCGTATCGGACACTTAACAACCATGATGGAGGGTGCTGGGGGACGAGCAGCTACGGTACTGTCTGGCGAATGTGCGTCGGGTAGGCGCAGCCGCTTTCTAAAATAACCAAGTCCGGCACCGCGCCTAGACGACTCGGGCTCATCCGCGCGAGTCGTCTAAATATCATACATTTTATATCATTATGTTACATAAATGTTATATTATTATAATGTTCATACATATGTATATATATATATAATATCAACATGCATATTATAATAATATGATATGATATTATTTATAATGTTTTTTTAATATAACGATATATTACTATATAGTGTATATAATATAACAATATACAACAATATAGTATATGTATTAATAATACAGTATATATCTGTGTATTATATAGCGCAGATCGTAGCAGTAGTGTAGTGCGAGTACCCGGCTTGCTGCGTATCCCTAGCGTAATATCCGCGTAATTGTGTTCAGCCTTGAGCCATATCCCGTATGGCGACCGTATTTAGCGTGTAAATGAGGACACATGTGTCCTCATTTGACACAGACGTGCTCCAGGGTCGTACGTCGCTCGTAACTACCCTTAACGATGGGTTGCTTAACCCCCAGTTTGCGGAAGAGGACAATGGCCTTGGCGGGTAGGGGGGCCGGGGCACAGTGGACAATGGGGTTGGAGGCAGGGGCGCTAGGTGGGCGGCGGCGGGCGGGGCGGGGCCGTAGGGCGGCTGAGCCGGTGAGGAAAAGCGAGTAAGTTGGGCCGTTGTAGTGTGTGACAAGAAATAACCACCTGGCACCCCCCCCCCCCCACCCCCTCGGGCCGCTGCATTATACCTATGTAGAAAGCTCCAAAGACACGCAATCGTATGGTTGCTTACACTCCTCCTCATATCCCGACAGGTAGTTCCACAAACCCCACTTGTCCAAACTCAGTACCTCTCACAACCCCACCTTACTCGTCCAAAATTAACAACCATCACACTTCCGTAAATCACCACACACGACACTACCCCCGCTACGGCAAAGGGGGGTCAAAACCAAGCGGCACGGAAGGAGGAGGGGCGTAGGCGAACATGAGGAAGGCCGGAAGCTGCATCCGTAATCCCTAGGGTCCCGCAGCGAATGGATAAAGTAGGTCATTAAAGCAACTCGGCTTGGGCAGTGGAGAACAGCATGTTGTGATTCAATTTCAATTTCAGTTACAAATATTGCCTGTGCTGTCCCGGTGTACTCGTGATTTTTTGCTGATGGAAACGCGCATACGAATTGATATGAAATTATGATTAATACCCGGTATCCGCCTTATGTAGTATTTGATATCAGGCCAAACTACAGGGTTGATTGATGTTCAGTGATGTCACTTGGTTGTTTGGCGGTTGCGGTCGCTTAAAAACCGGCACGAATACAAGGAGTGTAGCAGCGACTCTGGTATAGTCGCTACAGTCGCAAATGCTTCATCGACTAACTCATCATTATGTACAACCACGTCCTACCTTGTCGCTTGCTCGCAGTCGCTTTGGTCATCGAGCGACAAATCATTATATTCAACTAGTAACCTACCGTGCAAACACAAACGGTCTGGGAATAAATGACGTTTTCAACCCACGCCCGCGATGGGGAAACAACCACTAGAACGGAGAACAATTAAGAAGAGTACAAGAATACATAACGACAACTCCGACGCAAAGGTGCCAAACAATTAATTGTTTTGGCCCGTCCGCGAACCGCTATTTAGTTATTCTACGGTATACAGCTCCTATCCTCCTGTTCCCCGATGATCGCCGTTTTCCGCTGCGGCCCATATTAAAAGTATGTAAGGATTAAAATAGTAGTAGGGATTAAACGTGTTTTGGTTTAGGTTACTCTACTCTCTCTGCTGGGGTTTCTCTCTTTGCTTGATCGTGAGTAAAACTACTCGAGTACTTCAGTACTTTGTCCGGGCTTTCGAGCTGTCGATGGCGTGATTTACACTTTCACCGTACCAGTACTCGAACGAGCAGCAAGTGTACCCTTACCGGTAGTCTGGTACGTGCTGCCCATTCGGACGGAGCAGATTCGTCCGCCATCTCGTTCCTGAAGCTGCACAGCACGTCCGTGGATCACCCCTCGCACGCACGTGCACGCGCGTGGCCCGGACTTTGAACCGTACGCGCATCACTCATCCCGCATCACACGATCCCGCCTTGTGCGGATGCATGACCCTTTTAGGAGGCCTTCTGCGTCGTTGATCTTTTAGTACTGGTTTCAGGGGTGGATTTCTTGCTAGCCTTTTTAAATTATTCACATCGGAATTCTGGAACAGGTACCTCGTAAATTCTTACCCGTACTTTCGGATTAACGACACAGGTGCAAGGATTGAGGATTGATACAAGTGCAGGTATGATATCGATCTCCGGATTGTCCTTTTTGGCTGATTTCCTGATATCGCCTTCTGCTGCTACCTCGTGTAAATAATATCTCCGGAGATACGGGTTTCATGAAATATCTCACGTGTCACGGCCCAGCAGCAGAACGGTGCGGCGGCGCGGGCAGCCCGGCTTATTGCGGTGGAACGTCCCGTACCGTCATATTAGGTATATATTTTACGAGGTAATAACGTAATGTAGGAACCGTCCCGCAGGCCTGACCAAGAATAATATCAGAATATTACGGCACACTCAGAGGTGGTCCTTTCCCGGGAATACCTATTTGGGGTATCAGGAATTCCCGGGAATTCCCGTTTTCCCGGGAATTCCCTGGAATCGGGAATTCCCGGCTGTAGTTTATAATTAATGTCCCCGGTTGCGCTACGTGGCACCCTATCCGGGCGCGACTGTCACAAACCCAGCGAACACGAGTCCATGCTGTCGAGCGCGTGCCCGCCAGCGGCCGTCAAGTGACGGATGCTGCGACTGCCTTGTCAAATTGTCACCCTGTTAGCCGTCTCTCGACCCGCCCCCTACTGCACATGCATGCCTTTTGCTTGCGGGCGGACGACTGTCATCCTACAAGCTGTCAGCAGGGCTGTTCAGCCCGGCCAAGGGGCACTGAGGGCCTGAGGCTTGACGACTGCTTGAGTCCGGGACAGATACCGTTACCCCGCCGTCATCTCATCCGGCCATGCGGGCCAGTCGGCCGCTTGCGCATCCGCCCCGCGCCGCCCCGCCCTGACCCGGCCCCGGCCGGCAAGCATTGCATCCTGCTCTGCTCGACTGCGTGCTCCACTTGCATGCGCTCTGCATTACTGCGCTAGCCACATTAGTGCTCACCGGATGCATATACATATATATAATATATAATATATACATAATATATTATATATATATGTATATATATGTGTGTTTTAAAAGGACATCCCTATGTGCCTGGGAAATGCAAATCTGCATCACATTGACGGCCTTGACCCCTGAGCCGGTACCGACTGCCGGTTCCTAGGAATTCCTAAGGATTCCCGGGAATTCCGGGAATTCCCTATCATTTTTTGGCGATCGAGAATTCCTCGGGAATTTCCCGTTTTCCCCATTATCCCGGGAATTCCCTAGGCACACCTCTGGGCACACTACATCGGGACGACTGTCCGAGGGACCCGTAGTCCCTTCCTATCCGCCGCCCGGCGCCGGCAAGCTTTTTACGGCACTGGAACTAGTACTTGGGCTTTAGGTGGCCTTTAATCTTGTACTTAGAGTTAGTTTCTTTTTACTTTCGTTGTTGTCATTCACAGGACAAGTACCGGTGTGAATTACAAAAAGGCAGTAACAAATCCATCTACCGCTAAAAGTAGTACTATAAAAGTACTAGTAAAAGTTTGCTGCGCGTATGCCCACAAGCGGCCCTGACAGCAACCGCTTCCGAGGCCGCCTCTTACGCGCTGCGACGGCGTTCCTGGTGACTGATCCTCCAAGTGAGGGTCGCCTTGGTGAAGTCAGTGAGCGTTCCCCTGCTTACTACGATTCCATGTTCCGTGTTGCCGCTTGCCGCCCATTTGGCCTTCCGGCGGCTCCTGTCCTCTCCCTTGGCGAGCCATGCTCTTGTGCTTCTTGATCCTTCTCGGTACAAGGTATGCTTGCCCGGTTTGAGGATGCTGGCGTGGAGTTCACTCCTTCTACTTGGGCGCTCGCATACGCTGATCACGTGGCACGTTGCTCTGGGGGCGACTCCAATCACGCCGCACACGAGTGGGCGGCACATGGCCTTTCCGACATTTGCCACGACGTGAAGTCCGCGCTGGGCGTGGGTGTCCAGATCCTCACGGACCCGTCTTGTTTCTCTTGTTTCTCTCGGTGCTTGTTTCTCTCCCGAAGGGCAGCGACGGGCGGCCTGCCGATGTTGGGCTTTTTGGGTATGGCGGCATCCGCGGAAACACGGTTGCTGTCGATACCACCATTGCCCCTATCCTTGGCGTGTCAACCTCGGATCCAACGACTGCTTTGCAGGCTGCAGAGCGCCGCAAAATCCAGAAGTATGACGAAGGTGTCCGAAACGCTGCCGGTATGCTTCGCTTTGTTCCCTTCGCCGTTTCCGAGTTTGGCTCGCTGGCCCCGCACGCCGAGGCTTTCTTGGTGGAGCTCGCGAAAGCTAGCCAAGCACACACGGCCAAAAAATCGGCCAACTCTTGTCTGCGTGGCGCCGCCGTTTCTCCTTGCTCATCAACATGGCACATGCAGACAACGTTCTTGGCGGGGTCGCGGCCGCGCGTGCGGCACGTGATGGTGCTCCTGCGCTTGCATCGCGTCGATCGTCGGCATGTGTTGCTATGACCCGGGTCATTGGCTGCAAGCGTCCTCGCCGCAGTTGATAGCCTACCCCGGGGCGGGGGTTCCTTAAGTTCCTGGCAGCTAAGTGACTTCGAGGTTCCCTTGGCTCTTTCTTGGTTCTTGGCTCCCTGTCCTCCTGCTCGACCTTGGTTTCGGACTTATGTCTCTCTTCTGCTGGCAACCTTTCATAGTTGCTGTTAGTTCTGTTGTAGTGCGCTTCTATAAAAGTAGTAGTACAAGTACCGGTAGCTATCTGTACCCATCATCATCAGTTTGTGTAACCGGCATATCGGTGTCGCCGTCCGGTTCGCGCGCGACACCTCAGTGACAAGATCGCCCTCGATGTATATCGCGTATGGCTCCGCAAGCATCTCTCACTCGATACACGCAATTCGCAGCTGCTTCGAATACGTGCCTTTCGATCCACACGGGTGGACGAGGCGGTGGACGGGTTCTAACCCCCCGGGAACGAACCGTACGGATTTAATTCATCCCGTCCACCGTCCACCTCATCCCGTCCGCGTCCGATAGGGGTGGACGAGATTTCGGAGTTGACAGGATGAAATGGCGAATCTGACCGCGTGCGGTGACGAACTCGCTAGGATAGGATCGCGTACCGATGGCGCGAAGGCGATAGCGGCGACGCAATCACCCGAACGGGGCGCCTTTCCGGAGCCTGCCCTTGCTTCCCGAGGAATCGATCCGCGGGACCCCTCCGCACGCAGCGCGAACGAGTTGGCAGCCTGGGGGCACCAGCCGGTTTTAGGTGGCGCTTGCTGCAACGGCTGCTCACTAGACACCATGCACAACCGGTGGACAAACTCAATGACTGCGGCGACAACACTCCCGCTGACTACATACACCGCCGCCTGCAAAGGCAGGGTGACGATATGCGACGGGGACATCTTGAGACGGGTCAGCCATCTCAAGAAATTGGCGAGCGTAGTAGACGGCGTGTGGCACGCGGCGACGGAGTGTTCCCAGAACTATCGACGGCTCCCAATTTGCAGCCTCGACGCAAAAGCGCAGTGCGCGCGATGTTGACGGGCGCCGCCGCCGTGGCGCGCGCGGTGGTAGCATGAGTTGGTGCATGTAAGGGCACTGAGTACTGTTTTGTTTAGGAACTCATCCACTGAGCGGTGGACGGGATCAGCGATTTTGGGCGATTTCAACATACCCATCGCTCACGGCGGTGGACGAGTTGATACGGGACGCCCGTAGAAGTACGCGTGGACGAGAGATGCTTGTGTACGTTTTTTGCACGGGTTCGATTAGAACCCGTCCACCGTCTCGTCCACCCGTATCGAAAGGCGCCTAATCTATCTCATCCCTCCTGCCTAAACCAATGTTCCGGCGACAGACTTTGTCGACCCAGTCTTACCAGGGGGGCGTATGGGTGCCTTACTGCTGCAGTGAGGTCGTGTCGCGCCGGCGACAATTGCTCCCCAACACATGTAGCACGTGCTGACGGCGCCGGACGGCCCATCCCCCAACAGATCTAAGTGTCGCCCCAACCAACTCACCGTGACAGTAGGCCATCATATTTGATGATCAGCCTAGCCCGCAGTGCCCAATGCAGCCTTGAAGCTAGTGACATACTCGAACATGTACGCTCTAGCGTCGTGCAAGCGTGCAACCTCTCGCTGCCTCCGCATCTCATCCGGTCGCCCCAGTCCCTCGCATGCTAACACCGATCGCGATGTGGCGTTGCGCGGCGTCCCGATCTCGGACGGGAAGCCACCATATGCTGCCCGCGATGCGCCAAGATTCTGGCTCCTCTCGCGGAAGGAAAACCAACTCACCGCGCACCTGAAGCTCCTAGAACATATTCCTTAACAATAAGCAAGCCCATGTTGGAATAAGCGCCAAGAGAAGTAGCCGTACGAGTACTCCTTCTACCCCATGTTGGGATAAGGGAGAATGCCAGAAGGAGAAATCGCTACTTCTCCCGCGGGATGAGAAAGGCCGCCATATCGGGAGAAATCCGGGCATATTTCTCCCGCTTGAGAAGTGTCCCTCCCGCGGGAGAAATAGCGGCCTAGTACATCGCGCTTTACTTCCCACGGGCGCGCCGTGCGCATCCCGTCGTCAGCCATTGGCGCGTCGTCGAGGCGCCAAGCACAACCCGACTGGCTGACGATGTCAGCCCCACGCCTGCACTCCGCGCGGCGGAAGATGCGTAGTAGCCGCCGCAGCCTACCCCTCCCCCCTCCCCTAGTCGACCGGACCCGTCGCCAAGCTATACAATATAGCTAGGCGACAGTTGTTGACGGAAACTTGGCGAGTCGCGGCCGCCCTCGTCGCATATCGTCGCAAGCAACTCCTCTCGACCACTACCAACTCGCTTTCACCGCGAACCGCCCCTCCATGCCCCTATCTAATCAACCCGCGCATCCCTAGCCTGCCATTGAGCGGGTCCTATGCATAGTTGGATGTAGTTGACTGGTCTGAGGCGGAGCGGAGACCGCCCGTAGATGAGTGTGTTGGGTAGGCGCGCGCAGAGTGGGGGGGGGGGGGGGGGGGGGGGGGGGTCGATCTCATGCATCCCCCAGCCAACCCACTTTCTGTAGGGGCTCCCTTTTTCAGGGGATCCGGGAGGAATCGCAATTTCTAATTCCAACATGGGCGGTGCTACTTCTCCGGTACGAATGCAGTATTTGTACAGTAATATTTCTCCCTGCTTGAGGCAGTACACCCAGAGGAGACGAAAGGAGCTATTTCTCCTTCCTCCCTTATCCCACATGGGCTGTAGTCGCTATTCATATAAATGTCGTCCCTGTTCATATATGAATTAATGATGACACATAACGTAGAAATGCAGGTATATTATGTATTACTACTTATAAAACTGAGCGCTTCCTGCCATTGTGATTATATTGTAAATATAATTCCGCGCGGCGGTACCATATCGTTATTAATTACACCCCTCCACATAAGTTTGGGTTTTGCAGTTTTGTTCGACATGCGCATGTCATGTAGAAAATACGGCGTGGGCAATTGCATGCAAGTGACTAAGGGCGAGGTCGACTTGGGAAAAAATGGGGGCGCGCTCTAGGCCTAACCGTGCGACAGGGCATGCGTCGTTCTGCGCCCCTCGAGAAATGGCAAATCAATGCGTGTAAAACTTGCACTGGAAAATAACAAGTTGCGCCATCCCTTCGTACGCATACATCCAACGCGCAAATCCACGCCGTACTGGCATGCTGCCATCTTTAGAGTAAGGTTCACCTACAACATGTGTGGGGCACCAAGATTAGGTCAATAAGGGTATTGCACAAGCCCTAAATTACAATTTCACCACTACATGGCGTGATGTTCGGCCAAAAATGGTGCTGTTATTGTT
Organism: Tetraselmis striata; assembly: GCA_006384855.1. Lineage (NCBI taxonomy): Eukaryota > Viridiplantae > Chlorophyta > Chlorodendrophyceae > Chlorodendrales > Chlorodendraceae > Tetraselmis > Tetraselmis striata. Next base: position 196,425 of record VCJN01003004.1, on the reverse strand, counting down.
GCCTACTCACGCATGAAAGGCTTATTGAGCCCTCCTTGGCTTAGGCGAGAGCGCATCAATGGGGATCACGTGCACGCATGGCAATTGCGCCGAATCACAAGTAGAATGCCACATAGCAGCGCGCTATTAAATGCTTGAATATCAGCAAAAATAATATGTTGAAAACAGCACAATGTTGTTGGCCATCGAGGACATGGCTAGAGAGGGAGCATGTGGCAAGTTTGCGCCGCCCGTGTGCATCTACATTCATAACACTGTCACACAAATGCGTATGGATTAAGGGGACACACATAGCGCAAAGCTACGCCCCCATGTTGAGGCCGAGTGTTGCAAAATGATGCCGTGATTGATGTATTTTATGTTCATCGCTAGAAAGTGGTCAAAACGTGCAAATTAGGTGCTCAAGAAACCGAAGATTACCTCACGCGTTTGACGCAAGGATTTTTTTGCGCATTTTTTTAGAATTTTTGGAGCACTCCCTGAGCCGCTATAAGCGTTTGAAGTCAAGGGGGTGTCGCTTGCAGTGGGCAGAACTGCACTGGTCCTAGCATCGTCACACGCACGTGTGCCCACTCTGCCTTACGTGACTATGCCCACCCAAACCCACCCAACCCGCGAGCTACTGTGTTTCCTCACACATCTACGGGCATTGCACCATACAATGCTCTATGCATGTGGGCCATCACATATGTGCCAATAACATGTATGTATTGTTGTGCATCACTGCGTCATGCCCTTTGAGCCCCGCGCCAGATAGCAATACCCTATTCTTAGGGTAATAGGTTATAATTTAGACCCTATCAAGCAAAAGGTTTTATAACAACCTAAAACATTCCCGGGTTCCAGCCCTAAAGCCCTACGTTTAGATACCCTAGTATTTTTCATTTCATATTCAGCCAAAAAAGGACCCCAAACTTATGTGGAGGGGTGTAGTAATGACACCGCGCTGTATGTGTAGCAGCAACACGCGTACGCAGCATTGTTGATGCGTCAGGATATATTGGCGAGAATGATGCAAAAATGCGTTGTTTTGACAGTTGTGTTGGAAAATTTTCGGGGCGCGGGGGGGGGGGGGGGGGGGGGGGGGGGGGTCCGCCGAAGGTAGCGGGGATTCACACGTACTCTGCAACCTTGGATGTCGCTTGGTTGTTTGGCGCGGTTGCGGTTCCCCAGGTGCCCATTCAAATAATCTCTAATGTCAATGGTATCACTAATGGCACACCAAACTCACGCCTGGCATTGGGGCGGCATGCCGCCAGACCGCACCTACGGTTGGTCCGGCACACGTCGGGCGCTCATGGCCTTGCCTCAGGGTTTTATGGCCTACTAGACTGCTCCGGGGCGGGCGACGGTGGCCGCGGGAACCAATCTTTGGGTCGGCGCAAATGATGTGGGTCAATCCATCGTCGCGCAATCGATTGACCACAAAACTTACGATGGCCACCACCAACTCAAGCAACCCCCCCCCCCCCCCCCCCCCCCGCCGCCGCCTATACCACACCCGTCATATACCTCACCAACAATAACCCACCGCACTTCCAATAGGCGTACAAGGGAGTGCATATGCAAGTTCCGCGCGCCGGTGTGCAACAATGCATGCCCGGTGCGATGGAGGGATATTACTCGACAACGACAAGTGGCGTGCAGCCCGGTGAGTCAGTGCCCCGAGTATATGTTTTTGCATTTCGGCGCCGCGCGTCATACCCGCTACACTCGATGCCTCACCGACCTCGACCTTCTCGAAGGTTATCGACGCCTACCCCCGTGTTCGCGACCGTGACTCGTGTCTACGCCTCGTCTCGCACAAAGGGTGTCGGTCCCCGCTGACCGACTTGCAAGTCGAGGAGGCGGCTCGCAAGATGAAGATTACAGCTCCAAACTCATGGGTCTCATATGAGAGACTATGTTGGCGAGGGCACATGCCAAGATTATGCTTGTTCATATGGAGGAGGAGGAGGCTGCTGCGAGGGCGCGAGAGAGGAAGGAGAAGGCACATCGTGCAAACGTCGAGGCTGTGGCGAGGGGCGATGTTCTGCCCGGCAAGATTACCGAGCATGGTGGCGCGACTATCGCCCGGTTTGCCGTCCCGGACCTAGTCGTCATGTTCCGCCACTACGACTTCGCCCCCCCCCCCCCCCCCTCCCCCCCCCCCCGCCAAAGGTAACAAGGCTAGCCTCTTGGAGCGGCTAAGGGAGCTCCCTACTGTCAAGTCGGCCGTTGCTAAGCACACACGGGCAGCAAACATGCGGCGATTGAGGGTTAGATCACGGGTGGCCAAGGTATAGTATAGTGGCGAGCCGTCCGCGTTGGTCGCCATGGATGCCCAAGCGCCCCCCGTGCGTGGCTGGCACCCCCTAGCTAGGCCTTGCTAGTGTAGTAGGCGGGCCGTACCTTGCTGGGTATGGGCCGGCTTGCTTCAGTGACGCTCCCATTTTGCCCGGCGAGGCTGGGAGTTGGTGTGCGGAGCGCCTGCAGGTGGACGGGGCGGAAATGTAAATAATTGCCGTACCGGCTTTGCCATTATTAAGTGCTTTTACAGCTCACGCTGAATCCAATCATCTTCATCCCCACCCCAGCTGACCAAAATATATGTCAACCAGACCTTTATAAGGCGCTTCCATAGGGACCCAAGGGACCTGCTACCGGGGCATCATGAGGCGTTGCTAGGTTTTAGGCATGGCAAGCATGCCTGAGGTGACCCAGCGTGAGTGCCCACTTGACATTGGTGATTTAAACGGGTAGTAGAGGTGATGGTAGTCGCTATGCTTCATCGACCAACTAATCATTATACACAATCACGTCCTGTGCTTGCGGTCGCAATGCTTGAGCTACTAATCATTACATTCAACCCCGACTTACTACACAGGTCGAATCCTCCGTGAACGGATTAAGGTTTCATGTGGGCGTTCATTCCTGGTGTCTTTTCGGGCGATTCCCCGATCGCCTTTTGCAGCTACTCACCCCCCATGTCAATGCCCTGCATGTATGAATAAAGGTGTTTATGTGACAATAATGGCATACTCTGTACGGGTACTGTATGATCGTAGCATCATTCATGTACGAGTACCTGCTGCTGTATCGTATGTGTGAGCGCGTGTGTCACGCGCCACAATACGAGTACAGGGGAGGTTCACTCAAGAATATACTTTTACTTGTGCCAGACTTTTTGACGTCGATATTTATCAGAATGAAGTCGGACAAGTTGCGCCTGAAAGCCCACCTGCAAAGGCACCTTTTGTCCGTTGGGATTCTCGAGTTTGGTCCCCATTCGTTCTCAGGAAAAAAGCAAAGACCACCCCCTTTTGCGGTTATTAATCGGCGATGTCGCTTTAATTCCAAAATGTAATACGAATACTGTTCGATGTAATGTAAATTCCGGAAAATATATTCGCCGCGCAGCTCGGAGCAGGGTCGGACCAGCCCAGGGTGGCGCATTCACCAATTCTTGCACGCAGCACAGACCTGTGCGGTCAGTCACCCACTAGTCGCTACCTGTACGTCGGTGCCTCAGCTGCGCGGTCTCGGCGATCGAGGGTGGCTTGGGTGCTCCGGACGGCAGTCCGCGCGGCCGCGCCCGTCTGTGGGATGTCAATGTCCAAGGTGCGCATCAAGAAACCCATGTCCTGATGCATCGTGCAACGATGAGCCTTCGAGTGTTTTTTCATCCTTTCCACCTCCTCGAGCCCCACGTTGCAGTACTCGTAGGCGTTCCTGTAGTCTCGTGCCTTCCTTGCAAACTTGCGGCATCTCTCGAGCGTGAGGTAGTCGGTGTCCATAACTCGAAGGATGTTGATGTGCAGGTTCTTTACCTTGCAATCATTGATCTTGCGGAAGAGCAGCTTGGCAGCTCCCCAGGCGTACTCCACGCCCTTGCCAGCAAGCTCAGGGTGACCTTTCGGACTCATGAGGAGAATGTGCCCTCGGCTGTGGACTAGCTCCTCCAACGCAGACTTCTCCGACTTGAAATCTTCAAGGTTGCCTAGCACCTTCTGAGCGCTCTCCAGCTTCATGCCAGTTTCCCACAGACCGCGCTCCCACAGAACTTGCTTGATCCCCTTGTTCTTACCCACATATCCAGGCTGTGTCACCACTACCTCGCCCTTCGAGTTCGTGCCGGTGATGTCAAATGGCGGGGCATCGGGCTGGTACCAAGGAGGTGGAGGGGGCGGAGCACCTGGCTGAGGCTCTGGGAAAACGAAGTGTTGAACAGTGCCAGCACAGACGCGGCAATCGTGGTGAGTGACAGTGCCATCGGGGCCTGCATACAATTGTGTGTCATGTTTGTCAGCACTTTTCATGCATGTGAAGGATTGCGCTTTGCATGTTTGCTCGAATCAATATACATGCGGCAACACAACAATACAATGGAGCAACGCGCTTACGTGTTGCTTTCATCATTGCAGGCTGATTGCCGACACAATCATTCGTCATCAAGGACCCTTCTCCAGGACGAATGGGATCCTTCTTGCCGCCCCAGTTCAAGTTCATGTCGGTGACACACAGCGCTCCCACTTTTTTCTTTGCATGGCCCTGGCTGTGATCAACCTCGATGCAGATTTGAAACTCGGGGAAGAGTACCTCGTAGCAATCCATCATTGCCTCCACTTGCTCAGCGAAGCTGTCGTATGTCCACCACACACCTGTGCCGTACCGCAGGTACATGAGCCCTGGACTCGATTCCAAAGGCGGCCGTGGCGGGAGCTGCTCAGCACGCCATGCATTAATCTTCTCCAGTGCAGCAGGTGGGAGCTTGAGCCCCCAACCAAGTATCTCGTCAGTGAACGCTGAAGCCATCTCGCCAGTGCCCTCGCCCTTCTTGTAGAGCGGCATCTTGTCGTTCACTACCCAAACACGCTTGGACCTTGCAAACGCCTTGAATGCGCTCTCGTCCTGCCCGCTTCTGAGCAGTGGCATGTTGCACCTGCAGCTGTCACCGTGCTGGTACTTGCAATCAAGGGCGAGGACGGGTTGCCAGCGGACGCTCGGGGTGCCGCCAAAAGGTAGGCTTGATCGTAGTTGCGCGCCCTCCTTTGCCTCCAGCACATCGACGTGCACCTCCATCTGCACATTGCCATCGATGCTGACAACGGAGAATTTATCCAGCAACATACGCACTCGGGCTTCACGCTCCGGCAGCACCTCCCCAATGACAGTGGGCGTGTCATCATCAGAACTTGATTCGCCGTCGCTGCTCCCTGCTTGAGCTACAGGACGAGAAAGAGGACCTGGACCGAGAAGAGCCCAAACAATGCGGGGGTCGGAGGGCTTGGTGATGAACTCTGGGAAGCGTGTGATCCAGTAATCCTCAGGTAGACGGTCTCGCCATCTTGCGATGATCCGATTGATGAGCGCCTGCTTGGAGCCTGACACTGGGACCCGGACACGACCTTGCAGAGGTTGGGTAGGGACAGCCCGGTCACTACTCCAACCTTCATTGATGTCAGCGATGATGCGCTTCAAATTCCCAAGGGTCATATTCTGCATGACTCGAGCAACGTCAATGGAAGGTAGCAGCGCTGCTGGTGGCTGTGCACCCGGTGGGGGCTGTGTGCTGGGTGATGATGTGTTGGTTGCTGCAGGTGCTGGTGGCGGCGGGATGGCGGCAGACGCAGAGGCGGCTGTGACGGGTGCTGGCGACTTCGGGATGGCGGTGACTGAAAGGCTTGTTGCTGCAGGTGCTGCCGGCTGCGGGATGGTGTTGGGCGCAGAGGTGGCTGCGGCAGGTGCTGGCGGCGGCGGGATGGCGGCAGACGCAGAGGCGGCTGTGGCGGGTGCTGGCGTCTGCGGGATGGCGGTGACTGAAAGGCTTGTTGCTGCAGGTGCTGCCGGCTGCGGGATGGTGTTGGGCGCAGAGGTGGCTGCGGCAGGTGCTGGCGGCGGCGGGATGGCGGCAGACGCAGAGGCGGCTGTGGCGGGTGCTGGCGTCTGCGGGATGGCGGTGACTGAAAGGCTTGTTGCTGCAGGTGCTGCCGGCTGCGGGATGGTGTTGGGCGCAGAGGTGGCTGCGGCAGGTGCTGGCGGCGGCGGGATGGCGGCAGACGCAGAGGCGGCTGTGGCGGGTGCTGGCGTCTGCGGGATGGCGGTGACTGAAAGGCTTGTTGCTGCAGGTGCTGCCGGCTGCGGGATGGTGTTGGGCGCAGAGGTGGCTGCGGCAGGTGCTGGCGGCGGCGGGATGGCGGCAGACGCAGAGGCGGCTGTGGCGGGTGCTGGCGTCTGCGGGATGGCGGTGACTGAAAGGCTTGTTGCTGCAGGTGCTGCCGGCTGCGGGATGGTGTTGGGCGCAGAGGTGGCTGCGGCAGGTGCTGGCGGCGGCGGGATGGCGGCAGACGCAGAGGCGGCTGTGGCGGGTGCTGGCGTCTGCGGGATGGCGGTGACTGAAAGGCTTGTTGCTGCAGGTGCTGCCGGCTGCGGGATGGTGTCAGGAGCAGAGGTGGCTGCGGCAGGTGCTGGCGGCTGCGGGATGGTGGCGACTGAAGGGCTTGTTACTGCAGGTGCTTGCAGCTGCGGGATGGCGGCGGGCGCAGAGGTGGCCGCGGCAGGTGCTGCCGGCGGCGGGATGGCGGCAGACGCAGAGGCGGCTGTGACGGGTGCTGGCGGCTTCGGGATGGCGGTGACTGAAAGGCTTGTTGCTGCAGGTGCTGCCGGCTGCGGGATGGTGTCGGGAGCAGAGGTGGCTGCGGCAGGTGCTGGCGGCGGCGGGATGGCGGCAGACGCAGAGGCGGCTGTGGCGGGTGCTGGCGGCTGCGGGATGGCGGTGACTGAAAGGCTTGTTGCTGCAGGTGCTGCCGGCTGCGGGATGGTGTCGGGAGCAGAGGTGGCTGCGGCAGGTGCTGGCGGCTGCGGGATGGTGGCGACTGAAGGGCTTGTTACTGCAGGTGCTTGCAGCTGCGGGATGGCGGCGGGCGCAGAGGTGGCCGCGGCAGGTGCTGCCGGCGGCGGGATGGCGGCAGACGCAGAGGCGGCTGTGACGGGTGCTGGCGGCTTCGGGATGGCGGTGACTGAAAGGCTTGTTGCTGCAGGTGCTGCCGGCTGCGGGATGGCGGCGGGAGCAGAGGTGGCTGCGGCAGGTGCTGGCGGCGGCGGGATGGCGGCAGACGCAGAGGCGGTTGTGGCGGGTGCTGGCGGCTGCGGGATGGCGGCGACTGAAAGGCTTGTTACTGCAGGTGCTTGCAGCTGCGGGATGGCGGCGGGCGCAGGAGTGGCTGCGGCAGGTTCTGGCGGCTTCAAACTCCCAGGTAGGTCTTTGGGGAATACCATGACTTTGCCTTGAATCGGCGACGTCTCCCTGAGGCGCTGCATTGTAGTGCAGATAATCGCGTCTCTGTCATTGTCGCCCTCAACGCGCATGCCGTCAAGGATCTGGAAGCCATCCTCCAGAGGCACGCGCACCCACAGGGGCTCACGTAGCTCGAGCTCTTTTGTAGTTGGGATGTAGAATTTCTGTCGGTATTCAACGACGTCCAATCGCTCGTGCATATCATTGTAAAAACCCTTCTTTTGCCAAGCAGACCGCGCACCACAACGCCACATCCAAATGTAGGATGTTGTCCGGCTGATTCCAGTGCCAAGGCCGTACTTCTCTCTGATCTCGGGCTCGAGCTTGGGCAGCATTTCAGAGTTCAGGTACTCGTGCGCAATGTCAACAGACAAACCTGTCTTGGATTGCGCGGCTTTGCGCATGAATCTCACAAACTTCCGCTTGAGGTCTTCTTGCATCAGGATCCAGTTCGATAGGCCCCGCCCTCGCCCGTCACTCGAGAAGCCCAGCCGGTGATTGCTATCAAAGTCAGCAACCCATCGAAACAAGGTTCTGTAGTTAGGGCTCTGAGTCTCGTGCGGCCCTACATCTTCCTCATTGGAGTTCAGACGCATCAAGCTGTGGCTAAGAACTTCATCTGCAATCTCTGCATCTGTCTGCAAGCCGAAAGCAGATGGCAGGTGGTACAAGTATGGCAGCTCCTCCGCTTTGCAAGCCTGGATGCCTTCTATATGAGATATGTCTCTCTCCCATGACATGATGTAGAGTAGGCGCACGGCAGTTGCTTGCATAGTGAGTCTACCTAGCTGATTTCTGCCTGCTCTACCGAGTTCTTCCAAGGAGATGGGCTGCCGTTTGCGATGCTCACTGCCAAGGTCACCATTGATATCTATGCAACCGCATGTTGAGCTACAATCCTCAATCTCGGGGTCCAGAAGGTGCTCGACAGTCCCATTAGCCAAGTGAGACCCCAAAAACTCCGCCGCCTCAAGCCGAGCCGAAGACTGCTCCAGCAAACGGTCGATCATGGCCTCGCTGCCGTTTTCGCGCCGTTGTCCAATGAAGTCCGACCGGTCTCTCTTGACGTCTTTGTAGCGTCGCCTGCGAAGCCTGGATAGAGCGCCCTCACTGAACGCAGACTTGATACCCGTAGAAGACAAAGGAGCGACCTCTATTCGGAAGCATGCATCACGTCGTTGAAACACTACCGTAGCGTCGAGGTCATCCTCGAGGTGCTCAGCATCAAGCAATCCAGCTCCTTGCGCTGTGGTGAGGGCTGACAATTTTGCTCGTTGCAAACGTGTTAGCCTATTGGGCAGTCGGTCTGCCACACCTTCTTTTCGGCGAGAGCCCATCAGAGCTGCGACCCAGAAGCTGAATCTCTCGGCCCACTGAAGAGCTTCTTCCCTCGTATCGAAGACCTTGGGTCCGTCCCACCCAGGACGGGTGGTGTTAGACTCAATTCGCTCCAGGTTCGCGCCCTTCCTGGGCTGATAGCTACATCGCAACTTGAACTTGCCGTTGTGCGTCTGCACTGGCACAGGGATTCTACCCACTTTGACGTGCTGTTGAAGCCCTGTCGGCAGGTCCGGAGCATCTCTCTTGAGTGAAGGTCGGCCTCGTTGCCGTTTCCGCGGCCTTCCGCCTTTGGAAGGAGCTTTATTTTCAGTTGACATGTTGCGCACCACCCTTACGCAGCGTCCGACATGCTCGCTCGTCACTGCGCCGCACACACGACAAAATCCGCTATTGACCGACCCCCGTAGACGGCGGCTGGGCGATGGAATCGATGGAGTGTAGGTCTTAAGAAATTGACTGAGGGGTTCCTGGCTGTGGGAAGTATGGAGCTGTCGCAGCGCATTTCGTCGCAGCAGCAGCATCAACTTGATGGGGGGGGGGGGGGGGGGGGTCGTAAGGTACCCCCGCTGCATAAATTAGCAAATCACGCGGGTAGCATTTTCGGCAAATTATCGCAGTATATTACAGCAGTTTCAAAATCCAGTAGCCCTAGTAAAACCCTTGTTTATCACAATGACATCTCGGGTTTTTCTCGCGCCACTTTTTGGCCGTTGTGCATGTGGCTTGGGGACATAATAGGGCACTCTGTGGGCATGGCCAGGCATTTTGGTCCATCCAAAAAAAATAGGGTTTCAGAACACTGCATCAAACCCTAGAGGTTTTCAAAACCCTATCTCATTACCCCTAGGGCTTTTCGTTTTGGACCAAAAAGGTACATAAAGAGCTTGAAAAATCTTGCACCATGGTCTGATCAGTTTCTAATTTGACCCAGAAACGGCGCGAGAACAACTTGGAACAAGTAAAAGTACATTCTTCAATGAACCTCCCCTGTACTGGTGGATGATGAATCATGAGATGAGTCCTACTGGTACCGGTACACTGTTCAGTAGTAGTTACGGGATAATACGCATGTGCGTACCCGTAGCGGGCATATATGTATAATGCACCTGCCTCTGTAACATCAGTTGTATACTTGTGTATAAACTGATGTGTCAACTACTTGTGCGGAGGTCTCTAAGCGACGACCTCCTGTTCGACACTTCAAGGCACGACTCTCCACGGTGACGCGCTTAGCAGTGCGCGTGCCGCTTGGTGGTGGCTAGCTGCGAGCTAGGCAGACGCATAAATAGCGGCGGGTGGTGACAACGTTGTAACCATTGTTTCTTTCTCTCTCTATTGCCTCTGTGTTTTCACGCCAGTCTTGCCTTTTGCGCGTGTGAGGGGCGAGCCTGCCGCACTGGTTTCGGAGCGACTGTTGCGCTCCTTATCCTAGCTTCCACTGCTTTATCTGAGATAACTCGACTGAACAGTTCGACATGTCCGAGTCGATGAATTCTGCTGGCAAGAGCCGAAAGCTGCTGCTCAACGAGGAAAGTTTTGTCGACCTGTCGACTACCAAGGTTTGTGCAGCCGTGGTGTTGACTTACGGTAAGGGTCACTCGGTCGAACGCCAAGTGATTCTGACGACTGAACCGAACGCTAGATCGACTCTCTTCTTACCTGTCGGAAAGTCGATAGCATCTGATATTACTGTGCGCGGCACGGCTGTGCGGAAACTCCGCGAGGAAACTGGTCTGCTTGTCTCTGAGGACGACTTAGAACTGTTTGGCGTTCTCATCATAGATGGCATGAAATGTTTCTTATATGCATCTAGGCTATCATCCAGAAAGATAGTCAGTGAGATGCGCACGCCTGAAATGCGCACGCCTGCAATGAGCACGCCAGGAAGGTCGCACGCTCTAGTCATATATCGCACCTAGCTGCACCAGTAGCTGCTGTACTGGACTGCAGGAGCAGCTCGGTACAGTGGGACTGAAGTCGACGACTACTGCCGGACTTGCACATGCTGATCAACGACCTGCTGTGTGAGTGCGACCTGGGAGCTCGTCGTAAGCCGTTCATGTTTCGGCTCAAGTACAAGATCCTCAACGAGAAGCTTGCATCATCTATAGCAGCATTTTGCATATGCATCTGCATCTATAGTATCATCTGCACCTGCATCTGCATCTATAGTAGCATGTGCACCTGCATTTGCATCTATAGTAGCATCTGCACCTGCATTTGCATCTATAGTAGCATCTGCACCTGCATTTGCATCTATAGTTTGCATGCAGGTAAGTTTGTTACTACAGATGACAGCAAGACGTGCTGATGGAGTGCCGGTAACTTCCGCTGAGTACGCGTCAAGAATATGTCGACATACCGGCGATATCTCGACAGGAGATAAGCAACGAGTCGACACGCTGTTCGGCGACCTTTGCTATGGTCTTTTAGTGGCGCCCGTTCTCTCGGTAAGTCGCCTCGGCACAGAAATGCATGAGCCAGAGAAGTGTGCTAAGCACATGGCTGCCAAAACATGCTTTAAATGTGGTGAGGCTCACCTTCTGAAAGACTGCCCTAAGATGAAATAGGGGTGCCCTTATTATGCTGCTGACAGCTCAGTAGATAGGGATGTAAGTGATGTTTGTGTTACATCATGCTGTCCAGTAACTGTCGAGTCGCATGACTGCGAAGTGACTGTTGCCGATATGTCATTGGCACCTGAGGTATCTGCATTATTGTCTAATGCACGTCTGAATGACGATATACCTGTGACGAGTACATATTTGAGTGACGATGTCGTCATCTATGAGAGTAGTAACGACTATGTTGAGTCGCCTACTGATGAGAACTCGAATAGTGTACGCGAGTCTGTTACGACTTTGCGAGTAGCCTGTGTAACGGGTGCTCGGAAAGTTTCGACTCATCGTCGCGTAAAGGCTCTGAGGCGTCGTATGCCTAGAAAGACTGCAGTCAGTGCCGAGTGGCGACTGGTCGATAGAGTCTTCGATCCCTTACATGATATGTTCCAGTTTACGCTGAAGGGGTGTGCGGATAATGAGGGTCTGAATACCCATCGGAATTTGCCGTTCTGTTAAGAACAAAATTCGATATTATCGCGCGACTTGTCAAATGAACGTGTGTTCATACACCCTCCATGGCATATGACTGAGTCTATTGCGAGGCATTTTGAGCAATGCCGTAATAGAGCTAAAGAACATACTGTAGGAGTGTTTGTATTGCCTGCATTTGATAGATTCAGTGCTTTGACAAAGCATTGGAAACTATTGCAGCAATACCCGGCAAAGACACCTTTGTTCACCAGGTGGTCTCATAAAGATGCCACAGTCCAGGAAGATGTTAGACCGCCAAAGTATGGGGTTAACATTTGGTTAGTTGATGCTAACTGTGCTTTTCCTGATGACTTTGTACCTAAAACTGTCACAAGTCCAAATGTGAGTTTTAACGTGGACTCTGCAAAAGTTGCGGATTCTAGCGTTGGTATTGGTGAACGTGCATCTGAGTCTATAAATGAGTGTGATGCTGTCAATGTGACTGATCCATCATTTTGGAGTATGCAAAGGCAAAGTTTGCCTCAGATTGCTTCTTTGACTCGTTGGGATGACCCCAGGCCATTGTTGAAAGTTAATGTGACAATTAACGATGACGCCGTTGTGGATGCACTGGTTGATAATGCGGCATCTTTAGATTTTATATCTGAGGACTTTGTGCGCAGAAACAACTTGCAGATACAAAAGTTGAAAGCCAGAACACCTGTCCGTTTGGCTAATGGTCAACGTGTCTCATGTTGCCATACAACTGTTGTGTCTCTGTCTGTTGGAGGACATGTATTTGAGAATCGAGTATTTTATATACTGCGTGAGCTCAAAGTCTCCGACATTGTATTGGGTTTAACTTGGCTTGATGAAGCGCAAGTTACCATTAAGTATGGTACGGAACGTATCATGACTCTAATGGATGGAACCCATGTACCTGTTGTAATAGTGGGTCGTACTCCTGCATGTAGCATGATTACTTCCACTAGGGTACAAAAGTTGATGCGCAAAACTGCTCGTGCGTCTAAGCATAATTCTTTGGCTGAATTCTATGTCGTTGAAATGTCGGTTATAAAGGATGATCCTGACCTGCATTTAGACAATGCTATGACACCATAGCAAAAGGATGCTATTCGTCATTTGTTGTATGACGAGTTTCCTGAAATTTTGCGTCCAGTCAACAGGCCGCCTGTTCATCGGCCATGGGATCACAAAATTGAGTTAACTGGCAAAATGAAACGCCAAAGACTTAATCGTTTGTCTCCCGCTGAACGTGCTGAATTGGATCGCCAACTCAAAGATGCGATTGCCGCTGGACTTGTTCGTCCTAGTCAATCTGAGTTTGGTTCGCCTATTCTTTTTGTTAAGAAGGCATATGGATCCCTTCGGTTGTGTGTCGATTTTCGTGGGCTGAACGAGGTCACTCGAAAGGATATGTATCCTTTGCCGCGAATTGATGAAACGTTGGATTCTCTCCGCAATGCCCGTTGCTATACCCATCTGGATTTAGCATCAGGTTATTGGCAGGTTGCCATTGCAGAGGAGGACATCCACAAGACAGCGTTTCAGACACCTGATGGTCTATGGGAGTGGACTGCAATGCCATTTGGTTTGTGCAATGCCCCAGCCACTTTCCAGCGCATGATGAATGACATCTTGAGACCGTTTTTGCGTGACTTTGTGGTGGTGTATCTGGATGATATATGTATATATTCAGATAATTATGATGACCACATAAAGCACCTTCGTTTAGTTTTTGAGAAACTGAATGAAAATAATCTGAGGTTGCAATTAAAGAAATGTTTCTTTGGCATGCAATCTATGGATTATTTGGGGTATACCGTCGCTGATGGTAAGTTGTCTGTTTCAGAGGCCAAAGTGGCTGCAGTTAGGGATTGGCCTGTCCCTAAAACTCAGAGTGAAATCAGAAGTTTTGTACAATTCTGCAATTTCTACTCTAAGTTTATTCATCATTTCAGTGATTTAACTGCACCATTGACTGACTTATTGCGTAAGTCTAAACCAGTTCATGTTGACTGGTCACCGGCGTGTCAGGAAGCCTTTGAGACCCTTCGTCTGCGACTGATTTCCGCTCCGTGTCTTTCCATTCCTTCCATGGGGGCGGATGCGACGTTCACCGTAGCGACAGATGCGTCCAACGTAGGGCTTGCTGCAGTGCTACTGCAGGACCAAGGAGGAGGTCCTCAACCATTGAGTTACTGGGCGCGAAAGCCGAATGCAGCTGAGCGTGGTAATACCTACAGTGCTTATGATTTGGAAGCTTTGGCTGTCTGTGAATCAATTAAGCACTGGCGTTGTTACCTTGAAGGGTGCTGTCGATTCCTTGTTGTCTCAGATCGTGACACCCTGCGTCATCTGCTCAGGCAACCGGCAGAAAGGTTGAACCGGCGACAAGTGCGCTATGTACGCGACTTGCAGCCGTTTGTTGGGTCCATATCTCTTGCATACCGAAAGGGCAAGTGGAATGAAGCCGATCCGTTGTCGCGTAGACCGGATTTTAAGCCGATTGGTTTCGGTGGCTTATATTGGACCGGGGATGTGCCGGACGCGGCTGAATCACTCGTGAGTGAACATCGCCCATGTACTGCGGTATTGTCGGCTGTAAGTGCGTCGTCACTTAGCCTTGATGACAATATTCTCCACCTTATTAAGGCTGGATATGCAGAGGACGCGTTCTACTCCTTATGGGGGGGGTGGAAGCAGTCCGGTCATGTGGTAGAGCACGATGGTTATTTTTGGAGACATGGACGTCTTTGCATACCAACCAATCGTGACATCATCAATAAGATATTGTATGAGCTACATGATTCTGTTGGTCACCGTGCTTATGCAAGCACCTTGGCACGTGCCTTGGACCGTTTTTGGTGGACACGCATACGACATGACGTGAAAACCTATTGTGAACAATGTTCGGTGTGCCGGCGTGTTCGTGCACGTCCGCAGCCACCTGCACCAACACAGCCCTTACCAGTACCGCCACGTCCATGGCATACGGTTGGTTTGGATTTTATAACCGAGTTACCTGAGAGTAATGGTTATAATACTATGTTGGTTGTGTGTTGCCATCTGTCCCGGCAAGCACATTTTATTCCAACCACAGTCAACGTGACTGGTGGACAGGCAGCTGAATTATTTCTGAAGGAAGTATTCAGGCTGCATGGAATACCTCGTGTGATCGTCTCTGATAGAGATCCACGGTTCCTGTCTGCATTCTGGCAAACTCTGTGGCGGAGACTTGGCACTAAATTGAACATGTCTAGTGGCCAACATCCTGAAACAGATGGTTTGACCGAACGTATTAATGCCATAGTCACTGAGTTGGCTCGTGCGTTTTGTTGTTTCGATGGTTCAAACTGGGTAGACCAGTTACCATTGATGGAATTTGCGTATAATTCCAACAAAGCACTTGGCATTGAGCATGCACCATTTGAGGTTATGTATGGTTTCAATCCTGAAACGCCTCCGGATGTATTGTTTGGTATGAGACCAACAATAGCATTCTCTCGTGATGCTCAGCAACGTATCCAAGATATGAAGGAGATTCACGAGTTGGTTCGGTCAGTGTTGGCTGTCCATAAAGATGAATTGACTGTTCGACCTAGTGTTAGGCAACAGCGCAATCCTCCTATCTTCAACGTTGGAGATAGAGTATCTGTGGAGACCCGTCTGCTTAAGGTCAAAGGTCAGCCTTGCAAAAAGCTGATGGACAAGCAGCTTGGCCCATTTTCTATTGTAGAGAAAATTGGCGGTCATAGTTATCGACTGAAATTACCTGCTGGTGTTAAGTTGCACCCAGTATTTCATGTTAATAACTTGAGACCCTGTCCCACTGCGCCGTTGCGCCCGCATGTACCTCTTGTTGTTGGTACCGGTGACGACTCTGATGATGAGTATGAGATTGACAAGATTACCAGCGTTAAGATCGGTTCCATGCCCGGTTTACGTGGTACTCAGTTGCAATTTCTTGTTCACTTTGCGGATGAGTCTATTGCCCCTGTTTGGCATCGTTTGTTTGATGTTAAAAGGACAATAGCATTGCAGGATTTTATGGCTACTCCCAAATGGTTGGACTTTGTAAAGTCACCTGAATTTGTGGAGCATATGCATAAATACCCGGCACGTGTGCCGACTGCAAATTAAACTGCCTGTGGAATGCTATTTCACACTGTTGTCAAGGGGGGAGAGATGTAGTGTGACAATAATGGCATACTCTGTACGGGTACTGTATGATCGTAGCATCATTCATGTACGAGTACCTGCTGCTGTATCGTATGTGTGAGCGCGTGTGTCACGCGCCACAATACGAGTACTGGTGGATGATGAATCATGAGATGAGTCCTACTGGTACCGGTACAGTGTTCAGTAGTAGTTACGGGATAATACGCATGTGCGTACCCGTAGCGGGCATATATGTATAATGCACCTGCCTCT
Organism: Tetraselmis striata; assembly: GCA_006384855.1. Taxonomy (NCBI): domain Eukaryota; kingdom Viridiplantae; phylum Chlorophyta; class Chlorodendrophyceae; order Chlorodendrales; family Chlorodendraceae; genus Tetraselmis; species Tetraselmis striata. The sequence goes on along the minus strand of VCJN01003004.1, from coordinate 180,321 downwards.
GTAACATCAGTTGTATACTTGTGTATAAACTGATGTGTCAACTACTTGTGCGGAGGTCTCTAAGCGACGACCTCCTGTTCGACACTTCAAGGCACGACTCTCCACGGTGACGCGCTTAGCAGTGCGCGTGCCGCTTGGTGGTGGCTAGCTGCGAGCTAGCCAGACGCATAAATAGCGGCGGGTGGTCACAACGTTGTAACCATTGTTTCTTTCTCTCTCTGCTGCCTGCTGTGTGTTTACGACAGCCTTGTCTGCTTGACCTGCGTGAGGCACCCTAGACTGTCGCATTTAGGTTTAGGTTTCTCTATCTGCTCGCTGTCTGCCTGTCTCTCTCTCCGCTTGATCGTGAATACGAGTGCTATATAGTACTTTGTCAACGTACCCGCGCATTTGCGCTTTTGATGATGACGTGATTCACACTAACTTTTTACATCAGGGCTAGTAACATAAGCGCACTACCAACAGATTCAAAACACTACTTCCACCGTAGCGACCTGCTCGAACGGGGTGTGCCGGTAGTCCACCGCCTATTGGTACAGTGACTATACCGATATAATAAACATTGCGTCCCCCCCCCCCCCCCCCTTCACTATATCGGTATGTTCACTATATCGGTGTTCATTATAAGCAGGCCCACCCGACCGCTATAGTAAACGGTTTACTAAATCGGTACTATTGTTTATTGTAACGGTGACCCCGTTCACTGTAGCAGTCTGTGCCCATGCAAGGCAACATGTGACTCTGGATTTGTGTTTCAAGAGTTCTTGATTACTTTACATGGCTTTCTTAGGTGCCGGAGAGGGCAGGAGTGACTACGGTGCTGGGGGGCGGGGAGCGGGAGGGAAGAATTCACGGACGGAGGCCTGCCGTGTGCGGTTTGACGTGTGCATGGCAGCCAAGCCTTCACGCAGGATATCCACAGCAAAGAGACTGTTGTAGTCTCGGACCATCACTGATGCGTTCACTCGTTCCGCATTCTCAGTCACAAACAAGAAAACTTTCTCCACAAGCCCCCTAACCTCCTGCAATGTGGGTGCCCTCTCTGGCTCCATCTCATCCACATCCACATCCATGTCCAGCGGCACCATAGCTACGTTGTCACAGGGGCAGTTGAGTGGCGGTGGGCGCAATGTGCCGCAGTGTGCCGCCGCCGCCGCCGCCGCCGAGTGGCTGTAGAGGCCTCTGCGCCCGTACTGGAACGGTACCGGCTATCGGAACACGCCAACGGCCGGGTTCGGCGTCGGCAACACTGCCGTTATGTAGAGAAGTTTACTATATCGGTATAGTTTGGGGCATTGTGTCCCCCCCCCCCCCCCCGTTCACTATAGCGGTAAGTTTATTATATTGGTAAGTTTATTATAGGGGTATACATAGGGATTTTTCCCGGTGTTAAGAATCCGTCCCCCCCCCCCCCCCCGTTCACTATATCGGTATGTTCACTATATCGGTATTCATTATATCGGTATAGTCACTGTACTGCTTTTAGCGGTGTCAAGGCTTTATTGTTACTGGCCGTTTTGTAATTCACCCCGGTAGTCCGGTGAAGGTACCGGGAACAAATCCTTACCTATCCGTACCTGCATATATATATATATATATATGCAGTTATATATATATATATATATAACTTCGTTCCTGAGTAGCAAGGAACGAAACGGCCGTCGTAGAGACGCTGCAAGGGTTTCACTGGTGCCAGTCCTGTCCCGGGATGGAAAAAAAAACAGCAAGGATTATTGCCAGCAGTGCAGCAGAGTGCGGGTACCGAAGACTCCCGACATATTCCGGGATACCGGTAATAACATGAAATATCACGTGTAGTGGCCAGACGAAGTCCAGGGGAAGAATTGGCGGCAGGGAACTGGCGCAGCGCGGCAGGCAGCCCGGCGTCGGCTTGCGGTTGTACCAGTACGTACAGCACTGGTACCGTCATCAGGTATCACCGTACTTTCGACGTAAGAACCGCCCGACGGTCCTGACCAAGAATAATATCAGAATATAATTATATCGCGCCCTATTAGTACCTGTACTGCATCGGTGCGAGGTCGTCCCTATCTGGTATCCCGGCCCCGGCGAGCATTTTACGGTACTGATACTAGTACTTGGACTTCAGGCAGCCTGTAATGTTGTACTCAGAGGTCCTGGTAGTTTATTTTTACTTGCGCTGTTTTACTTCACATGACGAGTATCTGTACCCATCACAGTATCTGTAACACTGCAACCGGCACAGCGACTAACGGTGTCGGCGCCGGCCGGATCGCGACACCTCTGTGACGTGTCGCCATCGATATCATAGTCTGGCTACGCAAGCACTTCTCACTCGATACACGCAACTCGCAGCTGCTTCGAATCCATCTCACCCCTCCTACCTAAAATGATGTTCCAGCGTGAGACTATGCCGACCCAGTCATACCAGGGGGCGTATGATGGCCGCACTGCAGTGAGGTCGTGTCGTGATGGGGACATTTACTCCTCACCTGTAGCATGTGCTGACGGCACCGGCCGGCCCGGCGAGCCCTCGGTCGCCTTCATCCAGCCCGGTACCTGCCCACGAACGCCGAGTCCTTGCCGGGACGCAAGTCAGAGAACTTCCTTGACGCCCCCGCCTGCGCCTCGCTCCAGCCGCGTTCGCTCCCGTGCGGACTTCGCGCATGCCGATGAGCAGGTGAGGGATGAGTGTGTTTCTTGTCGCTCTGTCTACCTACCCTTTCCCGCGGGAAAAATATGGCATCGTACTTACGCAGCAGACACGACCGCACCTCCCCGGCACTCGCGCGGTCGCACCACACCGCACGTGGCAGAAACTCCACACCCACACCCCACGCCAGTTCTAACTTGCCTGCCTTGACTTTGCCTCAGGGGTTCTGCGGCTTCTTCAAATCTTCTCGTGTCCTCGACTTCGGCAGTCCCCGAGACTGCGCGCCCGCGGATGCTGAGGAAACACGTTTTCAGGTACCGTCCCCGAGGGGGATTAAGTCGGGATCGCGCCCTCGCGCGATGCGCAAACTTGACTGGGGGAGCGCCCCCGTGGAACGCCTAGTCGACGTGCCGCGCCCCAAGACAGGAGTGCAGATCGGGTGCTCGTCGACACGCGTATCTGGCAAGAGCAAGATGCTTTTGGACTCCCTCGACTCGCTGGATGATGTTCCGTTTTTCGGGCGCACTATGCGCTGAATCGATACCTCAGTGACAAGGTAGAACTGTCTCTAACGAGTGGCAGTCTCTCGAGTGCGTCATTTTCCAATCGACACCTGCTGTCGCTTCATGAAGCAGCAGCGCTGTATGGTAGCTGTACGAACAAGCCGCCCGCCGCGGCCACGACACTGTGGCACCCAGGCGAAACCCCTGTGGATTCAACCACCCTCGAAACTGTACTTATATAATTGAAGAGTTTAGCTGTGAATGTTATGGCAGGCATCGGCGAGGCTGTGTGCCGCTGTAGCTTGCTACCACGGGAGCTGCGGCTGTAGGTACAGGTAGCGTTATGAACATCTGCTATTTTACTATACACAGTACAACTAGTATAGAGTCAATCCATACATGTTTATTTAATATGTATACAAATTGTAATACATTTGCCCAGTAGCAAGTTGCCACTTGCGGTAATGTCTGCTTGCCCCAATGCGCTTCTGGATGCTCGAAATACAGATGCCACGGCCCCTCTCAATGACTGCAGCACCACACAACACCACATGCTTTCTCAGCCACGCGCTGCTGCTGCACTGTGCCCCTCCCCTCTCCAAAACCGTCTGGAAGCTGCCCTGACAGCCGCAGCTGAACATATGGTCGAGTGGTATGTGCCAGATGACTTACTTGGCTCATGTACATCTGAAAGCAGAGCCGGCGTAGTGCACTCTTCTAAATGAGGCGATGCCCACACCGACCTGATGCTGCCAACCAATGCATCGGGGGATTCATTATTTTGGTTATTGGCTCTCCACCCAGCAGACACACCTTCCGAAGAGCATTGCCAGTTTCGCGACTCCACCTATCCGACTACCGAGCCACATTTGACAGCATTGTCAAAAACTTGCTTGATACAGGTCTGAAGATGCTCACGGCACACTTACTTGGCGAAGTGTGAGGAGCGGCAAAGGGTTACTCTTGTACATGTGCATACATGCATCGGAATTATGAGGTGGTAGAAGACACTGCTGCACAGGAAGCATGGTTCAAGCCCACCGAGCGGCACATCATGGTCTGCCCACAGCCGTGACCGTCCAGCCTGCGCCTGGTTGCCAGCATTGCCCCACCCGCCCCTTGTACCACCGCGACCCGCAGACTTACTCTTCTAAAGCGCGTGGGCCTGTGCGGCACGGCAGTGAGGTTTGCAAATCTGCAGGTGAAGAATAAACCCCCCGCCGTCTCACCTGGTTGCCAGTACCATGAGGGCAGAACTGCCTGGTCACCGCAGCTGAGCTGGGAGGGGGCCGCACAGGGGCCTGCACGTGGGGCAGCGGACTCAGGCCCCCGATCCCCGCGTTGTCCGCATTGTTGCCGCACCTGGTCGAAATGTATATAGCTCACTATATCCGAGGCTCAAGGACCTGCCAGTGTGGCCAGGTCAAGGCGTCCAGCCTTATCAAGCAACGCGCACCATCACTCGAGCATGGCTTCTGGTGCAGGGTCATAGATAGTGAGGCAGTGGATAGGTTGTTCATAGCTGCATCATTTGCTGGCGGCAGCAGGCTCGCCGTGTATTTGAGCACTGATGTGCTTCTGATGAAAAAACATGGCTGCTTTTGGTGGCATGAGATCGGTACATTTACCGCCTGACTCTTTATTTACATCGACATTGCGAGCCCAGCAGATTTGACGCTACATGCCACAACCGCTTGTAGCAGCTCCAGCAACTACGCTTTTATGTTTTTTGTGTAATGCAGGCCGATGGTCTGCACCTCTGCGTTATCACCAGGCGGCTTGTAGACCACCGCGGTGCAGCTTCCCAGGCAGCTTGTAACCTTGGGGTAGAAGTTGATCCCCACCACCGGCTGCGCGCAGGAGGCTGTCACCTGGAACTTCTGATCGGCCAGCCCCATAGACTTCAGCCTGACCTCAGCCGAAGCCTGCACCTCACACCTCAGCGTCGGCAGAAGCCCCCCCCCCCCCCCCCCCCGGTTCTGCGTCCAACCGCCCATCAGACCAGCTGGGCCGGGGAAGATCGTCATGTCGCCGTCAATGTCCCAGGGTCGCGGCCGGGCCGCCGCTGGCATGTCGTAGTCGCGGTCAGTGACAACTCCAGCCGACATCACAGGGCCACGGCCCGTCGCACTCACAGGGACGCCGCAGTCGCTGTCGGCGTTAGCTCAATCGACCTTGTCCAAAAAGGCGCGCTATGGTGCCAGTGTGGGGTGTGGTTTTGGAGCATAACGCCGCAACAGAGGCAGAGAGACAGGAGGGGGGGGGGGGGGGGGGGGGCTGATTATGATCACAATGACTGCGCGCGAGCGCATTGAAGGGAAAGTACTACTTTGAGGGAGAGATTGTCGCGGTATTGGCGATATATTGACAAGCTGCAGGGGGCAGAATTGCTGCGCCTGAACCCTTGTTGATTCCCTGGCTGTGCGGCTGAGAAACAACGGAGCGGAAAATAGAGGCCAGATAGGGTTCAGATGAACGTGCTCACTTGCTGCGTGCAGTGCCCAAGTTGGCGAGGGAGAGATAGACGGGCAAGATATCCCATCCCATGAGGCACAGGTGGCTGGACGCCATCCTAAGGTGCCCAAGCCATAAGTTGATCTCAGGGCCCGCCATTTTGCTGCACATCAGGACTCGCACGCCACGGCGCGCTGTGAGCCAACAAGAATCACATTTCCCTCCCCCTCCCCCTCCCGTCTCGACCTTGTCCTCCTATCCCAACAGAGTGTGCAGGTTGTCTGGGTGTATCGCGCAGGGGGTATAGCACCAGTACCTCATCCAGCCCAGCGCTCCGTCTACAGGGCAGGGCACCCACTATGTTGTGCCAGGAATAGTCTCTGGTATCATAAGAGCGCGCTGGCTGCTATTATCATCATATGGCCCAGGTCATTAACACGCATCATCAGGACCGTAATGTGCAACATCATGATTCAGTGACACCGCCCCTATAATTAGCCCCCCTATAATGAGCCGACCCCTACGGTGAATAGGGGGGAGAGGACCATAAGCGTGTTCGTACTTTACTTCGTACCCACACAATGAACCTACCCCTATATAGTGAACATGGGGGAGGGGCCCCGGATGTTCATTATAGAGGTATAGTGTTACTGTCCTGCCGGGCCACGTGGCCAAGAAAGGCGCCGGGAGCTGCCCGTCTATGCGTACATACACACTTCCCCCTGCACTGCGCGGGTCTAGTGGGTATCACGCCCCGCAGATGTCCGGTGTAGTGCCGCACTGTTTGGCACGAAAAAAATCTAGGTGGACCACCAATGCATACATGTCAAGGTGGAAAACACGGAAGCCTATTGTTTGTCTCATCGGCCATCGCCGCACGCTCCGCGGGCTTGTTGGCATTGTGGCATGCTTGCTCGTGACCCGCCTTCCATGCACTGGCACTCAGCACTGCGGCGGAAGGCAGCGGGGCGGGACGTGCGTCTTAGGGCTGGGGGGGGGGGGGGGGGGGGGTCTGGCAGTGGTGGGACATGCTTCGCACCCTCTCCTCCCTCTGCCATAACAGTATGGTTGTGCAGCAATCGCGAAGGTAAGAACTACCGACTACCCGCGTGAGGCTTCATGTGCCTGACTGGCGTCTATTGGCAGGCGGGCAGGCCAATATCTGCTGCAGAGAGGTCACCACGTCTGCGTCACCGCGGTTCGCGACGCGGCGCAGACAACTCCAGCGCCGCGTGCTTGTCATCCCTACCCATGAGAGCAGCCTGGTTCTGCATGCGATGACCTCGCCATGCCGGGTCGCCTTCCGATATACCAGTGCGCCGCCGTGGCAAGATCACGCGGGACTCCGTCCCCAGGTGCGTAGCGGCGGCCGGGGTTGTCCTGCACACCGCCGCAAGACTTGCACCTTCTTTCATAACAAGCACCAGTGCATTCATACATCCCATTAAGACAATACTCGTACCCACTGGCCGGGAGCCTCAATTCAGTCCCTGGTGGAGCCGTGCTGTACATTCCTAATATTCGCTTAGTTTTCACTCCAGTCACATCATACATTGGAACTCGGGGATGAATCTGCCCGTTTTTGACATGACACCGTTCCCACCAAGCTGTCTATCAGCCTTCGATAGGATGTGGTGCAAGCATATATGATTCCAGAGCAGTTTCAGATCTGTCTTTAGAGTGAAATCTCGGTGATGATGACGACATTGGACTGCATTGCCTGCGGGCTAGAATATCAAGAGCAATCAGTCCAGAACCAAGGACCCTTGTCAGAGCATTGGACCCATTCTCAGAATTTATACCCCTCAGGCATGGTACGCAACAACAACTACTTCACAGCCGTAGTAACGGTGTAGATACCGGTGAAGATCGCGAAGGCCGGTCGCGATGACTTAAGTCGCGATGACCGGAAATCGTCCAATCTTCAAAACCATCGAAGATGTGTACATAAACCTGAAAATTAAGTCAGGAACGCCATTTGGGACGGGGACAGTGAGGTGGGGGGGGGGGGGGGGGGGGGGGTTCTGCATCAGCACTCAATATGTAGGGATTCGCGTCGAGGGCCGTCGCTAGCCAATGCTGCACGGCTTACAACACAGATTGGTCCCGATCGAGTCCTCCCGTCGAACGATTCCGATTGTGAGTGAGATTTGCGTCACAGCATCGCAACAGCATGGTGCCACGCAGCGGCTGGCCGTGTACAGCGCTAATTCGGCATGCTCGGGGGGGGGGGGGGGGGGGGGGGGGGGGGCTCCGTCGACAGTAATGGCTCGAAGGCGGCAGTGCTGCCGGCTGGCTGCCCTCATCGGCCTGATGATGGCGAAAAATAAAGAGCTGGCGACAGGACGCCCCTTGGCTGATGGTCTGCTACTACCATCGCCGAAGATCTCATCGTCACGAGAAATCGCCCCTATTGATTGCTGGCTTCTGTTCGCTTGTCCGAGTCGAGCGCCTTGTGCCGCCTGCTGCCGTGCTGCAGGATCTGACTGGGAGTGCCCGTTATTAAGGACACAATATGATATAGCTATGGAAGGTGTTTCGGCCCAGTAGCATACCCCAGTCTTCATTTGTTAAATCAATCGCAGCCTATAGTAGCGCATGTGCGCGCAAGATGACACCTGACAGTATCATCGACTTGATATATCATCTCCAGTCGGGGTCCGCTGGCGTAGCGACACAGGCTCTGCACGGCGTCGTTCCAAGTACAGATATGCGGCGACTATTCTAGCACGCATCAGCAGCATCAGTCGCCGGCAGACGTTGCTTTCCCGCTAGCTTTCGTCCGCAATGAGCCCATGAGCCCGAGGACAGCCAGTGTGCATGACGAAGGTCGCAGCCGATGCAGCTCTCACCCCGTCAACAAACCGAGCATGATGGCCAGCCAGGCCTGGCTGGCCATCAGAATGTCGGCTAACGCGCCCGTAGTCTATATATAGCACGACAGCAATGATGCTCGTCGGCGCGATGATGAGACCACACGATCCACCGTCTGCCGCCAATAACACCTTCACGCTACACGCATATGCCCCCCCTCACCCTTACAGACCCTGCCGCCTATCGGCCTCAGCTGATGTAACACCGCCAATCATCGCTCTACACCGTTTGTACGCTATTACTATATACGAGTACAGCATGATGGCGCCCCCCTGAATAATACCGCCGCGGCAACCCCTCGTTCTTGCGCTTATGGTGAACTTCCCTGGCTTCAGCACCAGCGGGCGGCTTTTGGCAGGCTCGACTGAGCCAACGCCGACAACGACGGCGACGCTGCAAGCTGGCGACGATACCGACGAGAACGGCTGCAGTGTGTCAGCCGGCCAAGTAGTAGGTTTGGTGCAGCTTCTCCTCAAGCTGCGTGAAGCTGCCCCTGGAGAGCGACTTCCCCAACGCTTGGCTCCCTCAAATTGACTGGCCCACAGAAATTCCTTTAGACATGGCCCCCGGCCCCGCCTTGCTTCCCGGATTTAGCGCCAATCAAGTGCAGATCAAGATCACATGCTAGATGCGACCCCCGTCGTAGAGGCAGCGTCTGATTGGCGGCTGGACGCAGCAGGCGGACCCTGTCACCGACGCTGACGTGCAGGCTGCGGCTGATTGCGTGCTGAAGTCGATGGGGCTCGCCGATCAAAAGTTCCAGGTGACAGCCGCCTGCACGGAGCCGGGATCAACTTCTACACCGAGAGGTCACTCGTTCCGATCTGGAAAGCGGCACCGTGGTGGTCTAGAAGTAGCCGCCTGGCGAAAACGCGGAGATGCAGATCATCGGCCTGCATTACAATAAACGATAGAGTATAGTTGCTTGAGCTGCCACCAGGGCTGGCTGTGGCATCTAGCTCCTGCTGGTGTTGTCTTGTGAATTAAACAGAGGTCCCGCGAGCTTTGCCATCATAGCTACCTCTTCTAGTGGCGCACTGCTGCAGGACATGTAGAACTGTTTGAGCATGGACCACCTTAACCGTACCCCCGTATTCATCAAAACCAATGCATGGGATGAACATCTGCCGCTGTGGTGTATGGAGATGAGGCAGACACGCACACACTGCGGCTGTAGCGTGCGAGAGCAGAAGAGGTGGTGACATTGATACGGGGTGATCGCACATATCAATGCCGCTTGTTTCCCCATCATTAGGCATTGCATGTTGTCAATTTATGCAGTTACAAAGGTGACCAGGAGACTTCAGGCGCAGGCAATAAGCTGCGGAGGGATGCGCACCAAGCACCCAGCGTCCCACAGGCACACCACTGTGTCCTGATCGTACGTTAGTAACATGACTCTACTAACGCTGAAGATTGTTCAGGGGGAAGATTCCCGCTACAGGTACTGGAGATGCAATAAAGCAAGGGCGCGTTCGCGGCATCGTGCTCGGTGTTCGGTACGGCCCCTGCCATTCCCCGCCATCTCCTGTCATTCTACTAATCCAACCCGATCACATAATTAGGAAGCGGACTGGAGGAGGGCTCGACTTTCAACTCCTAAATAAGATCGATTTATCTCGACTGGGTATTGTTCATGTTTTGTATTTGACCAGTTTTCTGTCAATTTGTATGTTTTGGGGGCTTTCACCTGACCATATCGCCTGATGGAAGTCCGGCGCATAACCTTTTGCACCCTAGCTGCATGGGGCCAGGATCGGCCCAGGGGTCAAGGGTAAGGGTATTGTTCTATTTGCCACTCTCGATTTGAACCCTTTTGAACCCTCGATTTGCTGGGTGCAGCTGGCAGGGCTTTGTGCTCAGCCACGGGAAAACGTCTTGCCTCATATCCTACTTGATTCCTTACCTCCTTTCTGGAACTATTTCCGCTCGGAACACGCAGCTATTCAACAGCTATCAGCATCAGCCTGCTATTTATCTGGCATCCGACGGCCTGCCATTTCTTGGTCACCGGCCTGCCATTTATATGTCATTTGGCCAGCAGGTCTGGGCGCCGTTGCGTCTATCTGCAGCTTCATCTCTATTTCTTGAAACTTGTTGCAACTTTTAATCCTGGGCGGCACGGCAGGCTAGCTGCCTTGCAGCCCAATTTCCTCAATGAGCCTATACAGGGCCGGCTAGGCCCGCTGCATGGTGTCCTTTAAAGGCGGAGTGATCTTTATGTGGAGTTGGAGAGTCGCTTTTGGGAGTGCCCGATGACTGACTTACTGCGGTCGCTTGACCGGAGTGGTCAGCGGCGGTCACAGCTTGCGCAGGATCTCCTCTCCGATGCGGGTGAGGTAGGTGAGGCGCTGCACCAGCCGGCGCGCCTCCGCCAGGTCGCCGCCCGCAAAGGCCGCCGACAGCGCCGCGCCGCACTCCGCCTGCAGCTCGTCGTTGCGCGCGCGCAGCGCGCCCAGCTCCGCCGCGCCGGTCGCGGCCTCCACCTCCTCGCGCGCCTCCATCGTCTCCATCAGCAGCTGCGGGTCCACGTCGATGGTGCCCTCCTCCTCCGCCTCGCTGCTGGCGCCCAGAGTCTTGAGCTGCAAAGGCCCCACGCGCCCATGTCACTCAGTGCGGGTCCCCATCAATAAGAAGCGGTGTGTCGTCAGGATCAGATGCATCGAGGCGTGTCTTGCATCAGGCTGCATCTCACGGTCATCTCGACACTACGGCCCGCAATCGCTCCGACATTCAGCGGCATTCAGATTGACCGAATCTCACCGGGCCATGATTTCGGCCCATTGCCTCGGAGACGTGCCCTTGCATCAATGAGGCAAATCGGCCTGATGATGATCCCCGTGGTTAGGTAATACATACAATGAGCAGCTGCGATAGAAGCAGCACGGACACAGAATATTGAAAGAGTTATGTTACTTTTCACAATAGTGACACTAAGTATAATTCAGCAGATGTGGGATCATGCCGAATGAAATCAAAACTTTGGTATTTACAGCTGAGACTGTCAATGTAAACATCGACATTAGAGCATGTCTTAATAATAACGATTACTCGCAGCCGCCTCGCATTTTAGCATCGAATGGATCCATCCGGGGCCTCCGCCAGTTGCACCACAACCGAGAGTGCAGTGCCGTCAAGCCATGATCAGGCAAGGGGGAAGGGTGGGGAGGAGGGGGGGGGGGGGGGGAGTCCACACCAGCAGGCGTGCACGCTGCAGGGGCCGCTTGAGCATCGCATAGCCCTCGTTGATGAGCGACGCGTAGCGCGCCGAGTACTCCTGCTCCGTGGGCGAGGCGGTGGCAAACTTGTCGGGGTGGAACTCGCGCTGCAGCTCCTTGTACTGCGCCTCCAGCCGCTGGAGGTCGATGTCGAAGGAGGGGTTCCTATCGCAGCGGGGGGAGGAGCCACATGGCGATTAGATGCGCCAGAGCAGTCTGAAAGAAGGCAATACTGGGGGCCAATGTGTGCACTACAGCTGCCGGTGCCCGTATATGAAGAGCCCGCTGCACAAGCCTGAAATTGGGTCGCATGCCGATACCCATACGAACAGTTCCTGTAGGTCTGCTGTATTTCCGTCTGCATTCGTCCCTTGACTGGCAGGCATAGCAGGTTGTAACGTGTGCTTGCAATCTTCGTATCTCCGCATCGGCGCGCAACGTCGCACAGTCCGCCAACGCTGAGGCCTGGCACCATATGGGCCCGAAACTCTGAAGGTCTGCTCATATCACTGCGAATGGTATCGGAGATACCCTCAACCCTCCGACCAGCCTCACGTCAGCTGCTGCAACCGACAGTCTCGATCTGCTGCGTGCGTCCCCGTCGGCCTGCACCAGGTGATATATATCGCACTATGCCATCAAGGGAATGCGGTGCTGATGCCCGCTGCGCGGAATAGCTCATACCCCCCCCCCCCCCCCCCCCCCTTCGATCAGCGGCCATGTTACCCCCCTCCCCCCCCCCCCCCCCTCCCTACTGCCAGCATACCGTCAAGGCTGGCATGCCGCTCACATGATATCCAGTAGCCACTAGCCTCCTACCTCGACATAAGATACGTCCGACACGCCATACCCCGATACGCCATGCCCCGAATCGGCCAGACAGGCACAGACAGGGGGCTCCTGGCAGACCCTCCCAAACTGCCCAGTGCCCCAAGGGCGCGGGCTACTCACTCGCCCAGCAGCCGGAACATGCACTGCTCCACGTCCGGCGGCGGCGGCAGGACCGTCCGGCACGCGGGGCACTTCAGCGGGTCCGCTCTGCCGCGCCGCCCCGCGCAGTGCGCCGCGCCGCACTTCCAGCACGCGGGGCCATCGTCGGCGTCGGCGCGCTCCCCCGGCGCCTCGTCGCCCTCGCTTGCCGGGTGCGCCGCTGACGACGCGAAGGGGGCCCACCCGCACGGCGCCCCCAGCCACTGCCGGCACAGGGGCGCGGAAGCAGAAGTCGTGGTGGCTGTCGCCGCTGTGATTGGGCCGCCGGTTGTGGTGAGCGCTGCTGCCTCGGCCGCCCGCAACAGCTGCGCGGGGGCAGCGCCGCAGCGGCGCGCGAAGGGCAGCAGCTGGCGGGAGGGTAGAGCCATTCCGCCGAGGAAGCGTGTGCTGTGTACTCCTGTGCGCTGCTGCAGCTGGCGGCGGTTTGGGAGACTACGGAAGGGGGGCGCAGCTACTTCCTCCGCTGTCGTCGGCGCTGTCGGCGCTGTGGGCGCGCTGTGTTATCGGCCTGGCCGGTGAAGGCGTTGTTATCAAAGCGGCCGCCCCTCGGGTTGGGTTCCCTGCCTGTCGATTTGTCGTTTGCTCTCGATAACGGCGGAGAGCAGGCGGCAACGACGCCGGAGACGTGGCTGGCGGTGTGGCGCTGTCGCACCCCTTGCCTTGATCGCAGAGGAGCAGGTCCTTGCCTCAGTGTACGGATAGACTGAATGTGACCGCCGACGACGACGGCTACCGATTCCGACCGCGGCGACTAAATGGGAGTCGCACCAACGTGAGGGGTTTGGTCACACGGGGACAATTTCGCAACCTGTGTTGGTCGCGGTGGCGCGCGCCTTGGTTGATGGCCGTCCGGCTTGCGCCAACGCGAGTCAGCGAGTATGCATGCTGCGCGACGCCTGCTGTTGTTTTGCCAGACCGGGACGGGGGTTGGATTTTACATTTGGTTTGGGGGGGGGGGGGGGGGGGGGGGCGGGGGGCGGGGGCGGGGGGGGGGGGCGGAGGGGGGACAGTTATACTGTACTGCCGCTGCAGGGTAGATCGGTACAGGTGGTGAATTACAAAAAGGCCAGCAAGTCGTGAGATGTTTATTTACATAAGGGGTTTCACAAAAGCGCAAGTCGTGAGATGTTTGGTTTAGGTTTAGTCGCTAGATTATACGTCCCTTATCTTTTGTTGCAGTAGTTTTCTACTAACTAAAGAGACTGCCGGTGATAAATCGGAGGAAGGTGAGGATGACGTCAAGTCAGCATGCCCCTTACGATCTGGGCTACACACGTGCTACAATGGTTGGGACAAAGAGATGCGACCTCGCGAGAGCAAGCCAACCTCAAAAACCTCAATAACTAAAAATACAGCAAAAAGTCCCATGAAAAGAGCCATTACTGGAGTTGTTCCCCAACCTGGGGCTACTTTCCCGTATTCTGAATTTAATGGTTTTAATAGCGTTCCTAATTGTGTCGCCATTGCTGTATTTACAGGTGTATTTTTAGATGCTTTTGATGTTCCTGTTGCCATAATATATAAACGTAGGAATTATTTTTTACTTTCTTGAATTTTTCAGTCAAAAGTTCTTTCACTTATGATATAACAATAATAGAGTTTTATAAATTCAATAAGTTAGTTATTGCTATTGAATGTAACTAAAAAGATCAATGCTTGTTTCCAACTCCCCCAAGCCTATCGCGGGTTTCAGCGCCCTTCATCATCTCTGAGTCCCTAGGTATCCGCCGTCAACTTTCCTTTATTTGACTGTGTCAATAAAAACTTACGTAGCAATCGGTGGAGATAAGCGGACTCGAACCGCTGGCATCTGCCTTGCAAAGGCAGCGCTCTACCAACTGAGCTATACCCCCATATTCCGAAACTCCGTCGTTTTTTCGCTTGCGAAAACAATTTAGGCAAGTGGGCTATGCTGGATTTGAACCAGCGACCTCACCCTTATCAGGGGTGCGCTCTAGCCAACTGAGCTAATAGCCCGTTGCTTGTTTTCGACTTTTTGAATCCTTAAAAAGGAGGTGATCCAGCCACACCTTCCAGTACGGCTACCTTGTTACGACTTCACCCTAGTCACTAGCTCTACCTTAGGCGCCCCCCTCCAAAAGGTTGGGGTAACGACTTCGGGCATAGCCAGCTCCCATGGTGTGACGGGCGGTGTGTACAAGACCCGGGAACGTATTCACCGCTGTATGGCTGACCAGCGATTACTAGCGATTCCAACTTCATGCAGGCGAGTTGCAGCCTGCAATCCGAACTAAGATTAAAGCGTTAGTATAACCTGAGAGATTTTCAGATTAACACTACCAAAAATGATACAAAATTTAAAACCAAAATTCAATTTTAGAATAGAATATAATCACCCCAAAAGATCCACCCCTTCCTTTCGTCGAAAGTAGAACAAAAGCATTAAGTAGAGCCAGATTATTAAAATTTGGAATTGATTCACATAAAGTTCGAGAGAAGAAAGAGCCATATATGCACCCGTTAAGTACTGAAGATAAACTTCGTGCTTTTAGGAAGACAAACATTGGGAAAATGGCACGTGGCGGGTTCCATTTCTCGTTATATATGCAAGATTATTACTAAATTATATATTACTTAAAAATTTAAAACAGCAACATTAAAAAAGGGAAATTACATGAGAGTTGATTACACAGCCTCTCAATTACATGGAGCTACAATGTTTTTGAGTCAAAATTCGATAAAAATGTTTACGATTTAGGCGAAGTTGGTCGATATCAATTAAAAAAAACTGGGTCTTGTTACTCCATGAAGTAAACATGCTTTGACACTTTAGCTCTGCGCTGTGTTGTACGAGGACTTTATTTTCCTTGAAATTACTCTATACAACCTAGCTACCCTGTACATTCTGATATGAATGCCTTAGATATATCCGATCTGGCACAAAGGTGTTCCCTGAATGTGCCACGTCTCTTCCAAACGAGGAGCCAGGAGCACTGATCGTCTGTAGGGGCTCACGAGCGAGAGCGCTAAAACGAGACGAGAGGCTCACGCGAGCTGCGTGGCCAACGTGGCAAAATGTCTATCGTGGCACTCTACAATTCCGTATCGGAGACAAATCACAATTCACATATTCACCTCGTCACAATCCTGCGGACATTTACGGACCACTGTTCCGTCCCGTACCGCCAGCTTTATCCGTCAGCATGGAGCCCTGCGCGCGCGCCCTGCTCGTCCACAGTCCCCCCTCACGAGCAGTTCTGCTCCGAGCCGGGTTCGGCAGGCCTGCGCACTTCCCCACAACTCCCCACCCTTTCCTCTGACCCGCACTGTAGCTCCCAACCCCCCTCCCCAACCAACATCACCCCCCTAATGGAGGCTGTGCTTTCTCGCGGCGGCGTGGCGGCCGCGCGCCCCGCCCAATCGACCCGCCGCAGCGGCGATCGGCACGCGGCAGCCGCCGCCAAGGTGCCAACCAGCCGGGCGCCCCTCGCTGCGTTCCCCGTCCGCCGCGGTGCCGAGCTGCGCGTCGCCCGTCCCGCCGGTAAGCCCCCGGAGTGATTCCCTGCGGGCCGTCGCGCGTGCGCGCTCGAGCGTCGCCTCAACCTGCCCCCGCCACAGCTCCTGCCGCCATGGCCTGCTCGACCCGCTCCTTCCCTGTCCCGCCTCAGCGCTGTCCCCCGCCCCGATATCCGGAGGCCGGCTCCGTACACTCGCATACGGTGTCCACGCAGGAGTCGCGCCTAGCGAGTCGGCCAAGACACTGCTTGCCGTCCCCCTCGCACCGTGCCGTGGGCCCGGTCGCCGCTCTCTTAGCCACCCCGGCGCCCCCCTCCCCCGGGTCCCCTCTTGTTATAACCCATCGCCCATATACAACAAACCGCCACCTCCCCCACCCAGCTCTCCGTTACATGTCTCTCCCCCTCAATACCCCCATGCGCGCGAAAATCAGCTGCAACCCACGCAGCTGATTCCCGCTCTTGCGCTTGGCGTGACCCTGCGCCCCTTCTTCCCTTCCATGTAAGCCACCACCCATATTAGTACCGCAGTATTCTATCACCCCCCTCCCCAAACTACCCCTTTCTCCAGCCCTCCATCTCACTCCCCAGCCCATCCTCCCACTCCCCCTTCCTGCCTCCCTGTCTTACTCGCATTTCAGCCCTGGCGCTCCTTCTGACCGCTCAGCCCGCCCTGCTCCGCCCCGCCAAACAGGCCGCGCCTCGCGCACGACCCTCCGTGTGGCCGCCGCGGCAGAGGGCGCCGCCAAGGCCGGGACCCCAGTCCCCAAGACCAGCGTGCTGGTAGTGGGCGGGACCGGCACCCTGGGCCGGCAGGTGGTGCGACAGGCGCTGGATGACGGCTACGACGTGCGCTGCATAGTGCGCCCGCGCCCCTACCCCGCCGACTTCCTCCGCGACTGGGGCGTCACAGTGGTGCAGGTGCGTTGCCCCCCCCCCTCCCCCTCCCACAACACACACACAATCAGCGCTCGCCACCAGTGTCTGCGGATTTATAGTCCGGGAAAGATGGGGGGAGGGGGCCGAGTGCAAAGACCTTCCCCCCCAGCTGGACAGCCCACAATTGCTGGGATGGATGGGGGATGTGGTGACTGCCGCAGCGTGCCAGGATCATGAGTCACATGACCTTGGAGACAGTGCTCCCCGCCAGTTGATGTCTGAGCCTCCAGCGACCCCCTTTCCCCGCTGCAGGCCGACCTGACCGACAAGTCCTCCATCCCCGCCACGTTGGTGGGTGTACACACAATCATCGACTGCGCCACCGCACGCCCCGAGGAGAGCACCCAGGAGGTGCCGCCCCCGCCTCCCCTACAAGCCCTCCCCATGCCTGCCACACCCCTCCCCCCCCCTTCTCCAAAATGGAACGCCGTGCATGCATGGCTGACCGTGCCACGCTGTCTTTTCCCGCAGATTGACTGGGAGGGCAAGAAGGCGCTCATTCAGTCGGCGCAGGCGATGGGCATCCAGCGCTTCATCTTCTGCTCCATCCACGACTGCGAGAAGCATCCCAATGTGCCGCTCATGAACATCAAGGTGAATCCGCCTGCGATCACTTCGGGCCGCCCACATCGCGCCGCTGCAGTGCTCATGCTCGCAGCATCAGGACGCAGCTTCACAGGGGGGTGCAACAGCCGAGGTCGCCCCGCGCAGTGTATGTGAGTTTTGCGGCGGTGCCTAACCCTCCCTTTTTCAACCTCTCGAGTGTGCTCATGACGTGAGACGAGGAGCGGGGTTGCAGCATGTTGGTTGTGTCCTGGGCGCCCCTGTGGGATGCTGAGTCAAGCTGTCATGACAATCGGGGCCGTGGGCGCTGCTGACTTGCATCCTGCTAGTCCAAATATCTCCCCCATCGCGGGTAACATGCTCCATGGGTGTTTGATCGCAAACAAATAAAATGCGCCAATCCCTCTGAAGCGCCGCTTGTTGTTCGGACCCGGTAGCTGTAGAGGCCACGAAACAACGGTTGGTGTGGAATGTGTTGAGGGTGGCCATGCCGTTGATGTTGTTGCTGGCATGCCCACATTAGCACCATCAAAGGTGTCCTGTCAACGTGTCATGTATCTCCGATCTGGGACTTTGTATGCAGAATGGTGCGACGTAGACGCAGTGACGGATCTCGGCAACTTGTCGATGACACTGACCCCACTGCCCTTTTATCCACCGCAGCGCTGCACAGAGCAGTACCTGAAGGAGAGCGGGCTGAACTACACCATCCTGCGCATGTGCGGCTTCATGCAAGCGGTGATTGGCAATTACGCAGTGCCGGTGCTGGAGGAGCAGAGCGTGTGGGGCACCAGCGACAAGACCAAGACGGCGTACCTGGACGCCGTGGACGCGGCCAAGATGACGCTGGCGGCGCTGCGCAGCGAGGAGACGGTCGGGCGTACGCTGACGCTGGCGGGCCCGGAGGCCTACAGCGTGAACGAGGTCATCTCCATGTGCGAGGAGCTCTCCGACTCCACTGCCAATGTGACCTCCGTGCCTGTGTGGCTGCTCAAGGGCAGCCGCCGCTTCCTGGGCGCCTTCCAGTGGGCCAAGGACGCCGCGGATCGCCTGGTGCGATCCCCATACCCGTACCATTTACCTGGGACTGCATACTGCACGCAGTGACGCACTGTGTTGCAATACAGAAGTTGAGATTACACATTCGTGGTGCAATCTGTTACAGTTCCGGATAAATACTTCTTTTTCTTCTTCGCCGACAGGCCAACACAATGATGTATTTAGCATCTAACCCAAATCTTCCGTACACAAACGAGTTACCTGTTGATCTATCGGTACCTTGGTGCCGTGCCTAATCCAGCCCAGATCTCCTCTGCATGTTGCTGAGCCGATAGTATGGCCCTCGCTCCCTGTCCCTCTTTGCAGGCGTTTGCGGAGCTGCTGGGTAACGACGCGGTGATCAGCGCGCCGATGGAGGAGACCTACAAGGTGCTGGGTATGGACCCCGCGCAGACCACCACGCTGCGGGCGTACCTCACGGAGTACTATGGCCGCATCCTCAAGAAGCTGAAGGAGGTGGGCGCAGAGAGCAAGCAGACCAACTTCTACATCTAGACCCCCCCCCCCCCCCCTCTCCCCCCCCCAAAAAAAAGAAAACTTCGCGCTATCCCCGCCATCTCCCCGCCCTAGTCGCGCGGTGCGCTCCCCGTAACCCCACGGGTAGCGCAGAGTTTTGCCCAGGCCCCTGCCCGGCGTCCAATAGCTCTGACTGTCAAAACATGTATTTTTCTCACACATATATCACAGCTACTCTGCTGAGCAGCCATGCTCGCGCGGGTGGTGTGACAGGGGCTGTGTGAATCCCATAAAATGAAAACGTGCTAAGCTTGTGTCGTAAATTAGAATCCTCTGTTGATTGCGCAGCCGTTGGGGTCTCTGCAGTCCATGGGAGTGCACTGGTCAAAAGACACACACACGGAATTGAGTCAAGCATCGGAACAGCTGCAGGTGTTGCAGGGAACAGTCAGACGTTGTCAGGGCTTCCGCTGGTCACCCAGACGCCTCTACTTGCATCATCCATGTTGCATACAGTGCACCGCAATTGGATTATGGGTACTCTCCCATTGAGAATGGGTTCATCCTGTATTCATCATGCTTCGATTCCGCTAACTGCAAATACATGATGAATCGCGGATGAACAAGCATACACTGGTCGGTACAGCTGTGAGTCGTTCTATGTTGCTGCCGTGCGTTGTGAGAGAGCGTCAAAAATGATATCATTGGCCGAGCACGCGTCGCCAAGTCAGCGGATCAAAGCCCCGAAATTAACCTGTCACTACCACAGACTGACACAGTACTGACAATCAGATTAAGCAGGGGCTCGTTAGGCGGCTCTTATTCAGGTGACTTCGTCTGCCCAGCCCCGCAGCCAGTACCCATGTGTATGTGCCTCACTGTACACAAGCACAACATGGCATCATGACCCGTTGTTTGTACAGATGAACATTTCCCAAAGAGAATATGTAGCCGTGATGTTGTCAGCAGGATCGAGTCAGCAGACAAGGCACTTGGGAGCGTGCCCCGGTGCTTGTTCGCATCCAGCAGCATATCTCTGCGTGCCAAGCAGGCTGTCTACACCGCCGCCATCTTTTCCATTCTCATGTTGGGTTGTGGGTGCTGGTCGCAGACTGAGGCTCCGTATACCCGGCTTCGGTTTTGCAATGCTCGTCATTGCTCAATGTATGCGGGTCATAGCACGGGTCGCATGCAAGGACACCCGGAGATGCCACACCTCTACGGAGAAACTGTGCTAGGAGCTGGGGGTATGCTCCATTGACTACTACATAGCCCGGTGGCCGCTTGGCTGGCTTAGATGGACGATGCGCAGGTACGAGTACAGCAAAGAGCCAAAGATACACTGACTGCGGATCAGTGTATTGAGTCGCTGCTACTTATTGTGGGATTGAATGGCATGATATCTGCCAGCATTAAAAGCCGGTGAATGCTACTTCTGTATATCTGTAGTCTGATGTGAAATGAAGCATGTGATGTACGTTACGATGCCCGCCACACCAAGAACCACAAATTTCTATTAGCAGTGTCTGTTATCTATTCATCATTAAATGATTTATCGATGGTATATAATAGGAGAAAAGGTCAATATTCCCATATGATAGCATTATCCGCCTACAATTATGGACGATGCGCGGGTACGAGTACAGCAAAAGCCGAAGATACGCTGACTTTGGCTCACCGTATTCATCGATTCGCTGCTACTTGTTGTGGGATTGAATTACACGAAAATCTGCCAGCATTAATAGCCGGTTGATATGCTACTTCTATATATTGTATACACGACAGTAAATTTAGTCGTTGACAACCGTACTAAGTCATCGGATGATGTGCGACACCTTGTCGAGTGTGCATGCAGCTACATATGGCGGAAGCCGCCAAGCCGGTGAGCCAGTCGCGACAGAGAAAATCGCCTTCATATTGTGGCCAGAAGATGACGTTTTGTGCGACATGGGGAATTTAACATTTCAATGTACATGTATAATTGCATACCTTCGCCTCCGATTCTTGGTGATATTGTGCCTTGACGACTACGTTCTATCAGTCGTATAAGTGTCATAAAATAGTCCCCCACGACTCCGCCACCATTGTGAACCGCGCCCGCCGTGGCAATGTCACACCGTTCCGTACATTATTGCAGGTACAATGCATGATTGCACTCTAGCGTAGCAGTTCGAAAATGGTATTAGAATAATGACGACCCGCCTACGCACTTGATGCAATAATGGAGTCATAGCAAATTCTTCGTGCTGCACGAACTATTTCCTGAAAGCCTAAAAACATGCATAAACATGCCTTACCTCCATCATCGCATGTATAACCGGCAGCAATCAACAATTATCTCATTTATGGAAATGATAAGGCAATTATTCAGCAGCGCATGTCGCCAATTTGGCGGTAGAAGTATTGCTTGAGATGTCTGGGGGCATGAATTTATGACAGTATAGCCATTTACCCAATCATCTGGACCGTGGGTAATGCCCCTTGGCAACCCCTAACTAAGCCGTTGGCGATGTATGGGCGCAATTGATGGCCTTGCAAGCTTAGTTATATCGTGGATTATTAGTCCTTCCACATACTGCTGGAGCAACACATGAATAATGTTTCACAGCATCGACGACGTAGTCACACGATTGTCTTGTTGAAACAGTCTTCGCTTTGTTTACAAAGACAGAGGTGGTATAAAGCGGTGGTCCAAAGACAAAAGGCTTCAGTGTTCTATGGATATCGAAATTGCTTGGTACAAGGTTGACACAACGCCTACCACACGACGGCGGCATTATATCGCCCATTTATTTAGGGGTTTACACGCCTTAACATGGTTATGGTAATCTAGGGTTAGTGAGGGTATAGGATATATCCTCACATAGTGCATGTGCATGTTGCAACTTCTATATTTTCTGCTACTGATGTAACAGCACCTGATACACTATACTGCCGCGGGCTATGCCTACGAGTATCATGTACAATAGTGTACATCATCATGATGTACACTATCGACAATAACAAGAAGACTTTATATCTATTAACGCCCAATAAACAAAATTAAAATAATATTGCGCCTGATGTACTTTTTTCCCGCCCCCGAGACAGGACTGGCACCAGTGAAACCCTGGCAGCGTCTCTACGACGGCCGTTCAGGCAACAATCCAGTTACGGAAAGCCCTGGGTAGGCGACGCTCTGATGTACTATTTATGTGATTATATGTGTTTATGTTATGTATGTGTCCTTTCGTAGTTGTTGTTAGTTCTGTTTGTAGTGCGCATGTGTCGTCGGCAGGAAATACAGCGAGACTCGCTACCAATCATTGAAGTGCATGTAATGAAATATGAGCAGAACTGTCCAGCAGGTAAAACGGGTTTTTAAATATATACTTTGCAATAAGGGTCGTACACCCGCCTCCATTACATCATATGTGATACCCCTTTCGTGATCATCATCAAGCACTAGGCTAGCTCTGGCCTCCAGAGGGCTGCATGCTACGCGCGTTCATTAGGGGACCCTATGCGGGCACGTGCAGCCAGGCCGTAAGACAGCTGGCCCGTTTAGCAAGACTAAGCAGGAACAAAGTTAAATGAAAAATCAATTTCAATCTCAATTTCCAGGCGGTCAGTACTTTAGTTACACCCGTACCGCCGTAGCAGGCGCTCCAGCAGACATACGTCAGTTCGTCAGCATTATATATAAAATTAGGTTGTAAACCATATGCGGCGCCGGCTCCAGCTTCAACTAAAAAACAGACTGATAATGATTCTGATGAATTCGCTGAATGATGTTGCGGTGATCATCACAGCGCACGGAAACGGGGGATATGCCTGCTTTTTTATGGTTAAAACATCAACCCTTACGAAATGCCTCAGAGATAGCACGGCCACACGGATTTTGACAAAAGATAGCCGAAAGATAGGCGAGCTCCACCTGTAAAAGACGATTATAGCAATAAAACACAAAGGTGTATGTTGCTTCAAAAGGGCGTGTCAAAATTGATATCCGAGTACTGCACGGATTTATCACGGACCTTAGCTTAAAAAAATACGGGGATTCGTCAGATCCGTGCGCTTTGATGACAATGCGCCTGCCGGTAGCGGCTCGTCATCAAAGTACACACGTTCCTGCCATGCGTCTCCTAGTGATGCCTTGCCATCCACGTTCACTTTTCTATATGACTTTTAATTTTTAGAATAACGACAGGATTTATAATACTCCCAGTAAGTGAATCTTTGGCGGCAGTCAGCAAAAATGAGCGAGACGGAGAAACGACCCAGAGCAGTAAAAGGGTCAGAGGCAATGCGTGGTATGCCGTGTGATTACTTCCCATCACCATATGATGCCCCAACATGATGAGTAATGGCGACTATAAGGACTGGCTGATCGAATTTACATTGCAGTGTATGTCGTCCAAACATGACAAGCGCGGCTGCTATTCAATATTATATGGCCGCGATGCGTTTCTGAGGACATACAAACTCGTCATTGGCTACTCTACAGCAGTGCATGCTCCAATCTAGTGTTTAGTATATGTGGCCATTATTATCGCAGCTCCACTCCGTCAGAGCAGTGCATGCCAACATTGCCTCCCCCCCCCCCCCCCCCCCCCCCCACACACACACAAACACACCACTCTGGTGTAGGCCAGATGGGTGTCATTGGTTGATTGACACCGCCAAACATAACAACGCAGGCGGTATCCATCAGGTTGCTCAACATAGTGACATCACGCAGATGTAACTGTGACTCAAGGTGGTGACACAATGCAGTGCAACATCGGCTGATGGCGGGCGAGAATGCATTCTGAATGCTGTGGCATCCATGCTACCAAACATCAGTGGGTATGGCGGCGACTTGAGGGCACTCCCGGATCTACACAATTTGTTGTGAAATAACATGTTTCAATGCCTTCCGCCTGTGCTACTATTGAATCCCTTTCGGGCAGCTGCATTTCCATAATTGGATTAGTATCACCAACCTGGACCTCACTTTGCTGGCTGCTGGGCCAACAGAGGGCGCCTTCAGATGTTGTCATAGCCGAGCTGTTGGAGCTAATTACCTGAGGGCTTCCCAGGTGCTCTGGGTGCTAATGGGCTTCCCAGGTGCTCTTGGGTGCCCAGGTGCTCTGGGAGCTGTTGGAGCTAATTACCTGAGGGCTTCCCCGGATGCTCTGGGTGCGGAAGCATCATCAGGGCAGCCGGCTGGGCTGACCCGTGAGAGACGCGGCCGCTGCTTCCGTTGGCTGCTGCATAGAGAGATCTGGTTGTGGGAAGCTCCATTGAGCAGTTCTGCTGGGTAGGGCGGTTGCGGATTGCTCCAACGGGCTGCTGGAGCGGCGCGTGCTGGCGAGCACCCTCCGCTGCGCTGCCAGCATCTCGCGAGACGCGGACTGCTTGATTGGGGTCGGCGAGTGGCGGCTGCGCTTTGCCAGCTGAAAGCCCTGCCGGTAGCTGTGGTTTGCCTGGGGGACATCGGCGCCGTCGCGTTGCTGCAGCGCCGTCGCCGCCGCCTCCGCCACCGTCAGCGCGCGCTGTGCGGAGGCATTGAGAGGTGTCACGGCTGCGGGCAGGGCGCTGCTGCCCTGGGTACCGCTGGACGACACCTGTGCTGCGCCGAGGCTGTGTTGCTTCAGAAATGTATCCAGCACCTCTGACTGACGCAGCCTGCAGGCGTCATGATGAGAGTCAGCATCGCATGGGGGGTGGAATATGCCAGCCGAACGACACTAACCAAACATAATCAGAGTGTGGTTATTGGCAGGGTAATAAGAACAATGCGAGTAAGCGCCTTCACTACCTGCCAGAAGTAAAATGTAGACAAAGCTATAGCAGAACTGTAGCAAATGCTCTTACAGGTCGCCTGCAAGCCAAATCTGAGGCTGCTAATAATAAGGGTGCATGTAATGCTATTTAAGGTGGTACGCGCAGGGATAATAATAGCCCCATAATAATATTCAATCTGACTGAAACGATGCAAGTTACTTCCGAGTTTAGACCATACACATCGTTCCTCGACTGAGATTCAGGCATGGTTAGCTCGTCACACTTGACATATGCTTTTTTCCAGTATCAGAGTGATGTGTTAGAAAGGTGAACCGCAGTACAGAAGCTGTAATTTCAGGGTACGAATTGGCGCACCCGTTGTCGGCGGCAAGGGATGGCATGGAGCTTGTGGTGCCACTGGCCGGCAGCTGCCTCGGCTTACGCAAAGCTCGCTGCGGACGAAAGCCCGCGCCGGTGCGTTCGGAGCCTGTGTTGCCGCCCGACACAAAGCTGAGCCGCCGCATCGAGGCAACGGTCTGCCGGGCCAGCGTCGACATTGCCAGACCCCCGGCGTACGCTTTCGGGTCGTATACTTCTTCGGGCTGCTCTGCAGACGCCCCGCGCTGTGGGACATTCGCTTGCTGAGCGGGCGATTGCGGGTGCTGGCCCAGCGCCGGCAGCAACGCGCGCGGTGATACGTGCGTCCATTCATCACTCAAACGCGGCGCGTCGATGCCAAAGGCGTTGGAAGAGGCGCTCTTCAGAAGACGGCGTGGCTCGCATCCGTCGATGATGTTTTCAGTCGTAACCTCGAAGCTACTCTGCGGCGCATCACGCGTGCGAGCAATCCAGCAGTCGCTCCCCCTCCGTGACGCAGGCGACGACTCTGCCGACGGCGACGCGGTGCCGACCGAACTGCTGCAGATATCGCCGTCGCCGTCAACGTCGTTGTCGTCGACAGGTTTCCGCACTACCGCAGGCTGTTCTGGTGGCTCGCGCCCGTTCAGGCGCATATACTCGGAGAAGCTGAGCTGGTATGTTGCGTTGGCAGGCCCGTGTGGCGAAAGCGGCCGTCGACTGAGAGCCGACTGCACTGCCGTGTCGTCAGAACGCGACAGCGGTCGGTTCCGGAGACTCGTCGTCGACTGTGTTCGCTCGAAGGCTGCATGCCGCGGTGGTGGAAGCGACGTCCGCGCGGCGTCGCTACCCGTGACGCTCCCGACGTACCGCATAACGTGCTCTGAGCTGTTAGCCGGGTCCCATCGGGGCAGTGCCCGCATCGGACCAACAGGCGACCGGTGCAGCTGCGGCAGGCCGAGGAGCACACAAGCCCCGCCGAGCCCAGCAGCGCCCCCCACCGCCAGCTCTCCGTCCCCTTGGCACTCGCAGTCGCTGACATCAGCTTTCAGAGAGTTTAGTGTCACATCATCTTGCCAGGAGTCATCATCCTTCCTCCTCTGCGATAATCGACCCGTCGAAGCAGGTGGCGTCGGTATCATCCGTCCAGCGTTGGTCGATGGCAAAAGTGCCATAGGCCGAAGACGCCTTCGCACGCAAGTCGCTCAACAGCTTGCGCCGCTGGCCGGCGTTCTCACGCGCCCGACGTGCAGGTCGCGCACCCTCGGCAGCTTCCTCCTGCTTTGCGCTGGACCTGTCTTCATCTGTCCAACGCGTCGAGAGCTTAGGCTTCAGAAAACGACGGATCGTGCTGTACGAGTCCGCCGTCATGATGGCGTGCAGCGCAGCCGAATCGTCGACCCCAGGCCTCCTGCTCTGTTTCCGGGTGTGCCTGCGGCCACCTCTTGGCACATCAACATCGTTCTCAGAGATAGGCAATGGCGCGAATCCGTCGCCCTCTTGGGTCGGTTCGCCCTGTGTCGGTAGCGGCAGCTCTGCTCCCTCATTCCATCGCGCCGGCTGACTCCTCGTCCTCACTTGCCTCAATGGTGTTAGACCCTGCGACGCAATTTCATAATTCATTCAAATGCAAAATATAATCTACAAGGCCCTAGGAGAGGCCTGCCAGGTCTCACTGTAATAGCATGCGACGTCCAAAGCATTTTCGCGACTTTGACTCCAATAGCTACTTCAATAGCTACTATATCGTCCAGCAGCTGAGACTGATTACTTGCCGCCAAGTGGAGCATGAAAAGCCACTGGAATCGTACCAGCGGTGACGGCGAACTCAACCGGCGCGGACTGCTGCACAGCGTTTCGCCGCCTGCGGATCTTCATCTTGTGGCCCTGCAGCTGTAGCGGCACGCCCATAATGTGGGGCTGCCTCGCGGGGAGGTAGCTATTGGCGGCGGAGGTGAGGCAGCGCCAGAGCCCGGTGTCGAACTCGGCGGCGTTGATCTCGCCCCTGACCCAGTCGCGGCGTGTCGCAATCAACGTCAGTATTTCAAACTACCGTCGCTGGAAACAAGTCGGCGACGCACTATGGGTAGATATACATAAATACATGCGTATGACATGCATGTACTAGTCTTACTAGTCGTGCGACATGTTCTTATGTGGAAGTACGTACACTGTGCCTGCGAAGCTCGTTCGGCAATTTCATTTATAAAAAACCATTATTGGCGCTGTATATTCTCGACTCACCGACGGGCGACCCTGCGCGCTTCCGGAAGATCGATGACCACCTTCATGAGATCCTCCACCATGGATCCTACCAGCCTCTCAGTGATCGGCGTCGAGTGCGCCAGCGTCGGCGAGCAGTTGACCTCGATTAGCCAGGTGTCTAAGTTCTCGTCGATGATGAAGTCGTACCCAAACAGCTCGTGCGTGCCGCGCCGGTGCGACACGGTGTCCTGCACGGCCGCGAGGCTGCTCAGCACGCAGCGGTGCATTGCCGGCTGGATGCGCTCCACGAAGACGCCCGGCGATCCGTGCTCCTCCTCCAGCCAGCGCTCAAACTCGCTCGAGTGCCACATGTTGCCTTCGCCCACCTCACCTGCGAGGGCACATGCGTTTCAGGTCGCCACGGGTTGTAAATGCATCGTCGATATCTGATAGCCGAATTAACACCAGCAGCAGCACTTAACCGACAGCAGCTTTGGCTGCGACACCCGCGTACTGGCTGGCCAGGAGAGTGGAAGGAGGGGGAGGGGTCTCCCACCCTCCTCAAAGAGGTCGCTCTTCACGGCGATGCTGTTGTTGGTGAGATGGCTGAAGCGGTTATGAAAGTCCTCCAGCGAGTAGTCCTCGGCGGCGAAGCGCAGGTAGCTCTCGTTGTAAAAGTAGCAGGTGAGCGGGTTCCAGTCCGTCACCAGCACCCACTGCCGGATGTCGAATTTGCGGCGGTTGATGACAAGCGGGTTCTCCACGTATTTCATGGCGATCCAGGCTGAGTTGCTCTTGCGGCTTAGCTTCTTACGCCGTCCGCTGGCGAGCAACTGGTGCACGTCGGCCAGCTTGTTCACGCATCGGATGCCCCGGCCGCGCGACTTTCCCCCAGGCTTCAGAATCCAGATGTTGGCGCAGCCGTCGGTTCGGTACTGCCTGCTTCGGCCTGCCAAGTCGGCCAGCAGGCGGTCGATCTCGGCCGCCTTGCCGGGTGCCAACTGCGTGGCGGGCACGTCCGCAAAGCGAGCCTGCCTCGCCGCCTGAGTTTCGCCAGTGGTGGCGCCGCTGCACGCCGCTCCGCTCTGCGATGCCGCACACAGTCAGGCAGCCGATCGGGGCCACTCAGCGACAGGGTGGTGCGACCAGAGGGTGGCAGTCTTAGTAGGTGCTCTGACCGTCGAAACATCAAAAATATGTACCCTTGTTAGAGCGGTAAAGAAAACGATGCGAGCGCAAGTTGAACGTTTTTGCCATTGTGGCACGATGGCAATAAGTCATATGTGGCGCGCATAGCTCTCGCCAGCCGTACGTAGTACCTCCGTAGCCCCACGAGTCACGCCGTTCTCGGCCTCGTCATCGTCCGCCGTCAGCTCCTCGCTGCCTTCCAGGATGGAGGCCTCCCAGGCGGCCTCGGCCCTCGCCGCGTCCGCGGCCGCACCGCCCCGCTGCTCCCCGTCGCCCACCAGCTCCCGATCCGGATCGTCGCCGTCGCAGTCCTCGTCGTCCTCGTCGTCCGCTTCCTCCGCCGCCGCGCCCGCGTCCGTTACCATCGCCTCCGCAACGTTGACGTCAAAGTAGCTGCAGCCGAGCAGCACCTCCCAGTCGTTCCCCGTCATCGTTGGCGGCAGGGGCGGCGCCCACGCCACCTCGGCCCCCTCCTCCTCCTCCACCAAGTGCCGCAGGTGCGCCAGCTTGGTCTGCACCACCTGCACGCACAGCCAACCAGCAACACTGAGGTCGGAATAGTATTGAGGATTGTATCAACGGTTTCTTTTAGATAGTTCCACTGCTATATTCTATTTTCAGGTTTACCGTTGTGACGCGCTTGTTGCGGCACGTTACTTTGCGTGCGCGCTGCTATACAGACAAGGTAGCAGTGGAACCATCCACAATAGTAAATGATGTTCCGACACCGCTGATATAGACAAAATATGTGACCCAAACAAAATAAAGTGCCCCAAACAGAATAAAACAATGCGCAACAACAAACATCGCCCTCATAAGTATGTTTGCTCAATCTATGTAACGTGCTGACTATCAATGACAAAAGTGAGCAAGGCTGCTACCGGACTCAACGCACAACGTCGCTCCGAAGTATTCCCGAGATGCCATCCTCGCATCCATGCAGCACGAAGGGCGATATGATAGCAAGAATCGCAGCAGTCCATAGAAATATCTGGAGCGTTTGGTAGTTGATGGGTAAAAGGGGGGGCGCACGGTGATGGCGGCGTCCACAGCGGCCTCCTCGCTGCTGGTGACGCCCGCTGGGTGCAGCCCCCCATCCATCTGCACCCGCCGCAGAATGGCCTCCGCCGCCGTCCATCGGAAGTCGACCTCCCACGCCTGGCGCGGCGGGGCCACACGGCAGCAGCAGGCGTGAGGCGCTGGCGACATCGCTGAGCAAACCTTTGCTGCGTCTCCTGCGGAGTGTCACCTTCGCGAGGACAACTGACTATAGGTGGCGCACAGTCAGACACACCCGCGGGCGCCAAGCCACACGAAGACTGGCCGCCTGACGTCCTATTTCATGATGTAGGTTTGCGTTAGTTGGTATGTATCACAAGCACCCTTAAAAGAAACACTCTAATCCGCTGGGACTCAGCATTGCACACACACACACACACACACACACACAGCTGGAGCTGTATATGCCCGCCGGTGTTCACCAGATAGAGTAACGACGCCTGGTAGAGGGCACTGCAAATTCAACCCTGCCCAACCGGTCAGAAGACGTCAATTGCCTCTACGGGAAACAAAAGCAGAATGTTCCGGTAGTCAGCATGCAACCCCAATTTGAGGTTAATACTACGGGCTTCTATCTATTTCTGCGCCGTGATCTGTATATCTTGCGGCACTCTTTACATTTGACCTCAACTATGTTTCAAAGAACATCACCACACTCGGGGTTCGCTAGAGGGAGAAGGGGGGAAAGAGAGAGAGAGAGAGAGAGAGGAGAGCTCACACAGAGCTGTAGGTGGTTGGAGCGCATCACCGCAGCGCAGCGGGGTAAACTGATGAGCCCCCCAGTTCGCCAACTATCATTGTTTTGACTCCCCCGCGACCTCGCGCAAAGAGAGGTAAAACGATATGTATCTGGAGATCTGTGCGCAAAACAATTCAATGGTTTTGTGACTTGGGAACCTAATCAAATGGTACGGTACACACTATTTTGTAGGCCTCACTTCGTCATGTCGGGGGAGGAGTAAGGGTGGTGGTGGTGGTAGTGGTGCAGCGGGGGGGAGGGGGGGGGAGGGGGAGGCCGCCCTCGCCTCTCGGTCCTCGTCCTTGTCGAGGTTGTAGCTGCGCGGGAAGATGTCGTCCTGGTGCATGTCCTGCACCCAGCGCAGCCCCTTCATGTGCGCCGTGAGCCCCGTCTTGGTGGTCAGCGCGCCGCCGTTGAAAAAGTGGTTGAGCTGCTGATGGTCGAGCGGCGGCGGCTTCTTCAGGTCCTTCGCCTGCGGGCCACCCACGCGTCAAGCCAGCCCCCTACACCTTGCGCCCGCGTACCGCCTCTTTCGCAAGCACATCCGTCCAGCCTGGCGCCGCTGCATGTGGCACCCGCAGCGCTACCTTGATGGTGTACTTGAAGTGGTAGAATTCCGACTCAACCTCCTCGTTCTCCACCCAGCCACGCGCCTCCAGGGCCTCGCGCACGTCGGTGTAGCCGCCCGGCGGGCAGATGGCAAACACCTGCGGAAGGGGAAGACCGCTTGCGGTGAGCAGCGCCGCCAGCATAACGAGCGGCAAGGGAGAAGGGGGGGGGGGGGGGGGGGATGGGGGCGCGACCTTGACATCGTCCGGCAGCCCTCGCTCCTCCTTCCACCGCTGAAACCCTTGCCGCCACTGCTCCTCTCGGCGCTTCTTGTCGCTGATCCACGCCGGTGGCGCATCGCGCTCAACGGCCTGTGGGGGCAGCCGGCACGGGGGGGGGGGGGGGGGGGGGGGGGGGATTATGAGGTGGAAGCACACCCCATGCCATGCCACATGCAGCAGGTCTCGCATCATGGGGCGTCACCTTGTTCATTGAGAGCGACGCCTTCATGGCCGCCAACGTAGCTTCGGCAAACAGCGCCGAGCGAGGCCAGCGTGGCCTCTCACAGCTCACAACTTCGGCCGGCTCCTTTCGAAATGGTCCATCATGCCCTGTCTCAGTGGCCCTGCAAGCACAACAATACGAGCGGACGTGTCAAGCACCCTCAACGTCAGCACTTAGAATGATATCAAGCGGGCGGCGTCCCTTTCCGCGCGCGCTACCCCACGCTCAGCGCCCTACACGATTCTCAGCGTGGGAAAATCCGGCTTCGAACCACACATCGCAACGTTCCATCGGGTACTTGTCAAGCTAGAACGACCGTGCCGCGTCGCAACAGCGCGATGCCATCCCTCTTCCCGGCCCACTCCTCGCGACACTGCGACCGCCCAGACCCCCCTTATTGCCCGCCGATAGAGCGACAACCCATCCCATATGCGGTCTTCGGACGTGGCAGCCGAAGGCCGTCGGTGCCTCACTGCTACGCTGTGCTCATCGACACCCAGCGATACAAGGTTACAGTGCCGCCCAAATGTCACGGTGGCCCGTGGCCGTGTGGCCGCACCGCCCGGGCTGTGGCGCTCCGGCCCGGCGCCAACCAGGAGTAGTCCACCGGGAAGTAAGTCGCCTGCTCTGCCCGGGGCGTTGCTGGGCTGTCCGGCAGCTGGAAGCCTGGAACGCCACTTCCCGCTCGTGCCCCGATCGCTGGCGGGGGACTGCATGCCGGCATGTCGACCGGTGGAGTTCTTATATCATTACTACCGTCAAACAGTACCCGTATGCAGTACCCGTATCCAAAGTGGCTGTGAGGCGGACGATTATGTAAATAATCAGCGCGCGCGCGCATCGTCAGTGGCGCGCAGACCGCAAGATATTATCCATGCATCTATTGGAATGTGGGATATAATTCAGTACAGCTTTTATCATCCCACCCACCCTCCGCCTCCTGGGCGGGCCCGACGACCGTCCTCGGCCCTCGGAATCGCGGGCCCTTCCTCCGCCTCCACCCCCGGCTGGGGATGGGGGCGGGGATCGTGCACGGGTGGCGCCTTGGTTGCCTTGGCCCCGCCCGTGCTGCCACTGCCGCGGAGGAGCAGTGTGAGCTGGACACCGGCGTCTTACGTCGTTGCTGGTCCGGTCAAGTCCATGTTCGCTGTTCTTTGAGCACCCTCTCCCTTCCTGTCCTGTCGGCGCCTCCACATTACATTCGGCCTAGTGCCGCTATTGGAGTGGCCCGGGATGTTGTGCTGGGAAGGGAGTTCTACGTTCGGCGGAAGGGGACGCGACCGAGCTGGCGGCGGATCTGGCGCTGGGCGGAACAACGTGCGCTGGACACCGGCGTCTTACGTCGTTGCTGGCCCGGTCGGCTCTGCATTCCCTACTCGTTGAGCACTTTCTCCCTTCCTGTCCTGTCGGCGCCTCCACATTACATTCGGCCTAGTGCCGCTATTGGAGTGGCCCGGGATGTTGTGCTGGGGAAGGCGTTCTACGTTTGGCGGAAAAGGACGCGACCGAGCTGGCGGCGCATCTGGCGTTGGGTGGCCTGCGTATGTTGCACGCCCGTGGCGCCCCGTTCTGGGTTGGACCCCCCCACTTCCGCTCCTTGCTGCGAGACCTCAACTTCGAAGCTCCTTTCCTGTCGGCGCCTTCACATTACATTCGGCCTAGTGCCGCTATTGGAGTGGCCCGGGATTGTGTGCTGGGGAGAGCGTCCCTACTGCGTGGAGCGGCGGCTGGCTGGTGGCGATGCCTGGTCGGAGGCTACCATGGCGGTTCCTGCCTCTGTTGGCCCGTAGCTGGATTTCCTTCTGGATTTCCTTCTGGATTTCTGTGTGGATTTCTTGAATGTTGCGTCTAGCTCATGTAATCTCATATAATTCAGTATAGTCGCTATACAATTACCTGTAAGTGGGTATGTTTACAAAACCCGCCGTATCTAAACTTAAGTACGAGTTATTACTGTAGTAAGGAGTAAGGATAAAAGTTATTACTGTAGTGGACCACCGCGCAATTGCTGTGGTGAACATTTTCTATTTCCTTTTCGTGTGGTTTCCTGATCGCCGTTTGCAGCCGCTAGCTCATGTAACTACATAGTTCTTATTGTACTCGTACACATATCGTCGCCGCTATGATGTTGCTAGGCGGCACGGCGGTCGTACGAGGACGGCGGTCCCGACGTCCGGGGATACGAGTACGCCCGTAGTAGGTAAGTACGGATGGCCGTTGCCGTTCTCGTGCGCTAGTTACGGTAGTACTCGTACGCCCGGCGATGGCTGGGTACCCTGTAGTCGGTTTGAGCGCTCCTTGCTGGGCGACATACAACATGGGTTGGCAGTGCGGGATACGGCGTGGCACAGCACGGAGCCGGGGCAGAAGGGCCATCTTCGAGACATAATGAATAATGAATACGTCGGACTGAGTACCCGCCGTGCCCGCACATGACCATCAGGCGGCAAAAGTAATGAACGGGCGGGCGGTCTTATCCGTGCGCAGGCTGATGCACGCCACATGTCGCCAAACCGATTGCTGCCCTGTGGGCATACATCCTTCCCTCGAGCTAGCCGCCCTTGGTAGTGGCATATACGAATGTGATGGATATATACGCATTTACATCTAACATTGTTGAAATGCTACATGAAGTAAATGCTCCACATCGCATGCACGCGGTGTAGTACATTCAGAGCTATCTACGATGTTTGCTTGCCCTAATCAGAAAACATG
This sequence comes from Tetraselmis striata, assembly GCA_006384855.1. Lineage (NCBI taxonomy): Eukaryota > Viridiplantae > Chlorophyta > Chlorodendrophyceae > Chlorodendrales > Chlorodendraceae > Tetraselmis > Tetraselmis striata. The sequence continues at coordinate 146,089 of VCJN01003004.1, read as the reverse complement.
CGCAGTGATATGTTGCGGCTATCTTGCGTTGCGAGCCCATGGCCGCGCTGGGCGTAAGCGCTTACAAAATAAGCGATACCCGCCCGCTAGTGCGCGCAAGAAAAAGAACGGAGATTGCGCCGGTGAGCAATGAAATGAGCATAAATGGCAAAATAATGAGAGCGCAATACGTAACGTCATAGTTTGGATGTAAACCTACTGTGTGTGTGGTATCAGTCGCACCCGCACCCGCCAAGTCCGCGCACTGTGGTTCGAGCGCGGCGGGCCCGCCTGACTCCGAGGAAATGTGCCGACTACGAGATTCGAACTCGCGTATGTGCATGCGTGCGCGCGCACGGGGAGAGCCGTTCAAACGGTCAGGCCACCGCCCCAAAGTAACAATGGTGGTTAGTATGTATTGTTGTATTGTTGTTTACTGTTTTGTTGTAACCCATTACCGAACGCCACGTTGGACCGCGTGGGGCACCGATTCGAAGTTCTTGAGCCCGTTCATTAAGCTTGACGCATGTTGTATGAACCCGCCTTATTACGAGGTACATACATGCATTATATACTAATTCCGGTGTCGCCCCGGTCATATATATACCGGTACTATTATAACTTCATAGTACATCCCTTGTCCGCTCGGTTGAGCGGTCGTCTCGTATGCGAGAGATCCCGGGTTATAATCCTGGTCGATGTATTTCGGCATTATCGGCCCGGCGTGTCCCGGGTTTACCCGGTTGGTGCATTAGTCCTTCGGGGTTCGAATGAGGCAATGGTCTACGGGCTATGCCGGACCTGCGCGACTGCAGTTGGCGCAAGAGGTCAAGTGCTGGGGCGGCTTCGGCCGATGTCCCGGGACAAACTTTACTTTACTTTATCACGCGCGAGCGGGGAATCATAACACGTAATTGTTGTACGTCCTGCTATGTTGCTAGTATCACATGTACCAAATATTCATGTGCTACACGAGGAGAGGGGAGACAAGGAGAGGCGGACCGCCGCGCAGCACAAGCACGGAAGACGCATCACGAACGACACCGAGGAGGAGGAAGGTTTCCGGAGGGAGGCGGTTATTACCGAGTGTACTGATTTAAAGATCGCCGAACTCACAAATAAGCTGCTAACTAAGCCACACCCGCGAGCTGCTAAGCCACCCGTCACTTCGATCTCACAGCACCGCCTCGCCTGAATTGGAACAATACGCGGGCAGACTCACCGCCCTCATCCACCTAATCGCTACTCTGTCTTACTGGCGACATCGCACTTACGGTGCCGTCACGGTATGGTGGCGTGACAATACTAATCGTGAATATCTGTGCTTCGGTCCTTTGCTGCGCGTTCAGTGCCCCAGTGCGCAATTGTGCACTCTTCTCAGGCATGTCATCCACCAGGAGCGACTACCGATACTGGAGTATGAGCACCGCCGGCATCAGCGTAGTGGCTTGCTTTCGCGGAGGGCGGCTTACTGCTATCGGAATGGAAAAGTTCCAGCGCCCCTCCCACGTATATCGCTCGTCCGATACCAATACCTACATACATGCCTGAACATACCCTATCGTTGCAAATCTACTTTTGAAAACACTGCCGGCGCTGCCCTGCACTTATTGAACGACGGGTAACAGCCCACAGCGTCGGGCAGTAGTAGCATCAGGAGAATGTCCTTGGTCAGATAAAACAGTGGATAAGAACGTCAGAATTGCATATGTTAATAAGATATATATAACAGCATCATAATATCATTTTAATATCATAACATGTTATGCTATTGTAGATAAGATACTACAGCGGTGGTAGTAGCGGCCACTATTACTAATTGGTTTGTCATCATAATTATTGCGCGGACGGTGATGGCAGAGGAAGCCATTCCCACGGGGGGCACAAGTGGGGTGAGGTATCATGGGATGATGTGCAGTGTCAATCCATCACGGGCACGAGGTAATCTAGAATAGCGCTGTAGCCTGAAAATTGCAAAAAACATCGTCACCAGCTCCATGCTGCGCCCCCCTCTGGATGCTAACTGAGGTAGCAGCCCAGCCCAGCCCTGCTGCAGCTGCTGTTTAACTAGCAGCTGACCGGGCACCATGTCAGCATTTTGTATTGTTCTTCTTTGTATGTTTCTATCTGCTGCAGTGTGCTGCAGTTGGAGGGGTGGGGAGGGGGGCCGGGGGGGGGGGGGGGGGGTCCTGTCAGCTGTCACTATAACCTATTGTTTGGCCATAGGTTATGAATACCCTACCACAAAACTAGCCACTTGCCCCAGCTATTTCGGGATGGGTTGGGTTAGGGATGGGTTATGGGTTATTATCGTCTTTAGGGATGGGTTTAGGGTTTTGCGCGCCCATCATCCATCCGCACCCTCACAAGCCAGGCCGCAGGTGTTGCAATCACCACACGGCCTGGCTCACCCGCCACCTCATCACTAACCAGGCAGGGGGGGGGGGGGGGGGGGGGCATTGGACAACGGTTTCGGAGCCAAACGGTTGACGCATCCTCGTCGGCACTGTCGATGCCAGAGCCATCTGAGCAGCCGGGCACCGACTACATCAACCGGTTGCTTTGCGTCGTTACATACTGCGGTGCTTGGTGGCAATGCATCGCCGGGCAATACACACATACGGAGCTACCTCCCGCCCCCCTTCCCGGTTGCTGTGATGTGGGCCAGCAGCCATTCCGCCTCCCTCTTAAGCAGAGCGCGCGGTTTCGGAGCCAAATCACCCATCCATCATCCATCCGTCATCCATCCACCATCCATCCGCACCCTCACCAATCAGGCCGCAGGTGCTGCAATCACCGCACGCCTTGCTTCACCCACCACCTCACTAACCAGGCGGGGGGGGGGGGGGGGGGGGGGGCAGTGGATAATGGTTTCGGAGCCAAATGATTGACTCATCCTCGCCAGCGGTGTCGATGCCAGAGCCATCTGAGAAGCCGAGCACCGACTACATTAACCGTCACCATCGCTCCAATGGATGGCATGCAAATATGGCGCAGCTGAAACCAAGGGCATCTTAGCCCAAAGCCAACAAGGGGGCACAGCAGGCGGGTAAGGAACCAAACGCCGCCGGGCACGGTGCCGCCGATTTTGGCCAAAATCACATTGTTGCTTGTTGCTTTGCGTCGTTACATACTGCGGTGCTTGGCGGCAATGCACCGCCGGGCAATACACACATACGGAGCTACCTCCCGCCCCCCTTCCCGGCTGCTGTGATGTGGGCTGGCAGCCGTTCCGCCCCCCTCTTCATCCGAGCGCGCGTCGCCGCCTCACGCCTTGGGGAAGTTCTCGCGGAGGGTGACGGTGCGGTTCAGCACCACCTTACCCGGCTTGGAGTCGTCGTCCAGGCAGAAGTAGCCCATGCGCTCCAGCTGAAAGCGGTCCCGTGGCTGGGCGCGTCAACGGACGGCGGTGAAGGGGGGCGGAGGCGGGGAACAGGCATGGGCGCGTGGGGGGGGGGGGGGGGGGGGGTTAGTGAGGGAGTCCGGCCATATCGTCGTATACTGGGACGGGCGCGCGCTTGCGAGAGAGAGTAACGTTAAAATGTTGCATAGTAAGTGCCGCCCGGTCAGTTACAGTGGGGCGCAGGGTGGGTGCTCACGCACCTACCCTGCGCCCGTGTGAACACACTGCATCACTCCATCAGGTGTGCAACTTTGGGAGTGAGTATGCACAACTATGCGGCGGCGGGGGGGGCGGGGGGGGGGGGGGGGGGGGGGCGCACCTTGGCGCTGTACAGCGGCGGGCTGCTGTAGGCGCCCTGCAGGACCTCCAGCGAGTCGGGATCCATGTCATCCAGGAAGTTCTCCGCGGCCTCCGGCTCCTCCGACTTGAACAGCATCGTGTACAGCCGCACCTCCATGGGCTCCGGGTCCTGCACGCACCAGGGCACAGGCACAGGCAGCTCAATGACGGAAGGGCCTCACCACAGCGGGCGGCGATGTCGCGCACTTCGCAGTCTTTTCCACGTGGCTGACCACACCCACCCACACACACAGAGACACAGACACACACAGACACACAAACACATACACGCACGCACCTTGCCGGGCACGGGCTGCGAGACCCAATGGATGACGCCCTTGGGCGGCTTCTTCCCCTCAAAGCTCTTGTCGTCCAGCTCAACGGTCACCTCGTTCACCACGCCGTTCACCTTGCTGAAGCCGGTGCACTTCACGACGTGGGCGTACCTGCCGCCCCAGCCAAGCCAGTAGGTTCAGACCTCAAGCCACAGGCACTGGGTGCTGCGTCGTGAATGCTCCGCTCCGCAGAGGAGTCAGGCGGATGACATCACACTTGGCTGAAGAGTGCGACATCGGCCACACGCACATGAGGGGGAACGAGGGGAAACAGGAGGAGGGAGGACAGGGAAACCCGGGGTCGGTTTGGGGGGGGGGGGGGGGGGGGGGGCGCGCACCTCAGCATGACATGCTTGCCAGGCGCCAGGCCGTAGTAGCCCTTGACGTCCGTCTCCTTGAAGTCTGTCTGCTCAATGTACAGCACACGGGTGAAGGGCGCCTTGTACGCCTCCTCTGAGCGGCCCGGGAACACGCTGGCGTCCACCTCCTCGTAGTGGCTCTCCGGCAGGTTGGTGATCACCACCTGCTCGCGGAAGGTCAGCGCGTGGCGTGGTCCACATTGGGTGGTGCGGGGTGGCATGCGCAGGGGAAGGGGAGGGGAGGAGAGGGGAGGTGGGTGGGGGGCACCTTGAGGGGGCGGAGCACCGCCATGACGCGCGGCGAGGTGGCGTCCAGGTCCAGGCGCATGAAGTGCTCCAGGCGGTGCAGCGGCACGCGGTTGTCGCTGCGGGTGATGCCGCACTCGCGGCAAAAGGCGTTGATGGCGGAGGGCGTGGCGCCGCGCCGGCGCAGCCCGGCCAGCGTGAGCAGGCGGGGGTCATCCCTGCGCGGCGCGCGGAACACAGCGGGCAGGGTTTCCTGTCAGAACGATAAAGCTATATATCAAACTCACCATGACATAACCGCATGCCTATGGGGAACTGTCCAAAGAAAGCGATGAGATACACCGCTGTACACCGACAAAGAGCTGCCCACGAAACCAGTGAATTGAGTGTGGCAATGAGGCACAGCCGCTTCCCACGTACTTCTGCCGCAGGAATCGCTACAAATGTGGCAGTCGTTTCCAGGTAGAGAGAAGGTTGGGGGGGTGGGGGGGGGGGGGCACCAGCCGTGGACGTAGTTCTGGGTGACCAGCTTGTTCAGCTTGCGCTTGGACATGACCATGTTGGTGATGTTCAGGCGCGAGTACTCCCACACCACCGGCTTGTACTGCCCCAGCACGTCCAGCAGCCTGATGCGGGCACAGGACCCCGGGGGTTAGCTACAGTGGTAGCGGCCTGCGCCCGGAGGGCTGCACACCGGGGCGGGGGCGGCCTCGCTGCGCACCAGTAGTACGAGGCGCGGCGGGACTCGAACTCGAGGGTGCACAGCGAGTGGGTGATGTTCTCGAACGAGTCCACCAGGCAGTGGGTGAAGTCGTAGGAGGGGTAGATGCACCACTTGTCGCCGATGTGCGGGTGCTGCGCGCAGGTCGGAGGCACCGGACACACCGTGTCAGCCTCGCACTGCCAGGCAGGTAAGGCTGGGGGGGGAGGCAGGTGCGCGAGCATGCATACGCATAGGCCTAAGCCTGCACGTGGGCGGTGGGGTACAACACGTGCTGCAGGCGCAGTGCTTGGCGAGGTCTCAGAGTGTCAGCCGGCGGTGGTGCGGCAGGCGGGCCACTGGGAGGCCGCCTCACCTCCACAAACTTGATGCGGTACGCAATCTGGTCCCACATGTTGGCGTTCTCGTTCTTGTAGTCGCCCTTCACGCGCAGGGTGGCCTGCGGGGCGGCATCGCGGAGGTTGAGAGGGGGCGCTACGGGAGCGCACAAGCTCGCAGCTCGCGCACAATGCAGCACGGCACAGCAAGCGCCCCGAGGCGCCGGACCTTGCCCTCATCCACCAGGCCGCGGCGCATGTCCTCAAACAGCTTGAGGTTCTCCTCAACGCCGCGGTCCCGCCACGGGCTGGGCGTCAGATTCTTCCGCGACTCCTCGATCTCGTCCTTGGTCTACCCGCCACGAAGGGGGTGAGCAGAGTCACCCAAGGCCGCCCTCCAACATGGATGGCCCTGCGTGCTGTCGCTGCTGGAGCTCGCGGTCCCCTGCCATCCACGTACATCTGGGGCAGACGGTGCGCACCTGGTGGCAGACGTACGCGCGCCCATCCCTGATGAGCTGCAACGCGAGCGCGTAGAGCCTGTCAAAGTACTCGCTGGAGTAGGTGATCTGCGCCGTGCGATCACACGCTGGGGAGTCAGGCCGAGGCATGACGGGCGCGGAGGCTACACACCATGAGCGGCAGCGGCAGCGCTGGGGTGGGGGGCTTTGCTGGGGGCGGTGATGGGGCGGGGGGCGCCTGCCTTCCAGGGGCTCCAGCCCATCCAGGCCACGATGTCCTGGATGTGCAGGATGTACTCCATCTTCTCGGCCTCGGGGTTGGTGTCGTCGAAGCGCAGGTAGCACGCGCCGTCGTACTGCTTTGCCATGCCAAAGTCGATGAACATCGCCTGCGGAGGGTCGGCGCCCGGGGCGGGGGCCGCATCAGCGCCAGTCGCGTGGGGAGCGCACAGGGGCAGATGCCGCTGCGGAGGCAGGTTGATGAAAGGTGGTTCCGGGTAGTGGGGGTCCGAAAGGGGGGGGGGGGGGGGGAGAAAGAAAGGGGGGGGGGGGGGGTTCCCGAGGGAGGGAGAAAGAGGGGGGGGGGGGGGGGGGGGGTGTTCACCTTGGCGTGCCCGATATGCAGGTAGCCGTTGGGCTCTGGCGGGAAACGCGTCCACACCTGTGCGCACGGCACCCGTGAGTGCCCGCCTGACCGCCATGGCACAATCCCTCTTCAGTCTTTGGAGTTGCCGCCCCCAGAGCATACCAAGCAAGGGCGGTATGGGGGAGAAGGGCGGCGGGGTGCCAGGGTCCAGCGGGCTGAGGGCATGGAGGTGCCCGGCCGGCCCACCTTGCCGCCGGTGGTCTCCAGGTGCTTGGCCAGCTGCTCCGGGGTGTTGCGGATCGCCATCACCTTCCCGTCGCTGAAGTTGACGGTCGTGTGGATGTCCTTGTTGTTCTCCGGCTTGGGGAAGAAGGAGTAGGGGTCCGCGGGGAGCTGCGGACGGGGCGGGGGGGCATGCGGGCGCGTCAGGAGGAGGGGAGGGGGGGGGGGGAGTGGCACAGCGTGCTGCTCAGGAGGCTAACAGCAAGGCCCTTGACAGAGAGAACTGCCAATGTGTACCAATGTATTTGCATGCATAGAAAAGCAATACGTCTACCAACGAGTCTCATATGTGTGGCGTCCATAATACGTCTACATACACGCATACATTTTACATATAACAAATGCAATTAACACTTTCGCAGCCGGCAGCTTATGAACATATGCACTGCCGCCGTGGTTAGGGCTAGGGGGCTAGGGTTCATAGACACCTGGGCAGCTGCTGAGGTGTGCACGGCACGGCACGGAATGGTCACCCACTGTGTGCAAGGTAGGCAGCCCCCCCCCCCCCCCCCCCCCCCCCCTCCCTCCCCCCTTTCTGCTCATACACCCGCCGGCGTCCAGTATCCCTGGGCGGTGGCCTCACCTCCGGCTCCGGCTCCGCGGCCTTGGCAGCCTGCACGGGGGCCGCCTTCTTCTCCTTGGGCGCCTTGGCCTTGGGCTGCAGGCAGCGTGGGCGAGCAGGTAAAGAGCGGGCAAGACCCGGGAAGATTTGGGGGGGGGGGGGGGGGGGGGGAAGGTGTGCTCCGCTGTTAACTGGACAGCCCTAGAAAACCTTAAGAAAGGAACAGACCCTATTATCTTCTGCTCTTAGATATAAAGAAATCAGCTCGGACCCTACTCGCAGTACCGTGCTAAATGCCATGTAATGCATTAATTGAAACCCCGCATACGGCGAGGCGGGAATGCGAACGCCCTCATGGTTGCCAGCCAGTTTCCAGTACGGAACTACACAATGCCATAAACCCTAGTTAGGGCTGCGCGGCGTACGCCTGACCTGCGCAGCTCCCAGACTCTCAGGGGGTGACTAAGTACACGCAACCTCCCAAAAACTCGAGCCGGAAACAGTGGCTCCGATGCCATCACAGAAACCCCCGCGATGCGGCGGTTGAGGTCAGTGCCCAAAGCGTCATCGCTGCGTCGCACACGCCACACTTATATCGACTACCGCTCCGCGCGATCAGCCCATCTGCTCACATGAGTGTGCTGGGAGCAGAGGTGGCGGGGCGCAAGGGCCCCGCCCGCAACACCGGTCCGAGGTGCTAGTCCGGGCACCGGCGCGAAGCATGGGGGCCAGATCCCACATGCCGCTCCGCAGTACTAATCCTCTACGAGGCTGCCTGTGATTGGGCGACTCCCCAACAGGGGGCGGAGCGCCCGAATGAGGGCGGCGGCCGCACCTTCTTCTCGCGCGGCTTCTCGTCCTCCGCGGTCTTGGGCCCCAGCAGCGCCTCCACCTGCCTGGCCACCTCCGCCTTCACCGCTTCCACCGGCGCCCACTTCACGTCCTTGCGCGCCTTGCCCAGCAGGATGTTTGTGTTGTAGTGGTACCTGCCAGCCCGCGGCATGCCGTCATCCCCCCCCACCCCCCCCCCCCCCCCCTCCTTCGAAGAAGACCTTGCTGCGTTTCCGCAGGCCACACCCCGACAGAGAGAGAGAGAGAGAGGAGAGGGGGGCAGAGCGGTCACAGAGGCATCATGCCGGGTTGGCAGCATTATTGGCGCACGGAGCCGCACCTGTCCTCCTTCAGCTGCGCCTCCACCGCCTTCACCTGCGCCGCCACAGCCGCCGCGATCTCCTCCGGCGTCACCTGCACCACCACCGCGCCCAACGCTCAGCCATCGTAGACCCCCCCCCCCCCCCCCCCCCCCGCTCCACCTCTTTTCCCACTCCGTCCCTAGAGCACCCCCCACCCCACCCTCCATCCCCTCCATCTCTCCAGGCACGCACCACCACGCCCACGCCGCTGGCCAGGTCAAAGTCGGCCACGCTCAGGTCACCGTCGCCGAGGGCCTTCAGGAAGTCGTGCGCCCCGGACAGCTGGTCCGTGCTCTGTTGGGGGGCGCACGCAGGGGGGCGCGTGAGCGGCTACGATGGTGGTGCATCGGGGCGGGGTGGGTGGCTGGGCCTGCGGACGGGGGAGTAGGCAGGCGGGCGGGCGGGCGGGCCGGCAGGGCGCTCCAGCCCGCACCGCAATCTTCTTGGAGGTGATGTAGCCCAGCAGGAAAGCCGCGGTGCCGGATGGCTTCCATCGGGAACTGCGCACAGGCAACAACCACTACCACAGGTCAGGGGTCCAGGCCAGATCCAGATCCAGGCCGAGGCACCGTGGCGCGGATAGGCACGGAGCGCTGCTGGGTTGGGGGGGGGGGGGGGGGGCGGTGCAGCCTCACCGTGCCGGCCACCTTGTACACAAGATTGCCCACCGCCTTGTCGCAGCCGCCCTCCAGGCCCGCCTCCTTGACCAGCTCCACGAGCAGCGCCTTGAGCTTCTTGTTCTTCAGTACGGCCCTGGTCGCGCGGCAAGGTGACCGCGGTTAAAGAACGGGGAGGGACAGGGCAAGGGGGAGGGGGGCTCTCAGTGCGTGAGGCGGAGGACAAGTCCGCCGTGCCGCACCCCAAGCGCTCGAGGAAACCCTCCACACCCTGGTTTGCTCAAAGTTCGGTTTCAGCAGGCATTCGGGATAAGCAAGAGGCGCAGGGGGGGGGGGGGGGGGGTCACGCACTTGGCGGTGCTTTCGTCCAGGTTGATTGCGCGAAAGGTGGCGAGAGCGGCTTCATCGTCGGCCATCTTGGGCTGCAACACTTCCCCCTCGGGCGCATGCACCAGCAGGACCGGCAGCGGGGGGGGGGGGGGGTCGGAGATGCGAGGCAAAGGCGATCCTCAGGGCGGAACACACCCCGCAATTGCAGTCGAGCGCTGCCGCTACAGTGGCTCGCACCCCAGCAGCGGTGCTGTGATTCACAAGGGGTGCTGCGCTGGTGAGGAAGAGCGGCGATCGAACGGTATGCAAGCACCAGTGTGCAAAAATGAACGGCGCGGCGGCCGCTCCGCACAGCCACGGCGGCTGCTGGCTGCTGCAGGAGCTCCACGCGCAAGGCGCACGCAAAACCTCGTCACACAAGCGAGAAGCACGCGGAGCATCGATCGACAGTAGAGTGCATGTAACAGTATCAAAAATCGCGCGGGGGCCCAGCAGGGCAGAGGAGGCCTCTGTATGGCACCGCAATTGGGCAGAAGTAATATAAAAATATATATATACGACATATACTAATACGGTTATATATATGGTACGGGACCCGTACCCTGTACTGCCATTACTGTGCATATACTTGCCCACAAAACTCTTGCCCCACTTGTCAACCATCAATTGTAGATTGGCCCATTATGAGCCCTCGCCTTCGTTTCCGGCCGCGCCCTTCCATGTGTCATACGTGAAACACGACATCAAGCGTAGTGGGGGGAGCCCTAAGTGCTCTCGTAAAAGCCATACGTGTGCGTGTCATTGTTCAGGGTTGGTAATGAATTTGATAGCCCAATGTCACGAGGGCGCGAATTTTTATATCGCACGTTTATGCATTCTATCTGTACGGATGCACGCGAGGAGTTAGCTGTACCATCGTAGAGCACATTCACAAAGGCGCGCTCTCCCCACCGTCGGCATGCAAGCAAGTGAGCAGTTCCCGCAAAACGGCCAATACTGCGATTCATTAAGGTTTTCTCCAACACCAGCCCACCTGCAACTGTTGTCCGCATTCAACGCGCCCTTGGTAGAGCCGGGCTTCAGCCCATACTGCGCAAAGGTGCAGCCCCCGAGTGAGCGGGTGGGTCCAGATGGTCACCTGCTATAGGGCATCGTCCGGGGTATGTGGTAGGGCTGGTCATCAATATGCTCCCATATTCTGCTATTGGGGTGCGCCTAGCGGGCCCCTAAGAGGGGAAAAACCGCCCGCGCGGAGCGAGTACGTCGCCTTTTTATCGGGATGCGGGTCACGCGGTATAAGCCATTGTATTAGAGTTTGTAGGAGAACCTAAAAATATTTGCATCGGGCCATCCTACCCCCTCGGTTATATTTCTACCGAGGCCCCCGGCAGGGTTCGAAGTTTCGAACCAGCGCATAGCGGAATCACAAGCGTAACATGCAGGTCTCCCCTCCGCCACCTATCACATCTCAAGCCGTTGATGAATATTCTAAGTAAATTATATCATAAAAATGAGCCACTGTACCACTCGGCGGTCGACGCCACCGGTGCGGACTTGGCAATATGGACAGACACGTACATGGCAAGGCTTGTAACGAGGGGGTTGTATATGTATATATATACATATCCTACCATATTATTTACGAGGTGAGTCGGTGTGTATGTCTGTTTGACTGTCAATCTGTCGCCGACTTTCGGAACGGTTTCTCGTATATTATAAGATAGATCGAAAATGTATCCGTAATAGATTCCGTCATAATTCCGCGCAGGCTAAAAGAACCGTAGCGCTGACCTTCATTGTACCGGTACGGGTACTGTACCGGCCGCCCGACCGCCGCCAATAGTCGGTGGGCCGTCGTCGCCGTTCGTCAGGTCTACGGGGCGGGCCAAGCGCCAAGCCCGCCGTGTGGACCGGACCTCGACGCCGGACGCTGTCGTTCGTCCGCCGCCGGACGCCGGACGACCGTCGCCAGTCCGCCTCGCCACCCGTCCGTCAACGGACGCCGGGCCCCGGGTCAGCGGACGCGGGGCTGTACAATATAGCTACTACTACGTTTGTTGATTTGTTCCTTGCGGCTCGCCGGATTCCACACTCCACCTGTGTTTACACATTTATTAGCGCGGCCGATCGATCAAGTTGCAAGAAGGCGCATACAAGCCTTCTTGCAAAGCGCGGCCGATCGCAAGAAGGCTTGTATGCGCCCAGAAACACCGGGAGGCTTGTACCGACTGCCGTGAATTGTCCATACAAAGCCTACCCTAAAATCCCACCCACCCATCTGCGGTCGTCAGAGCCGGCAATGCAATCTCCTCCAGGCATGTATGGCGGGATACAATTAATCTTGTTGTAGCGTATACAACGCTTATCTACGGTTGAAACGCGCGGACTTGTATGGATAATTTACGGGCGCATATATACAGCAATATATACGCATATATACGGCAATGCAATCTCCTCCAGGCATGTATGGCGGGATACAATCTTGTTGTAGCGTATGCAACGCTTATCTACGGTTGAAACGCGCGGACTTGTATGGATAATTTACGAGCGCATATATACAGCAAGCCGCCCGGTGACAGGACGTGCAAAGCGCGGCCGATCGCCATAAGGCTTGTATGCGCCCGGAAATTATAACACCGACCAAGAGGCTTATATCGATTGTGAATTATCCATACAAGCCCACCCTAAAATCCCACCAAGTCAACTGCGGTCGTCAGAGCCGTCGGTGCCTTTCTCCTCCGGTCATGTATGGCGGAATACAACAAAGCATCGTATACAGCGCTTATCTACGGTCCAAATGCGCGGACTTGTATGGATACTTTGCGAGTACATACTACAAGTATCGCCCATACTGAACCTCCCTTCGTAAGTTGCCATACGAATTGATAACGGATATGATGCCGATATAAGCAGTGGATGTGACACGGTTAGTACATCATGTCAACAACTCTCATGCAGTTGACCGACGACCCGCCGGGACGACGGGGATCGAAGTAGCATCTGGCCACCGATGATGTCATGTTAAGCCCATGTTCGAATAGAGGAGAAACAGAAATAGTCTTTTCTTTTGCGTGTACCGCCTCAGGGTCGGAGAAATATTTTACAAATATATTGCTTTCGTACCGGAGAAGTAGCACCTATGTTGCAATTAGGAATCGCAATTTCTCACGGATCCCAGGAGAAACTGAGCCGCTAGTCCATGCAATCCGACGGTAGGCGGGTTGGCTATATATGGGATGGGATCGAACCTTCCCGCCAAGCCGACACGCTTATTTGTGGTCGGTCGCCACCCCGCCTCACGCCGGTCAACTACGTCCGGCTGTGCAAATGAACGGCTGGCTAAGAGGCTAGGGCTGCGCGCCAACCGGGGCGGAGAGGGGCGGCGTGCGGTGGGAGCTAGCTGGACGTAACAGAGAGGAGTCGCGACGACCCGTGACGAGGGCGACCGCGACTCGCAGTTCCCGTCAACACCCGTTGCCTAGTTATACGATTTAGCTAGGCGATGGATCCGGTCGACTAGGGCGAGGAGGGGGAGGCTGCGGGTTACGACGGCTACGTATCCTCCGCCGCGCCGGGGTCGGGGCGTGGGGTTGGCATCGTCCCGCCGGGGTTGTGCTTGACGCCTCTACGACGATGCGCCGACGATAGTTGACGACGGGATGCGCACGGCGCGCCCATGGTAAGTACAACGCGATATACTGGGTCGCTATTTATCCCGCGGGAGAAATGGGCATATACAATCCCCCTCGTAAGTGTGGCCATGTAGTACGTATCTGTCCGTATCGCCACGTCAGCACCGGCGCCGTTGGCCGCCGAGTAATATAGTGCATTTTTATTACATAAGTAACTCAGAATATTCATCATCAACGTCTTGAGATGGATACATGTAGGTGGCGGAGGGGAGGCCTGCATGCTACGCTCATCGTGAATCCGCTTTGCGCAGGTTTAAATAATCGCTCTGCCGGGCGGGCCCCTACTCGGTGGAAATACAACCGAGGGGGGTAGGGAGGGCCCGATGCAACCTTTTTTGGGTTCTCCTACAAACTCCAATACAGTGGCTTACCGCGCGACCCGCATCCCGATATATAAAGGCGATCGATGTACTCGCCCCGCGTGAGCGAATTTTCCTCGCGTAGGGGCCCGCTAGGCGCAGCCCAAGAGCAGAAATATGGGAGCATATTGATGACCATCCCTAGCACATATACCATGGACGATGCCGTATAGCAGGTGACCATATGGACCCACCCGCTGACTGGGGGGCCTGCACCCATACGCAGTACGGGCTTAGCCCGGCTCTACCAATAGCGCATTGAATGCTTGCGAACAACGGTTGTAAGTCGGATGGTTTTGGAGCAGGCCTCAATTGCAGTACTGGCCGTTTTGCGGGAACTGCTCGCTTGCATGCCGACGGCGGGGAGAGCGCGTTTTTGCGAATGTGTTCCATCATGATAGAGCTATATCTTGGCGTGCAGCCGCCGTACACATAGAATGCATATACGTGCTATAAAAAAATTGTGCCCTCGTAACATTAATGAGCCCAATATTGAGCTATCAAATTCATTACTATTCTTGAACAATGACACGCATACGTATCGCTTTTACAACGAGAGCACAACAAACGCCACTTAGGGATGCCCCCACGCATGATGACAGTCATGTTCACGTGTGGCACCTGGAAGGGCGCGGCCGGAAATGAAGGCGAGGGTTGATGCACCTGATAATGAGCCAATACACTCTTGATGATTGACAAAAGGGCAAGACTTGTGTGGGCAAGTGTCTTTCTCCCGATCTACTGGAGGGCTTTCTCCCGCGGGAGAAGTAGCGATTTCTCCTTTTGGCCGTTTCTTCGCCATTCAAATATGGGTAGAAGCAGTACCGGTACGAGGGAAGTACCGGTATTTCTTCTTTCTCCCTTATTCGAACATAAAATTTACCAAAGAACCCCCCCCCCCCCCCCCCCCCCCCCACCCACGATGCTCACCACCGCCAAGCCGCCACGACCTGTCGCAACGAGTACTCGTACATGTACCGACGGTTCCCGCCCACCCCTTCGCAGATGTATGAATAAATCACTCCAAAATTGTGGCGTTAAAGAAACGACGAACTCGCAGCCGGCAACTATGTTGTACACACGCAAATAAGTACATGCAGCAAAGTACATTGCATTGACTGCGGAAACTGGGCTTGTATATAGCACCTGAGTCGCACGCACCAATCATGTTAAGGTAAATTATTCAAGCATGTATAACAGAATGAAAACGGGTTTACATGCTACGGTTCCATGTTAGAGGGACTACCATCGCATGGATGCCATCGTCCGCCGATGAGTAGTCCGACCTGTGCTCATGCATAACAAGCACACGCCGACGGACGGACTCGGCATTAACATATCTCGACCTCGCTCACCGCCCAAATGCAGTGTGCGCCCAAGGGTACCCACCTACTCACCCAGGTACAACTGCACACCACACCGTTCCATGTGTTGCAACTGTCGTGACGTCGTTGCAGTGCAACATCCGCCCTCCCCCCTCTCAGCATATACGGAACCGCATGCAACGCCATCACCGCCAACACATGCGCGCACGCCCCCCCCCCCCCCCCCCCCCCCCCGGCCCCCACCACACACAATATGCACGGACGCCATGTCGTCGCTACCTCCATGTACTCATTCCTTAGCGGTCGCGCTACCGGCGTGAATTACAAAAAAGGGCACTAACAAATCCACCTACTACTAAAAGTAATACCCAAAAATCAACACAGCAAGCCGCCTAAAAGCGACCCGCATCCCGCATGGATGGATAAGTAATGCGCACACGGTTCAGAGTCCGGGCCACGCGTGCACGTGTGTGTGTGGGTGATCCTCGGACGGGCTGTGCAGCTTCAACAGCTAAATAACGGGATGGCAGACGAATCAGCGCCGTCGGATGAGGCAGCGAGCGCGCTCTCGAGCGGCCACCAAGCTCAGGACCCCGAGGAAATATCTTATTCCAAGCAAAGCCTCCTTGGTGAGCCCGGTCACCAGCCACCGAATGCCCCGCGATGAGAGGGCACCCCGGTCCGCAGCCAAGCATGCGATACCGCGCACTGTGCGGCGCACCCCCTTGCTCACCTCACCCACGCACTGTGCCGAAGACCATGCCCGTGTACTCCGACATATCCAGGATGTCTCGAAGAGGACCCTTCTGTCCGGGCTCCGTTTTGTGCCACGCCGCATCCCGCGCTGCCAACCCCCATTGTATGTCGCCCAACAGGGAGCGCTCAAACCGATCCACAACCGTGGCCCGGGGCACTGCATTGTACTTGACCCCGTACCGCATAGTTTTGAACTTCAGCAGCGTGGATTTCAAGCTCCGGGGATCAAAGCTCTCGATCACGACGTTGAACGCCGGAAGGGAGAGCGCTGCGTCCGCCGGCACAAGGTCCTTGAGTTTATCCCTGGGTACGGTGTTGCCGAGAAGCACTGCCTGCTGGAACAAGTCATCCACCTCCCGCCGAACAACGATACCTAGGTCGTGAACACAATGATCGCGGAAGGCATCCGCGATAGCGTCGTGTTGTACACCCCAGTGGGCGTCTTTAGGCGCCGGGAGGTTCATGAGCGCGTCGCCGTATAGGTCAACAGTGACGGGGTTGTGCTCTGTCGAGGGCATAATGATCTGGCTCCCAACCACTGGGCCAAGCACGGGCTAGGCAGGAAGAAGTACCCGGCAGCGACCTCCCGCAGCTCATGCGGAGTCATGACCGTCCGCGCGGTGGGGATGGCCACGGTCCACATGCCCGACGCCGCGTCGAGCTGGTTGAACAAGATCCGTTCCCTATATGTGACAGGGCGAGCGCACACCTACTCATTTCGAAGCCGAGAGTTGTTGGACTGATCTAGAAATGCCGTCAGCTTCTTTTGCGAGCCCGACGCAGCCTCCACTTCCCGCTCCATCACGCGCGCATCTGCGTCGCTGAGGTGGCCAGCAGTAGCCGCTTGGAGGCGGCCCCACGCCTCGCGCATCTCCGCGGCGTAGCTGCCCGACCCATGAGCATCGTTGAGGAAGTGGTCATACCGGCGGGCGGCAGAAGTTGCGTTGAAGCTGCCTCGGCCAAGTACGGACCCGAGCTGTGGGTCAAAGAAACCAGGGGTGGGGGTGTTGGTGCCGGAGTTCCTACTCAGGAACCTTGGGAGGATGGCATTCATGCAGCCGATAAAGACGGCATCGCGAACGGTAGCCATGCGGCGGATGCTAGCGCCCTTCAACCGAGTGGGGGGGTGAAGCCTGCTGCGCGCTCGGGCCACTGCATCCTCGCTCAAGGTAGCCACCTCCGCTGCCATGGGGTCGGGGTCGTGCAAAAGCTCCGCCATGAGATCGGTGACCACCGGATTGGTGTCAGTGCCGTACGTGGAGGGATCAAAAGAGACCTCTAGCACCCGTTCGACCGGCGCGAGGACGGTGGCATCCACCGCCTCCGCAAAGGCCTCCACCTCGGACGGAAGACACTTGCGGAGCCAATACCCCGCTTTGTGTTGCATGCAATCCTTGAGCATGGCCCATGCGTGGTGATGCAAGTCGTGGTTGTACCGACGGCTGGGCTTGGCAGATAGAAGCTTGCTCAAGCTAGAGTCCACCTCCTCTCGTAGCTCCTCCGCCTTGCCGCGCATGTACGCATGCACATACTCTGGCGATCCGAGCGCCACGTTGAGGACCGCGATGCCGTGATGGCCATCCAGCTCGGGCCACTCGATGTCGGCCGGAGCCTCACGCCGTGCGGCCTCCATGTCTGCGTTGTACGCCTGCATCTTGTCGAAGCGCACCTCAAGCCCCACAGGACGCCTTGATGGACGTGCGGAAGGCGTAATAAAGAGCCGGCCAAACGTGCTCGGGGAGGCCCACCAAAAATCCATGCTCTGGTCAGCGTTGAAGCGCGCCGCCCCGTCTGTAACCTCCAACGTACTGTCACACTGCTGCACTTCGGGGTGGATCGCGACGCAAAAGGAAGTCGTGCACAACGGCGCGCCCTGCTGCACGCCGTCCTCCGACCGCAGAGGGGCGGACCGGTCGTCCACGACCAGATACGAATCCGTGGTTAGGGAGGCTAGGAGCGCAGGGATGAAAGGGTGTAGTCATCGATGTGGCGTTGGATGATGGTGCGGCGGCATGCCCCCAGGTAAGCGTTGCGGAGGTCGGTGTGAGCGATGGCGGCACGTGGGCCAAGCTTCTCGGCGATGAGCCGGACGCCGTGGGTGAGCATAGAGTCGCCCGCGGAAATGCCAACGCCGAGCTGAGATGGAGCAAGCACCGACATATATGTCTCCTTCATGTTGTCCACCACTGCCCGCTCCGCTGCACGCCGCTCGGCATCCCCGACTGCCACATGCCGCACGTCCGGGGCCCTCCCCTCGCCTGGCTTCTTGACAGGTGCCACGAGCCTAGCAGAGGCGAAGAGCCGGTTGAACCACCGGGGCAGGCGACCTTGGAGGTACATGGAGGCAGCCTCCGACATGGCGCGGACCGCCGCATGCCCGAACGCCGGGGCGTATTCGACCATCAAGCAGCGGAGATAGATACTCGTTGCGCATGCCTGAGGTCCCCGCCGCCAATGCTGCTTGAGTTGCTGGTACGGCACGCGCATGCCCACCGTCAGGGCGGTCTCGTCGACCGGAATGTCATACGCGGCGTCTGGGATCGAGTGTCTATGGGACGGGTGCTTGTCGCGCAGTTGGGCGAGGATAGCAGGATCGGATAGGTCGCCCATTCCCTTTGTTATGTACTCTACACTGCTGTACTTTGTACTGCGGGAGCCGATGAAGGAGCGAAGAACTGGCGACTGAGGCGGACGAGAACGAGTACAAGCCAAGCGAAGTACGAGTATGAGCATTGCGAGTGCGAGTACAAGTGAATGCGAAGTACTGGTACGAGGACGACGAGGCGACAGTACGCGCGACTATAAGGCGACTAGTAGTGCAGGACAGTATTACGAGTACCCACATGGGGTACGAGTAACCTGTATGTACCTGCGTACCAGCAGCGGCGATTTTCGTACGCTATGGTGTCACCTGCTAGAGGATGATGATACCAAGCGTTATATGGAGCGCTGCCTTAGTGGAGTATTAGTAGTAGGTACTAGAACCTGCTAGAAACATCTAGAACGCTATAGCATTTGCTATAGCAATAATAGATAAATATTATATCACTGTGCTGCGGACAGACGAAGGTGCTAGGAACCTGTCTGTAGTTAGTTGTGTGTTACTAAAATAGCGACGGGCCGCGGATTAGGACCGCACACGTCGATTTTAGTATTAGTCTAGCAGTTACACGCCGCGCAAGCAAGTGGCGGGAATCGGAATCAATACGCAGCGCACGGAATGACGGGATGAATTATGGAATTGACTATAAATAGGCCGGCAAAACCCCCGCCGGGCCAGTCACCCAGGTTACCGAGTTCCGGTACTGTAAGAATCCCTTTTCCCAAATCTCCGCTCATTATTCCTAGCCGTGTGGAATAACGATCCGATGGGCCCTCGACTCAGCTCTTGCTTTAGGACTATCTATGGCTATACGTCTATTCGGCCTAAGTCCTAAGGGGGCTGTGACACTTGGTTTCTTTTTTTAGAAGATAGTCGGCCCGCCGCTCGGGAGAGCTCTCCGTCCTCCACCAACGCCACAACGGTGTCCGCGGTGCCGAGCAGCGCTGCAAATAAAAGAGATCGGCGTCCGTTCGACGCTGGCGGGCATGTCCGGCGTGAAACGCCTCAGTGCGCGCGTCGTCCCATGAGCGCACGAGTTCGGTCATGCGCCTCTCCGCGAAAGCGCGGAAGCGCCACGCCAAGGCTTGTTGCCGCCGCCGCCCGCCTCGTCTCGGGGCCCTAAGCAACAATTGCGGCAGCATGCACTTGCACTTCAACGCCCTATCCAACACCACGGGGTCATCGGCCTCCAGCCACCGCCGCCAACACCCGCTCATTCACGCAGTGTTGTGCCTCCGCCCACGCTTGTTGAAAGTCAATAGGCACCGCCGTCTCCATGGACATCTCCGCCGGCATGTGCACCATGTCCACTTCGGAGAGGTGGTCCACCGCACCCCACCCCACCCCGTCGCCGACTGGAGATCAGCGTAGGGGGGGGGGGGGGGGCGGATACCGAGCCCGTGAGGCTTGGCTACCGGGGTGGCCGGCCGGCGCACCCACCTGTGGCGGCGCGGGAGCAACAACCGGGGGCGCTGCGACGCCATGGAACGCGGCGACGGACGACAATGCGGGCGACGGCAGCACTGACGATCGTCCCGCTCCACAGGCGCGGCGCGCCCCCCAAGGGCGGTGCCGCTTGGCCAGCACGGCACGCGCCTTGGCTAGCCACGCGGGGGCGACCTCAGCGAAAGCCACCACGTCGGCCGGGTGGTGCGTGACGCGGGCGAATTGGAGCGACCTCGCTGCGGCGTCAATCCTCGGCGCCCAGCACGCGGCGCCCGCGGCGACGCCAGCGACTGGAAGCGCGTCGGCGACTGTCCAAGCCGCTGCAGGCGCTACGCCCCGCCGCGCCGGCCCGCTGTCGTGTAGCCTTGAATGCAGGCGGGCGAGAGCATCGAGGCCGGTGAGCGCCAGGCCGCGGTTGCCACCGCGCGGCCGTGGGCGGGGCCGCTCGGAGACTTCCTGGCCGGTCGGAACGCCGTCGGTCGTAATCGCGCCGCGAAGCGCCAGGCCCCGAAATGCTGTTGAAAGTGCTGCGGCGAGCCGACGACGCAGGCGAGGCAGCGCGCGCGCCGGTCGTACCTGCCGCGCCCATCGCGGACTCGGGACTCGACGACCGGCTCACCGCCTGCGCGTACGTGGGAGCCGGCGGGGCGGCAGCCGCGGGCAGGGCTCGGCCTTGGCTGGGTGGCGTCGGGTGCACTGCCGCTGGACGGTGTTGCCGCGGGCGACGCTCCCGCCGCCCGCGATGCGCCGGGGCTGCCCGATATACTGGACGATGTACTGGGGGCGGCGGCTACCCGGGGTCAACGGCGCGTTCTGCCAACCATCACCGGAAGGCGCAGACATCGCGCGGACATCGCGCGGCGCCCCGCCGGATACAAGCGACCCGTCACAGCCCGGGCATAACGGTGACGTCGCGTGGGAGGGGGTTGACGGCAGCTACGCTGTCTGGGCGGCGGGTGAGGCCTGGCGACACACGGCCCCGGGGCGCCTCCGGGGCCGCTGGGTGGGTGGTGGTACACCGGAAGTACCCGTTTGAGTATCGACACCTTACTACCGTGGCAGCACAGTCACATCGGCACATAACCGTCTTACTGCGAATGTATTGAATTGTGTACTTTCGTCATTTCACCGTTATGTACGCTCATCATCAACTCACTCGTCCCACCAATGCTCCCATCCCACATCCTTCTCCTACCACGCATGCCCCTCCCACGGAGCCGCCTCCAAGACCCTGGCATGGACTATGCATGTGGTGGGCGGTCCTTGCCCATGAGCAAGATGTCACAAGTCAGTGTGCCAACGCATTGGCCCAACTATCGTGCCATCCCCCCAACGTTGTGAAAACTTTACAGCAGACTTTCGGGTACTACGAGAACCACTTCTTTTTATTATCACGCGCGAGGGACATCGTCGTACTAGGGTCCGTTCCGCAGCCCCATGCACAACCGACTCACCGCGCCAATAACCACCTACGGCCAGCCCTTCCAGATAATGGGCGCATTCACCCGAATGGCAATACGTCTAAGACTCCCACCGAGGTATCTTGACGTGTTAATTGCAAGCTCTAGCCGAGACGTGCGGTCCGGTCGTTGCTTGCGTTGATCAAACGGGCGGCGCATCTGGGCGGGTTTGCGCGTTGGTCCGCCACATCGGTCCCCCGACTCGCCGGCTGCCCATCACTCGAACGCACACAACAGAAAACGTGTTTAAGGAACTCGTCGACCGTTTTTGCGTACAACCACTATAAGTGACCATACGCGACTGCCTATGCGGGTGATTTTTGATTCGTGGGTCGTGGGCTTCGTTACAAGCGTTTAACCGAGTGCCTCTCGTGCAAGGGCAAGATATCGCCATATGTAATCTCGTTTTAGATATGGTCCACCAAAGCTAGCGCCCCTCGAACAACCTAGCCCCGCGCTACAGCACCAATGAGCCTTGTTGATGGGCTTGGGGGTTAGAGCAGGCTAGCTGCGGCGGCTGGCATGCCGTCTCACCGACTGTGATCTTGACATCTCTGAATCCCACATGCGAGAGCCGCGCCCCATTGCACCGCAAAGCTACTACTCCGCTCCCCGCGCGGGGAGACGTGCTTTTATGCCGAGTTTACGGCCGTTCCAGGACTTTGCGCGCAATGTATGTACGAGTGTTATATTGACAACTTTTAAAACGCGTCAGGCCAGCCCAATCTTTGGTATGCGGGAGCGACTAGCGCGCGCGGCAATCAAATGAATTATTTCGGGCCCCAAAACTGCGTTAGTTGTATTCCATTGTATGTGCTACGCTAGGACAGAACTCGGCGGCCGCCCGCGGTCGATGCAGCAGCCAACCCACGGTCTCGGGCCCCTCCGATGTGCGCACCATCAATAGCCGCAACCGATTCCGGGATATTATCGTCATGTGAAAAGAAACTAAATGCACGGAATTCATCAGAAACCGAATACTGCGCGCAAAGCGCTCGTCCTCCATCGCGCGCATTTTAGCGAATCACTCCAATAGGGACCTTCCACTCGCAAAAAAGAAGGACCAACTTTTCGGTTCGTATGTAGTCGTAACGGGTAACTAACGTCCTCGTAAAAAACTGGTCTTTCATGTGCGGCCGCGGCCTAAGGACCAGTTTCCTCGTACAAAAACTGCCCCATAAACTGGTCCTTGGCGGTACGTTTTCCCGCCACGGCTCAAGGACCAGTTTTCTGCCTGAATGATTTATATCGCGTTGCTTGTATACTTCCGCGTCGATTACAGGGCGGCCGAAATGCTAGCGGATACACTGTCGCCTCGCAGGATGGCAGCACGCGCGGCCACCACATCAGGTGGCGCTAACCGCCCGAATTCGAATTGCGCAGCCATCGCACGCCGCAGCCAGCCGTCGCGACCAGTCACTTTACCTAGTACTCCGGCCTCCTCTGCCCTACATGCCGTCGAGACAGGCGCTAGCGCCATGGAGGAGCAACGATCCACGCCGTTCGCGAATCCCGCAACCGCATGGGCCGGTAGCTCACGCCGCTTGCTATTCACCATGGCTATACGTCCGGCTGCTATCACGAAACGGGCTCGGCACTGCGCGGTAGGCTGTAGTGTTACTAGTGCCGGATCTCGCGCGGCCAGCGGTGGCGGTCTGTGGAATGGCGGTTGCTGTCTGTGCCGCTGGCGAATTGGCTGCTGGACGCTGCGGCGGCCGCCGCCATCTCGCAGGCGTGGCAGGGAGCCGCGCGCCGAGGGAGCCGAGGGCCGCGCGACGTACCAGTTCGCGATGGTACGTGCATGAAACTCGCTGGTGTGGAAGGCCGTTGTCGTAGGGATAGTTTTTATGCCAAAATCCCCGTTAGCATCACGAACGTGCCCGGACAAAAGTTGGCCCATAAAAAAAGTGGAAGGTCCGAAATATGAAATACTCGCATGAATACGCGCGCGTGGGTGCGTGCTTGCGTGCGTATCGTCACTTTATTGCATGCCATCGCACCGTCCACTACCTACCCGAACCCCGGCCGGTATCATGCCGTCCACACAAACCTCCGAGTCGCACGATCGCAAGCACGCACGCACCTGTCTCGTGCGGCCGGTCGTACTCGTATTAGTTGCAAATATTTTGACTGTGTGTTCACTCTCGTACATGCTATTATCACCCGTGCGCAGGTCAACGGCGTCGCGACTACACGGAGCGAAAGCGCGAGATATGCGGGGATGAGAAGTGCTTGGTGTGGACGGGCTGACACATGCCCGTTGAAGCTGATGGATAGTCGTGGGTGATGGGTGCAATGTGGGCGGCATATCGGTAGATAGTGTACGATGGGCCCGACCATCGCGAGTTAACTGATCCACCACCAGCTGCCATACTTTTAGCTCCGCCACGACTTGGACACCCGCAACGCGGTATTCATGTAGCGAGCATCACGATAGTTTGGCTGATGCGGGTACCGGCGGTATGAGTACAGTACCGCGGTACAACCGCCGAAGAGCGTGTAATAATGATAATATGTACCCGCGAGCCGACGCCGCCATGCTTCTGGCGGCTACAGCCCAAACCGCTTTCGCGTCTACTGCCAAAGGGTCTACACATGGGCTTTCTACACGTATTCTGTTTGACACCGTCTTCGTCACATGTAAGCATTAGGCGGAAGGCTTAAGCGCAACCAAGAAGGTTTGCAGCAACGGAATTGTTATAGTATACCAGAGCATACACGGCTTTGGACAACTGTCGGTTTGGCAGTCGGTTTTCATGTAGGCATTTAGGCTCATGCATGCAATCTAGGCTTGTAGTCATCAGGGGGTCATCGGGTTGTATGCGGTGAGGCCGCGATAGGCCATGCCATCGTCCGACTCCGGGGGGAACGAGGATCCACGCCTGAAGAGCAAGGGTAAAGTAGATACCGGCGATGAGCTCACGGAGTTTTGTAAAAAAAAGCGATGAGTTGGCGGACCTCGCGGCGGTTCGCCGAAGATGCGGGAGGCGTTGATGATGTCTCGAGTCGGGACGCGGGTTTTAGTCTTGGCAAGCTCCACTTTGATGACGCGGGCGACGTGGGTGTCGATTTCCATCGGCCTCGAAGCCATCGGCAGCGGCGGCAGCGGCGGCAGCGGCGTGGTCGGCCATCGTAGCGGCGTTAGTTAGCGGCGCAGCGGGTGATGGGCATACGCAGTGGAAACGCTGCGGGGGATCTAACCTGAGCTCAGCGAACCCAACGTAAGCTTTAGGCGCAAGGCTTTAGCGCATGCAAGGAGAAGGTTCGCAGCAAAGGAATTGTTACATTACATTTTATGACGGAATCACTACACCGTCAACACCTCATGCTGCCGTAGTTACGGTTTGCTTTCCGGTATGCTTTTTAAGGGTTGTTTCGGTATATTACTGCTCTAGCATGGAGGCTAGCGATTCTCCCTTGACTCTTCTGAGTATAAAGTTCATGCCCCATTTTCAAGACCACAGCCATGACATCAGCAATATAAGCCGCACAAATTCGAGTTCACGCGTGATTACGCCGTCATGTATGGCGGCTCGATGCGCACATGCTTGTGATCCAACACTACACCGCCTTATCTCCGCACCCGTGCAAAATTAATATTTTGAAGACGAGCGCTCCACTTGGGACGCCCGAGATTCACGCCGGCCCGGTCCACATATGGGACGCTTTCCGCGATAAGAGGAAGCCCGACGTGCTAAAGGTCAAGGGGTACTTGGACGACGACTTCAAGAAGGTCATGTCATATGGACTTGCCGGTCCATTGGCACTTCTCCCCAGTCGAGCAGCGTGAGAGATGGGGGAATTTCTCGACAAACTGGATGAGATTCAGACAACTCAGTTGGCAGCTTTCTCCGGGTTCTGGCTGCATCGAAAAGAGGGAGTTGGCGACTTATTGCGTGAGCACGGGTAGACCGCGCCCGCTAATACACGTCACATGATGGCTACTACCAACGCCGACCTCAACATTGCCGAAGCCGTACGCGTTGAAACCGATGTTCGGGCTCAAGTGCCTCCAAACGACAACGGCTTCCATGAAGTTCACGCCGGCAACAAGGAGAGGCTCCATGACAACACATTGCCCCGCGATGCGAAGGGCACGAACCTCGTTGTCAGCTACGTCTCGGATATGAGTCCCATTGTCTGTCATTTTGTCATGTACGGGACAAGACAAATTATTTCCCGGTTAGCTTGCTACTTATTGTCATTTTGTCCTGCTACCCGGGACAAAAAGTGGTATGTGATGTCTCACTCGTCATTAGCAATGACATTGCTCGCGGTCTTGGACATCATAAGGTGCATGATGAGGACAAGTGTCCTGAAAGTCTTGGTGATTGGAAGTCAAGATTCGTCATCAGGCTTGTGAAGTCGCGCTAGAATACCGACGAAGACACGTCGACCATAGCCGTTTACGAGCCATTCCATGCCAATGCAAAGAGCAAACCTCGCATGCCCCGGTGACTCTACGCGCAGATAAAAGGAGGGAAGAAGCAGGTTGACACAAGTTGGGAAAAGTGCCTCACACTTCCTTGGATACTTGTTGAAGCCGTCCCCTTGTTGTACGCAAAGGCCATCCAGCACGACGCGTCGGAAAGTCGCGAGATGGCGGCACGGATGGCACGATGGTGAGAATGAAGTGGTATGGTTAACGCGTCCAAGGTCGTGAAGTAGACATACGCGCACACATGGTAGCAAATCAACCAGCCACGAAGCAATTGCGACCACGTCGTGTCAAGCACCCTAGCGCAACGCAAACCCCGTCGTCGTCGTCAAGTTAACTTGAATTCAACGCCGCCACGAATAAGGACTTCCTTGACTTGGTGATGCTCAACGAGTAAATTGTTAGCAACTTGTTCTGGCTAGGGGATGGATGTACTCATAGTTATTGATGACCTTCCTCCACGTTGTCCTTCTTTATTTGGGCAAGATGCTCCAACACCATCATTGGACATGCGTCGTGGTTGGTGTGCACGCTGTTATGCGACGCCCTAACCCTAGTTCTACAAACCCGCGCTACATATACGCAGGTAGTCTTTAGTATTGATAGCATCCGCCCCAACAACTCCTTGGGCATAACCAAACCCTACGGTGCAAAGTGAAATGCGCGGGGCATATTAGGTGATTTAATGTTTTAATTAACTAGTGGCCCGTGGAACTCTGGCACGACATGAACTCATCAATACGCCCGTAATCCGAATGTCGTAGTAATCCTCGTCGATACAACATTGCCACCGGCCGTTATTACTGAAAATATTATTAATGCCGGCAAAAAGCCGCGGTGAGAAATTATATTGCTGTTGTTTATAAGAACACGTGACTTGTCGATGTTGCATGGTTTTATATTACATATCATAGCAGTCGCCACATACTATATCTATAAACGTATGTCTATATAGCCACATACCATCAACACACATAGTCCACGTTCCAAGGGTCAACAAATAAACCCGTTCCACAACTTGAAGGTAAAGAACATGCGCAACATTATTCGCGTATATTACAGATCATTCAAACAATGTCCGCTTCGAACGCCTTATTACACAAGTAATAATAATAAGAATGTTTACACAGTTAATTAGACTAAAATGACAGGGTTGTAAATGAAACTGCAATAGCTAAGCGGCGATAAGAGCACGAGCTACAAAAGTGGGAAGAGTGGGAAGATTGTGCAAGACATATGATGCTTGCAAACGTTCCCAACACGACACACAATAATATGCATCAACAACGCCAATGTAATGATATATGTAGTTCAGATGTACTTTAATTTTGTTACTACTGTATTTTTACGGGTACTCGATTGGGTAGTACGCATCACCGCCATGAGCGAATAATAATCGTTGTTAAGTACTTAACTGAGTTTAGTCAGACGACGGGCCGAGCTGTGCGGTCAAACGACTACCACCTAGAAAATATAGCACAGTAGCCAGTCATCGGCTCTGTCTAGAATCTTCCAAGGACGGGATAGTGAGCAGCGGACTCGCGACCGCACGCACCAACTCCCGACCGGTTTCCCTGCCTACCTGCAGCTACTACTTTGCCAACTGTCTAGACCATAGGGCTCACCCCTTTTGCTGTTGCGCTTCACGCACTAGCAATCGCGCGGCACCTGTGCCGCGAGGGGAAGCGATCCTTGTCGATATTTCCGCCTGCGCACGGCATTGTCACGGCTCAGTATGCATGACAACTCCGGTGACGCCCCTAGTGGCCTAGCTGAAGACCGCATCGCCGCGCTGGAGGCCGGTTTCGCGGGGCTTACGGAGCTTATGGAAGCCCTACGGAGTGACCTTCAGCGACCTAGTGGTTCTACTCCTGCCGAGCCCCGCGCGCCCGCTAGTAGCGCTGCCGCTTGTAATGAGACAAGACACTCGCTTCTGGCAACGTGACTCGCACTCTGTCTAACGATCAAAATAATCGGGCATCAAAATTTCACTATGGCGACTTCAAGTGACGAAAAAACGTGGAAAACCCCGAAGGCCGTCTATCGAAGAGACGATACTAGGGTTTCACAATTGCCTATTCGCTGTCCTGTCCCGAGGCGCGGGAAAACGGGATGAAACAAGGCATTCTTAAAGGCATTATCGAAAATGCCGTCTTTCGGGGGGCGCAAGAGAGTCGCGCCCAAGAGGCGCCTGGCCCGGGGGGGGAGGGGAGGGGGGGGGGATGCCCCCCGCCCCGCAGATGACAGATTTGCTCTGCTCTATATAGGCGCCGCTCTAGCGGATATCTCGAGCGGATATGCCGATGACGTTTTTACCGCCTCCAGGAATCCACTGTAAATCCTGTCGTCGGTTTAACAGCAGGAAAATCTAATATCGATACTGGTAGTTAATGTATTTGCGGGCTCATCTGAATTAATTTTAAATGTGTTCATTTCTCCCCGCATGTACTTTAGGCGCTATGCCCGGCCTTGGGCCGAGCAGGAGAAGTAGGCCGGCAATATCGGCCCGGCGTGTCCCGGGTTTAGCGACTACTCGGTTGATGCATTAGCCCTTCGGGGTTCGAACGAGGCAATGGTCTACTGGCTATGCCAGACCTACGACTGCAGTTGGCGCACGAGGTCAAGTGCTGGGGCGGCTTCGGCCGATGTCCCGGGGCGAACTTAACTTTGCCTTGCTGTGGGGGCCGGGGGGGGGGGGGGGGGGGGGGTGTGTGCCGAGAATGTGGGCTAGACTATTTCCAAAGCGCGATTTTGTCGGGTGATAATCGTACAAATTGTTTGTAGTGCGCGTGTCGCCCATGCGCTCGCATATGTCGGTTCGCCACGGCGACGAGCCGGGGGCCAGGGACCTCAGACGTGGCAGCCCCTGCTGAGGGCGGGATGGAGGCTCGGGCGCGGGCGGTGCTTACGTACGGGTATAATCAGGGCACGGCGGTGCGCTTACTCAGTACGAGTACTGGTGTGAAATTACAAAAAGGGCAGTTCTACAGAATTAGAAAATCACCTGGTACAGGTACCGCCAGTATTTTCCGTGCATTCCCGTCATTTAGATGCGCTCATTACAATAGATACGAGAGTTTAGATACGAGAGCACAGATCATATACAGATGGACAGACGACAGTACAGTACAGGTACCTGTAGTATACACCAAACCTATGTCCCGCCGGGACGGGGCGGGCGGCGGTGCTCCCAGCGGGCAGCGCCACGAAACACCGACACCTCGGCCTCTTCCGGTCAGTCCCGCCCCCTCCCACCTCCACCTACCGGGTGGAACGTCGGCCGATCCCGAGTGTTTGTCAGATTGGTTAAACCTACTGAGTTGCTAGAGCACTGCAATGTCGTCGTCCAGTGGCTCGCTACGGCGTGCGGTGGCGGCCGTGGCGCGGTGGGGCGTGCGCGCAGAGCAGCACTCCACCGGTGCGTCGTCGGGCACTGCCTCCGCCTCCGCCTCCGCTTCCGCCTCCGCCATCACGCAGCGCACCGGCCAGCGCCTCCCCACGTCCCTGGGATCCTTTCCCGTAGCTCCTGGCCATCAGGTGTCCACCGCACTGATGCACGGCCTCGCGCGTGCGTCGGGCGGCTTCGCGTCGGCGGGTGCGCGGCGTGCGACCGGCTGCGGCGCGCCGCGGCTGCTTTCCTCTGGCGCCCGTTCAGCGCTGCCCCGCTCGCAGGCGGGGCTGCCCCCGCGCGGACTCGCCGTCCCGATGGGGCTGCCTGCCCTCAAGCCCCGCCCCGCCACGGCGCAGGTGCCCGCCCCGACGCATCCCCTGTCGTGGCCCAAGCACACAGCACAGCACTGCCCGTCGTGGCGCTGGCGATGTAATCTTGCGCTGAATCTTCGGCACCTCGCCCCGCGCGCCGACTGCAGGGGCAGCTGTTTACTCAGTTCAGGCGCTGGATGTCAGATGGAAATCCGAAGAAAGGTGAGCTTTGCGATGGGGCAGCTATTGTTGGCCGGGCACTTTTTTTCACACACGGGATGGTATGCTGCCTGTATCCGTGCAAGCCCTCGGGGCGGACGGGGAAAGATGGTGGCGGTTGGGGTGCCAGCTTCTCAACAGCTCCGGTGCTGGCGCGTGCAGGCTTTGAGAATTTCTACCCCAAGGGCAAGGGAAACCCCCGGCCCAGCAAGGGCCCTGGCAAGGAGGGCGGCAAGGATGGGGACAAGTCAGGCGCGGAGGGCGAGGGCAGCGTGTGGGAGACGCTCAACAGCCGCAACTTCCAGCAGACACTGCTCTTCTCGCTCACGCTCACGCTCGCTCTGGCGCTGACCTCCATGGGGCAGCAGGATGTGCAGGAGATCAGCTTCCAGCGCTTCAAGACCGACCTGCTGGCACGAGACCTCGTGGAGAAAGTGGAGGTGGGTTGCCCCCCCCCCCCCCCCCTTCGCTCCCACCCTCTCCGCCGCACCCTGCACACCTCGTCACCCTGCCCATTCCAATGCCCTGGGACACAGTCGAGAAGCCACGCAGGCAGGGTGGCTAGCAGGCTCAGCCTCGCCCTGCTATCTTCGCAGGTGGCCAACAAGACACAGGTAAAGGTGTACGTTGTCCCGGGCGGCTCCCAGTCCAACGAGCTGCAGACCATGCCG
Organism: Tetraselmis striata; assembly: GCA_006384855.1. Classification (NCBI taxonomy): domain Eukaryota; kingdom Viridiplantae; phylum Chlorophyta; class Chlorodendrophyceae; order Chlorodendrales; family Chlorodendraceae; genus Tetraselmis; species Tetraselmis striata. The sequence goes on along the minus strand of VCJN01003004.1, from coordinate 115,689 downwards.
CCCGCCCAGGCAAGCCCCCCCCCCCCCCCCCCCCTTGTGTGATTGCTGGTCCCGTCCCTGCTTGGTGAGACCTGTGGGCTGACTAGCCCGTGCGCTCACCACACCGCAGGGCACCTCCGGTGGCGTGTACAAGTACTACTTCAACATCGGCTCCATTGAGTCCTTTGAGCGAAAGCTGGAGGATGCGCAGGCCGCGATGGGCTGGGCCTCCGATGAGTTCATACCTGTGACCTATGTCAACGAGCTCAGCTGGACCTCGGTACGCAGCCCAGCTGCTGAGCTGCCCCATCCTTTCCCTGCCGCCTTGTCCGCTCAGAAGGCCCTGATGCTCACTCGGACCCTGCCCCACCGTCACCCACTCTGCAGGAGCTGCTGCGGCTTGCGCCCACGCTGCTGCTGATAGCGGGCTACGTGTGGTTCACCCGGCGGCAAATGGGCGGCGGTAGCGGCCTGGCCGGCCCTGGCGGCGGCGGCTCCGGTGGCGGCCGCGGCATCTTTAACGTTGGCAAGGCGCAGGTGGCGCAGTTCAACAAGAAGAGCAAGAACAAGATAATGTTCAAGGACGTCGCCGGCTGCGACGAGGCTAAGACAGAGATCATTGAGTTTGTGAAGTTTCTCAAGGTTTGCGCTGAGCCCCCCCAACTTACACACACACACACACACACACACACACACTCTGAATTTGTCATTCGAAATGGTAGTCCAGGTGGCTTTGCTCATCTCGATTTGTGCTTGGTTGCGCGGTGGGAGCTCACAATTTGCGCCCCCCCCCCCCCCCCCCCCCCCCCCCCCCAAAAAAAAAAAAAAAAAACACACAGGACCCTAAGCGCTTCCAGGAGCTCGGCGCCAAGATCCCCAAGGGTGCGCTGCTGGTGGGCCCTCCCGGCACGGGCAAGACGCTGCTGGCCAAGGCGACAGCGGGTGCGGACGCTGCCCTCCCCCCCCTTCCCCCTGACCACCCCGTTTTTCTCCCCGGTTCAGGTATATCTCCACACTTGAATCATTAACAGGGACCTCTTCCTGACCTGATGGCCTGGCCTGCGCAGGTGAGGCCAACGTGCCGTTCCTATCCATCAGCGGCTCGGACTTCATGGAGATGTTTGTGGGTGTCGGCCCAGCGCGCGTGCGCGACCTGTTTGCTCAGGCGCGCGCGCAGTCGCCCTCCATAATCTTCATTGGTACGCAGCCGTGCGCCGGGCCCATTTAGCACCCCAATTGGAGCGACTTGCAGTGACTGCAGTTGCCCCAGGTTTCATGTCTGCTCCCCGTCCCCGTGCATGTTGGCTGACTGCTCCCCTTGGCCTCTTCAGATGAGATTGATGCCATTGGGCGTGCCCGCGGGCGCGGCGGCTTTGCTGGTGGCAATGATGAGCGCGAGAATACGCTGAACCAGCTGCTGGTGGAGATGGACGGCTTTGCCACCACCACCGGCATCGTCGTGCTGGCGGGCACCAACCGGCCGGACATCCTGGACAAAGCCCTCATGCGCCCCGGTCGCTTTGACCGCCAGATCAGCATCGACCGGCCGGACATCAAGGGCCGCGAGGAGATCTTTCGTGTGCACCTGGCCAAGCTGAAGCTGGACCACCCTGTGGAGTACTTTTCCGAGCGCCTCGCGGCGCTGTCGCCCGGCATGGCGGGCGCGGACATTGCCAACATTTGCAATGAGGCGGCGCTAATCGCGGCGCGAGCGGAGAAGTCAGTCGTGGGACTGAAGGACTTCGAGAATGCGGTGGACCGCGTCATCGGCGGCTTGGAGAAGAAGAACCGCGTCATCTCCAAGGTCAGGCTGGATGTCTTTGTAGTCGTCGGCTGCCCCATGTTATCCAGGCAGACAAACCTGCCAAGCTCCATGTGCTCAATTTGTCGGACGAGGGCTGACACGTGCACCCTTGTTGATGCTGCAGAATGAGCGCCGCACCGTGGCCTACCATGAGGCGGGGCATGCCGTGACGGGGTGGTTCCTGGAGCACGCAGAGCCGCTGCTCAAGGTGTCGATTGTGCCTCGCGGCTCGGCCGCGCTGGGCTTTGCGCAGTACCTGCCTAACGAGAACCTGCTCAGCACCAAGGAGCAGATGTCGGACATGACAGGTCCGCCCCCATTCCCGTTCCTCCCCTTCTATGTTATCTCAGCAAACCGCGCCATTGTAGACAATATCGGTAGTCAAGTAGATTGGCATGAACGGAGTTTGCAGTCACGATGCCCTGGGTCACATGCGCTTGCTTTCTAACGATGGGAACAGAGGTGACAGTTGTGCGTCATTGAACTCCTTTCTATTCTGCTTCGTGTTGCGGTGTTAAGTGCGATGAATGGCTTGTTGCGACGGTTAGCCTCGCTGGTATCGGCAAGTTTGCTGTGGAAGTGTGGCGCGGCGCTGACATGGTGCCTGTTGCGGGCTTTGCAGTCATGGCGCTGGGCGGTCGAGTGGCAGAGGAGGTGCTCATCGGCAAGATTTCCACCGGCGCGCAGAACGACCTGGAGCGCATCACCGGCATGGCGTACCAGCAGGTGGCGGTGTACGGCTTCAATGAGCGCGTCGGCCGCGTGTCCTTCCCCCCAAAGGACCAGGAGCTCAACAAGCCCTACTCCAACGAGACGGCCATGATGATCGACGAGGAGGTGCGCAAGCTGATCGACGTTGAGTACGAGCGCTGCCGCGGCCTGATCACAGAGAAGAAGCAGCTGGTGATCGACCTCGCAGAGGCGCTGCTGGACCGGGAGGTGCTAAATGCCAACGAGCTGGTGGAGATCCTGGGTCCTCGGCCCTTCAAGAGCGAGGAGATGCGCAACATTGACTTTTTCAACCAGGGCTTTGCCAAGAAGGAGGGCGGCGAGGGAGGCGCGGAGGACGGGGAGGCGGCGAGCACCTCGGCGCCACCCCCGCCCGCGGCGGAGGACACGATAGACGGGAAGGTTGTCGCCTACTGAGCGCCTCACGGGGCGGCTGCTCGGTGTCTGGTGGACAAGCTGCGCCAATTGCAGACGCTTTGGTCAAACCTGTAAACTATTTGAGTGTACGAGATAGACCCCACCACAGGCCGCCTGTCTACCCCCCCCCCCCCCCCCCCCCCTTTCATTTCCTTCCCTCTTTGTGGGTAGAAAATACACATCGGTTCCTTCCGACAGCCCTCTAATGAAAGCCTGTAGCTCGCTGCGCAGAATGGAGAATCCATCAACCCCTCCACAAACAAATAATAGATGGGGAGCAATGCGTGTGGTCTTCACACACCACTCCTGCGAGATTCCTGCGCAAGGTCCTCCTCTCACCGTTCAGCCACTGCCTTGCACCCCTGGCTCGTAGAGTATAGGAGGCAATAGAGGTCATTACAGTCGGGCCTCGCCCCGGCCCCGGTTTCATTAGGGGCGCAAATCCCGCTAGCCAATGCGGTGCGCCTGTCCAGACGTCCTCACTCCACTCACTGCGCGCCGTTGGTGACTACCGTGCTGCCATACGCACAGCAGCGCCGCTGCAACATCGCCCCACCCCTCGGGACCACCACCAGGGCTCAGCTGAAAGCAAGGGGGAGCCTGATGGGGGTGGAAGGCAACCGGCACCGACAAGTTTTTTAGAAAAAGCCATCTCTCGCCCAGCGCCTGGGCTGGCTTGACATGGCTGCCGCTGAAAAGAATGACGGTGCGGCTGGGGCGTTCGACTGGGGAGGGGCGGGGGCTCACCTAGTGGGACTCGCCGCTCTTCCGCGCCTCCTGCGCGTGCTTCCAGTGCGCGTACTCCGTGGGCCAGGCGAAGACGTAGGCGACGCAAAACACGCTGACCATGACGTCCTTGAGCGGCTTGGAGCTGCCGGTGTCGATGTTGGCCACCTTGTAGTCGTGCACCCACTTCATGAACTTGGGGCTCAGGTTCTCATATGTTGCCGTGCTTCGCACGTAGGGCCACACCTCCGCGGGCTTGAGCGTGCCGATGTGCTTCATGAATGCCGACATCTTGGAGCGGGGGGCTCTTCGGGGAGGGGCAGCGCAGGGGGTGGCAGCCTGGGCGGGTCCGGTGTGTAGGTAGGGTTAGCAGTGCTCTGGAGCCCAGCCGCGCTCCGCGCTGGTAGGGATTTAGCGCTACAGGTACCTGATCCTGCGCGTTGTTGCTGCCGCCCGCCGCGCGCTAGAAGGATCGCGCGCGATTCTTGGATGAGTTCCATTGAATTCCTTGAATAATCCTTAATACTATACAGACAGCGCATGCCGTAGGGTTTGTGAATAATACTACATATAACAATGTTTCCTTTTTGGTTACAGGGAGAGCGTCAAGATAACATATGACAATGCCGCAGGGTATGGTAGAAGGACACTACGTGACAAGATGTGACCGGCCAATATCGGTTCCCATTGTACTAGGGTATTCAATTGGTACAGTACTCACCGTTCATCATTCGCGCCCGGACGGGTAGCGCCTAGTACCAGTACACCAGGGCCGCTTTTAGGCGGCTTGCTGTGTTGATTTTCTAATTCTGGGGAACTGCCCTTTTTGTAATTCACACCAGTACACCAGGTACCTTTCTACCGGTTGTCGCTACAGTGACAGGCGGGACCTACTCGCGGGTACAGGCAGAGTACCAGTCCTGTAGTCGCGACAGGTACACTGGTCCCGGGTACCAGTACCGGCAACGCCCAGCACCCGCCCGCCTCATCACCTACTGGCGCCGCTTTAATTAGCGACTTCTCCTTTATCCATTAGCGAAATCCTTATTAATCCATCACGATATTATGTGCTCACCACGAACAGCGCAGCAATAGCAGTATATCGGGCAGAAGACACCGCCACCGCGACAGCTTAATCCACGCACGGTGGACTGTGTGCGGGTGGTGCGAGGTCCGCGCCGCGCTCTTCATCTTGCGCAGAGCCCCAGATTCATCTCCATAATTGGCCAACGAGATACCTCGATACTCAGTGCTATCCTTCCGACTCGGTGCACTCACGCCTTCTGCGCTCCTGGGCTCCGGACTTTTTCCCACGTCTCGCGCACTCTTTCAGCCGCTACTGCGCTCCGTTTCGTCCCGCGACCTCTGTACCGTACACCTCCCGGCACGAAAGCACATCTATCCGTACACGGCTGGCCTGGGAGGTCGCCACCCAGCACGTGACAGCGCGCCGATGGAGGATCTGGTGAAGCGTGCAGGCCGTTGCGAGTGCGTCGACGTCCAGGGGGCTGCTGTGGGGACCGGCTAGGTGCGCAGCACCGGCGGGAGCGCTCCAAGCAAAGGACAGTTGCTGACGACGACAAATCGACGCGCCGTTCATTGCGTCTGCGCCGTACTTTACGTAGTATATTTTACATTGTGCTGAGGGTGCGCGGGAGACGCGCCATCCGTCCGCCCAACCACCCGTCCGGCACGGAAGCGATCGCCTGCCAGGATTTCAGGACGAAAGCAAGCGCTCCACCTCTTACGGCTTGCTGCCCCGCAGCGGCATCCGTCGCGGCTGGACCCAAGCAGCTTGTGGTTGCGGGAAGAGGCCGGGGCGCATTCGCTCGTTTCAAAACCCTGGTGAAACCCTAAACCCGCAGGCCATGCAGGCCCACATGGCAGTTGTGCCCGTGCCATCGTTGGCAACCCCAGGCAGGCGCGAAGTAGCTCACCCGAAGCAGGAACTCGGGCCTTGAGGGCCCTAGGTGGCAGAGATAGGCGATACACATAGATCCAGACGCGTGCGGCGAGCGAGGCGCGGCGATGGGCGACTCCACGGAGCTGATGGGGCCCTCTGCGGAAGAGACGGGCGCGCCTATGGCGCACGCCAAAGAATCGGAGCAGGCGGGGGAGCGGCACGGAGACGGGGCGGGCAGTATCCCAGGTCCGCGCAGTGCGTTCTCCCCGTTTCGAGGAGGAGGCGCGTTGCGGGGCGAGTACATCGGCCGGGGCCCAGACTCGGTGAGCAGCCCATGCATAAGGGTACACAAAGACCTAACTAGGGGTGAGGTGGATTGGGGAAGGGGGGGGGGGGGGGGGGGGGTTACGGAACCAGGTGAGCGGCAGAAGACTGAAGCAGGAGCTTGCCGGCTGCAGTTCATCCCCCGCGTGGTGGCCTACCTGCGGCACCAGGCGGGCGCGTGCAGCGTGGAGCCGGCGCAGCGGCGCGTGCTGACCAACCCGGCGGAGCCGTGCCGCAACGACGGCCTCGATAATGAGAACGACGACCTGATCATGCTGGAAGAGGACGCCTTCGAGGCGCCCAGCGGCCGAACGTGCGCCCCCCCTCGCTCCCCTTTGAACGCTGGAGCACCTGTCCCGACTCTCTGGGAGTGGACCCCGAGCTGCCATGCCTTGTGAAAGACGGGCGGGAAGGGATGGCGGGATCGTGTTATAGCTGGTGATTGATGGGCGCCTCTTCATGCCCAACGTGCCTACTAGCTGACCATATTGCATAGCGGCCAAGCAGTGGCTGGCATGAGCTCGTGGTTTACCCACTCCCCCCACCCCGGCCAAACGCTGGCCAGCTCTGCCACCACCAGCATCAGCACTAGCCCCCCGCCCCCCCCCCCCCCCCCCCCCCCTGCTCGCTTTGACATCTATCTGCTGCGGCAGGTACGTGGTACGGGAGATGCTCGGGCAGGGCACCTTTGGGCAGGTGGCCAAGTGCTGGTGCGCTGCGACAGGCGAGTATGTGGCGGTGAAGGTGATAAAGAACCAGGCGGCGTACTACCACCAGGCGCGCATGGAGATCGAGGTGCTCCGCCTGCTCAACACGCGCTGTGACCCCGAGGACAAGCACCACATCGTGCGCCTCCATGACTTCTTTGTGCACCGGAAGCACCTCTGCCTCGTCTTCGAGCTGCTCAGCATCAATCTTTACGAGCTCGTCAAGCACAATCAGTTCCGCGGCTTCAGCATGAACCTCCTCCGCGTCTTCCTCACCCAGGCGAGCCCCCCCCCCCCCCCCCCCCCCTTCCGGCGCCTTGATCGCTCACTTGATGTATCGCTGACTATCCCCAAGGGCACAGCCTGTTATCCCTGTGCCATTTGATCAAGCCAGCAGGTCCCAACAGCTGTATGTATGGAGAATTCTGCGTTCTAGTTGCATTATATTTTGATAGAGTAGACTGGTTTGTTGCTGTATCTTCTTTGCGGGGAGGTATCAGACAATGATTAGGCACAACCCTAAAGTGTGTATATGGCATGTTACCACCTGTGGGCTGAACCTGCGCCCGGTGCAGATCCTCAACGCGCTGGTGGTGCTGCGGGACGCGCGCATCATCCACTGTGATCTCAAGCCCGAGAACGTGTTGCTGAAAGGGCTGGACTCGGGCGAGATCAAAGTCATCGACTTCGGCTCGGCCTGCTTTGCGAACCGCACGGTCTACTCGTACATCCAGTCGCGCTTCTACCGCTCCCCGGAGGTGCGCCGCCCCCGGGCTCCCCTCATGTGAGAGTGGGCCGCAACGTGTGTGTGTGTGTGTGTGTGTGTGTGTGTGTGTGTGTGTGTGTGTGTGTGTCATGCGGACAAATGTTGCTGCTGTGAATGAATGACGAGATCTCACTTGGGGTGTCTTGTGGTGTCTTGGGGTGTCTTGCGTCGTGTGTCTTGAACCGAACTTAATTCAAGGACGTGGGGCTGGCTTGACAGTGGCGGTCCTTGGCTGTTGTGTCTGCTGTCTGTTTTGCTGGAAGCGGCACTACACGCTGTCCTTCCGGCATGCTTTGAGTTGGCCGCCGCCTGTGCGGCAGGTGTTGCTGGGCCACCCCTACACGATGGCCATCGACATGTGGTCCTTTGGGTGCGTCGCGGCCGAGATGTTCCTGGGGTTGCCGCTCTTTCCTGGGGCATCGGAGTACGACTTGCTGGCGCGGATCATCGAGATGCTGGGCGTGCCGCCGCATGCGCTGCTGGTGCGCGCCAAGCACACTGCCAAGTACTTCTCCACTGGAACGGGCGATCCCGCCACCGGTGAGCCCTTCCCCCCCCCCCCCCCCCCTTCCCCTTCCCTCTTCCTCTTCCTCGCGCCCCCATCGCCAGAACAAAAGTGCCGTTTAGTGTAGCGCGACAGATCCCCTCTGTGACGTCACTCAGCCACTTTGCTGCCAACACACTGTATGCCGCATCTGTACCCATCTAGCGCCTCCCCTGCCCCCGTCCCTCTGTATGCAAACTTATAGACGTATCAAAAATGTTACAGGCTTCTGGTTCGCAGTATATTATCCCCCCCCCCCCCCCGCGCTCTCCCCCGCGTCCGCTCAAAGAGAGAAAACTACATTTATCTTGAAATATATAAGAATACACCACGAATGCCACACGGATATTCCGCTTTGTTGCTGCAAGATAACTCATTATTGTTTCTACCCGCAAACCCAATCAAATGTTACTGGCACATGTGTGTTTTGATGCGCGTGTGCCTATCTGTCATGCATGGGTCATACAATACCCGTTGTATGTACCACATGTTGCAGGCCCTGCCTGCACGGATCCATGTACCAATACGCGTTCCCCTTTCGTGTCCCACCCATAATCGTTGCAATCCTTTCTCTCAGACGGATACATCCCCGTCAAGCAGTCCATATTTCGAAGCCTGAGCGCCCCCCCCCCCCCCCCCCCCCCCTTTTCTCTCCCTCCTCCCTGCTCCCTGTGGATGCAGGCGCCTTTCAGCTGCGCTCCCAGCAGGAGTTTGAGGCGCACAACCAGCAGGCGGCGCCCGTGGGCAAGCGCTACTTCAAGCACTCGCGCCTAGCGGACATCATCGGCGCGTACCCAATGCCGCCGGTGGCCGGCGACGCCGAGGTGGCGCGGGAGCACTCGCAGCGCGAGGCGTTCCTGGACCTGCTGCTGGGCGTGCTGGAGCTGGAGCCCAGTGCGCGCTGGAGCCCGCGCCAGGCGCTGCAGCACCCCTTCTTCACGGGCGAGGCGTTTACCGGGCCATATCAGCCGCCGGCGGACACGCTGCTCTCCCCGTCCATCACCGCCACCTCCCTGCGGACGTCGCCGCTGCAGATCCCGGGCGGCAGCCCCTCGCACCCCGCGCCCGCGCCGCACCACAACGGGCTGTACGCCGGCAGCTGGGCGCCCGGCAGCTGGGGCGCCAGCAGCGGCGCTGTCGCGACGGCGGGCAGCATGGGGCACGCGTCCAGCCTGGGGAACAGCTTGGGCGGCCTGCCAGGCAGCTGGGCCATGCCCGGCAGCCCCGCGATGGTGCAGATGCACGCGCACGCCGCGGCGATGGCGGCCATCAGCCAGATGAGCCCGCGCCTGAGCCCCATGGCCGGCGGCAGCTACGCCTCGGGCGGCCAGGGCAGCCAGCCAGGCAGCCTGCTGGCGGGGGCTCAGCCGCCGCCGCCACCTCCGCCAGCACGGGCAGCGCCGGTGCCCATGGCCGGAGGTGCGCGCGCCATAGCCGTCCCCCCAACACCCATTCATGACATGAATTCTCAGGAGGCACGCCGGCATCTCTGCCCCCCAGTGACTTATCGAAGGCCAACAGTAACGCGGAATTGCCTTTACCACAACGGTATCTTTGATTGGCACGCCGGTACTGCTTTCACATCCCCGCCGCCAGTGCTCGCCATGTTTATACATAAAACCTCGGCCACACCATGAAAGTCTTCACCCGCATTCCGATAGCTGTATTCTTGGCACATATGACATGGATAAGATCGCGGTCTCTGCTAGGATGTCCATCTGCAATGGCACTCCAACACTAGACCGAGGCTTTGCCAACTCAAAGAAAGCATGCCGTAGGCCGCTGGTCCTGCGGATGCCGCCTCGAGATGGCGTGCATGTATACGTGTATACTTTGCAGGGCTACCCAGGTATCAGCAACCAAGGCTAGGGCCTTTTTAGCCGCGGGACGCTCCGGGAGGGGGGGTCCAACCGACCAGCCCGCGTCCACTGGCTCCCTCTCCTCTGTCACTGAACCACCTGTTGCCCTGCAGCCACGGCCATCCCCGCCCCACGCAGCAGCGACGGCGGCACGGGGCGCCCCCCCTCCGGCTCGCACCCGCTGGTCAGCCCTAGCTCCTCGCTGGGGCCGCAGCCCATGATGGGCTTCCACAGCTACCACTCCGCCATCGCTCACGCTGCGGCGGTGCAGGCGCTCGGGCGCAGCGCCCCGCAGGCCGGCTTTGCCGGCTACTCCACCTCGCCGCACGGGCAGTTTGGGGGCGCGCAACCCTACCAACAGGCAAGCCGCGTGCCACCCCATCCCCTCACCCCGGAACCACCTGCCTGCTCGTCGGCATTGATTGATTATCTCCCCCCCCCCCCCCCCCCCCCCCCAACTATCCTCAGCTTTCATTCCCCTTGTGAGGTGGGAAGTTCTCCCCACTCCCTAGCCCTAACCTCACAAGTCGCCCAATGACCCGCAAACACACCTCAAGCTCGCGTGGTGATTGGTTTCGACCCCCTTACAAAGAGGATGAAACCTGAAAATGTCAAAAAGAATAAGCCACCAAATAATGCACAACGGAAGTCACACCGCGTTCTGGTGAAACAATCAATCATTCTAAAGACCCCCGCAGACGACATTTCCGTGTGCGTGAACACGGCCATCTGTCTTATTGAATGTTAGTCTCGAATTATGCCTACAGCTTTGTTGTTTGAGAGGCGCCAGACTTTATTATGTAAGGGTACCTTGATATGAGGGACGGCACAATAAGCATTGTTAGAGCTTGACTGTGGAGTGCGTTTTTACCCCAAGGTTGCACCCTGGATGCGAAGTGAAAGGGTTCAAGTACGCGACATGATTTGTCGTTCCCCGCTGACCGCCGGTGTTTTATGCTTATCCGCAGCAGGGCTTTGGCAGCTTGAGCGGGTCGCACCAGGCCATGAGCGCCGCCTCGATCGCCGCGGCCATGGCGGCCCGCAACAGCCACTACTCGCCCCACCAGGTGGCGCAAGCCGCGGCGCAGGCAGCGTTCCAGCAGGCCAGCAGCGGCAACTTTAGCGGCAACATCCACGTGCCGGCGCCGGGCATGGGCAGCAGCTACGGGGAGCGCCACTCGCCCGTCGGATCCCTGGGCAGCGGCGGCGCCGCGATGGCCATGTCGTACGGCGCCGCGCACAGCCCGCTGGGCGCCGCGATGGCCGCCGCCAACGCTGCAAGGGCCGCGCAGAGCCACCAGCTCAACAGCTCAGGGCTCAGCTCTGCCTCCGGCTCGCTCGGCCGCTCTCGCGGAAGCCAGGACGGCCAGCCGGGGCCGCCGTACTCGGCCGGCGGAAGTTGGCGCCCCGGCGAGGGTTTTGGCACCATGCCCGTCGCCTCCGCCGGCAGCAGCGGGCGCCGCGTGGCCTTCGAGCCCCCCGACCACCCGCTTGCCGGCTCGGCCGGCGCCGGCTCGAGCCACTCCGGCATGGGCGGGTCGCTGCCGTCCGCGCCCATCCCCGCACCCCGCCCCCCACGCTCCTCAACTGGGGAGCAGCCTACCCCGCCGGAGGAGCTGCTGCTGGAGGATAGCCTACAGGACAGCGCCTCCCCCGAGGCCGGCGACCCCTCGGACTACCTCCCCTGGTTCAGGTATGCGCTTGTTTCGTTTCCCACCCACACACAATGCACAGGCCGCAATTATGGTTTCGGAGCACAATCTGAGCCGGTAAATATGGCAGTCCAATAGTAGTTTTCCCGCTGAATGAGGACCAGCTTGGTAGCGCCTCGTCCTTTATGTCATCGTCTTTCGTGCCGTTTTCGGTCGAATAGCGCCACAAGTCCCATGACTTAGTATTCACCGAGTGACATTCTCTCGTATGCTAACGAGCCAAGAGAAATGGCCGACACTGGTTCGTCAGGGCTACTACGCCAGCCAGCAAGCCAGCCTACTCTGACGAAAGTTGCGCGTCGCCAACTCGCAGTAAGCTTTTCAGCTGGGGCACATGACGGCCCCAGGATACCACATGCAACTGCAACCACATGAATATAGCAAGGAGAGGGGGCCGGGGGGGGGGGGGGGGGGGGGGGGGGGGGCTAGATAAGGTTAGAGCCGTTCCGCGAGGGATGCTTTCTTTGCGCTTTTTCCCCGCTCAGTGCCGACGAGCACAGCCGCCGCTCCGTTCCCGAAGATCGTTTGCTTCGTTTTAATATGACTGAGCCCCCCGCTAGACTAAGCGGCCCTGGATTCCAGCTGAATTGCGCCGCTGAGCACTGTGCCTTGTCTGCCGGCGGCGCAGTGATGACCAGCTTATCGAGGACTCCGCCGCCTCGTCGGAGCACCAGCCGGACATCGGCTCTCACGGCAGCGGGGGCGTGGCCTCGGAGTCGCAGGCGCTGCGGCTGTCGCTGCACCAGATGGGCACGCTTGCGCTGGAGCCCTCCCAGCTCGGCGAGTCGGCGGCTCCGGGAGCCGAGGGGAGCGGCGCGGTGCCGGCTTGGCCGCCCTCTGGCGCCTCCCCCGCTGCCGACCCGCCCCGATGGCACCCGGCCCCCTCAGGCCCGCCGGCGCCCGGCACCGCGGACGTCAACACTAGCGCTGCTGTACCGCCCCCGCTGGAGCGTCGGTCCCCGCCGCCGCCATGCCGCACGACGACGAGCGGCAGTGATAATAACCGGCGGTGACGGACGAGGAGTCGGCCGAGGTCGACTCGACGCGGGCGGCCCTCCTCAATAAGGGCGACTCGATTTAGATTTAGGGCTTGTGCCCTAGCAGGATGCATGGCTTGCCCACCAGTGTACCTGTACCTGTAGTTGGTGGCTGCCTCCCGATCGGATGAAGGTCTTCTGACAGACCCTAAGACCGCAAACCCTTAATGAATTCACTAAGGGCGGCTCGCTCCTGGACGGAGGGTTTTACAGCAGAAGCCCTAAAGCCCTGGATGCCGGGCTTGGTCCGCCGTGTCAGCATGGCGTGCGAGCGTGCCGCGTTGCCCGTCCGCTCTTTGTTGAGGATGCGGCGCCTTCCCACGCTGTCGCCGCCCGCAGTGCCAGCGGTGGCGCGAACCTGGTACACAGCCCCAGCGGCGCGCAGCCAGGTGTGCCAAAAACACCATCACCAGAAAACAGCGAACGTCCACTGCCACGCTGCGTAGCGCCCACGCCGCATCATGGCAGTACGTCTATCCATGCGTTTAATTAGAGCGGCAATGAAGAATTCGGTGTAGTGGACGTTTCCTATTTCCTTTTCGGGTGGCTTCCTGATCGCCTTTTGCAGCTAGCTCACGTAACCATATAACAATTCGGTGTGTAATAAAGCGTGAGACTGCGCTACATATATTATTATATATATCACATTTTCGCGTTTTTTAAATGTATGTGAGGTTCGCAATCTATACTTTTCATTTTGACCCCCTCCCCCCTCCAAGACAGACCATGTATCCATGTTGGACTGGTTTATGAAACTATGAGTGCGGCACGGACACTGCCCAGAGACCCGTCTCGATGCTGCGAAAACCATTCTTCAGCTTTGACACCCCGTGAAGCTGGTGATTCAATGGTGGGGTGCTGAGGTTGTGTTCCGGGTTGAGAACGCTTGGTGCCCGGAGCGGGGTGTCAGCTACCCAGGGTCGAACTGCGGCTCCGCTCTCCTCCGAAAAGCCGGATCATTCTGAGCTTTGCGTGCGGATATTTGCTGCAGACCCAAGACGCAGGCTAGAGCGCCCTCCCTCCCGCCCTACCACTGCGGCCTCGTGCAGTTATCCTGACATTTCCAGGAATCCCGGAAGGCAGCCCTGCGAGGCGCGAAGACACGCCTCTCAGCTCACCTTGGCATTGGCATCGACACCCGGAGGAGGTCCAGAGCCTGCTGGCGCGCCAGGACGACCGCCCTCCTTCCTCCCACTGCCCCCGGGCCATTCATGATTGCGGCGACGAGCAGCTAGCGGCTGTCAAGCGCCCCAACGATGTGTCCTCTCCGCTGTGTGTAGCGCTGGACGCTGTGCCTGCCCCGCATGCCCCGCCGCAACGCAGACTGGAGCCCTGATGGGGCGGCGGGGGCAGAGGCGACTGTAAGGACGCTCGCAGAGCTCTTTTCCTCCCTCAGCGTGTGACTGCCAACTGAACCACTTCCCGCGAATGAGTATCTATCGATCGCTCAAGATTAGAGCCATGCAATCCCGCCCCCATCATGCAGCCCCCGCCGCTCTTCTCGATAATTACCGTTCATATCGACGGCTGCCCGGCTCGGGAATACGCATGCATACTGCTGGTAAAAATCTCCCCTGCCTGTCGGACGTCAAACAGATATGAACATTTAGCGGAACTATAGCGAATGTCCTTCTGCTAGCTAGCATGCTGGCCAATTTGAGGAGAGAGAGAGAGAGAGAAATTTGAGATTTGGGATTTGGTACCCTGAGGGGTTTTGGCCGAGTTTGATGGGAATTGTCGGGTCTTTCCCGGAGGTCCCCAATTAGTCTTTTTGGGACCCACTTACTATCTGACCCCGGGACCAGCATAGAGAGAGAGAGAGAGAGAGAGAGAGACCCTACATGCAGTTGTAGGTGGTTGGAGGGCCAATTTGGAGAATATGTCGCGGAGTATTATTATCATATAGGCGCCTGGGCACCCGCTGCTTATGTATATGTGCGGGTACGCCTCTGTCAGATCTCTCTCCCGAGTCTGTAGTAAGTAAAATACGGGTGCCGGCGCACCCACAAGAAGCAAAATGACTAATCACGAGTTCTCGGGTTGAGGTAGGTTGCCTACATGGAACATTTGCAATTCGTCCGTGATAGCTGTAGCTATTAGACGCTATAGGCTTGGCACTAGCGCCATGTCCATATATTACCTCGGGTAGGCTGCACTGCTCGATGCAGTTTTATCATAATCATCATAGTAATCGTATTGTATCGTCACCAGTCGTACACGTTTTTCATGCCTTCTAGCGGCGCGAGTATACATTATACCCCGCCAGTCACCTCCATCTTCGAAATAGTTGACGCCCCCTATCCAGGGAGGTCCACTACTGCAGAGCGAGTAGCAGCGCATGCAGCCCTCTGAAGGCCAGGTCCCTAATATACTGGGTGTAGTACCCGTATTCCCGTATCCTTTCTATGATTTGTGATTATAACATTATTGTATCCAGGGCTGGGCACTTGGGCTGCAGCAAGTACGGCACTGCAGCCTGGCATACGGGCCGAAAACGGGCTGCAGTGCAGTAACTCAAGCTTCTTATTCAGAAATAAGCAAATCACCTGGGATATAATACAATACTTTAGGATGAGGTTGTGATTGCCACGGACATTGGAAATAATGCCTATGGCGCAGACATCACCACTAGCACTGTTTCGTGCTACATCCCGCCATTGGAGCTCACATGCCACCCAGGTACACCCACCCCTTTGGCTCACCAGCAGCTATCCCTGCGACGACGAGGCGTGCGTCGTAGGCACATACCCGTAGTCATAATCAGCTTCGACACACCATAATGAGTTGATGACTTGATGAGGTCGATGGAGCAGATTCTCTATCATTCTTCCGAAATTGATGAGTGATGGGGAAACGCGCTAGGTACCTTTTGCGACGTTTTACCATCACGGTCCTCGATTGTGGGCCTGGACAAGCGAGCAACGAGAAATAGTGACCAGCAGTGGACCGCGGTCGTTGGTTTGTGTTTTTACCCCTGATGTCTAGCTGATGGCTAGGTGAGGGGGCGCACCTTCCACTTGAGTGGAGGTCACTAGCCGCGCGCGATGCCGCTAAACTAGTAAAGGCATCGGTGTGGGCGCGTTACGAATCGTCGGCATCGTTAGCACGCAATAACACCTGGGGTATGTATGTCCAGGCGTCTTATGCGTCAAACCCGTTGCCACAGTACAGTGTGGGTGTCCCCGCGGGGGTTGTAGCCGGGTTGCACATTGTGATACAATTACGCACCCGAGTATTTCCCACTGCCCGCCGATTGGCCCGGATTCATGAAATACCCGAGCGGTTCCGCGAACACTGCCCTGCATGTGGCGGAGGGGAATCTGAGACTATCGAACATGTGTTGGTGGAGTGCCCGCGGTGGGGGTATCACCGTCATACTTTTGGGTTATTAGTTCCGGGATTTTATTAGTAGTCAGGTTATTGCGGCAACACCTGAGGACTTAACTGCCTTTATTTTGGGCGCCCCCCCCCCCCCCCCCCCCCCCCCCCCCCCCCCTTCACGGCGCCCTGGATTTTACTGGGAATGGGAAATTTTTCCAGCTATGGCATCGGGCCCTCCCTCACATTGCCTTTTTTGTTGCACATGTATCGCACTCCCAAAATGCTTTGCTCCGCGGGTTGGGGCTTGCCCCAACTCGCATTACTCGAATGGGCCGACGCCCAAACGGGTAGGGCGGACCTTTCGTGGTCAGTGCCGGGTATTTTGATGGCAGTGTTTTAGACGGTGATCCAACAGTGTTGGAAATTCCGTCACTGGCCTCTAATTAGTCTTGCAGAATGCTTCGGCAATTTGCTTAATGACTATAACGGAGCGTCGCCTACCCAGGGCTTTCCGTAACTGGATTGCTGATGCCTAAACGGCCGCCGTAGAGACGCTGCAAGGGTTTCACTGGTGCCAGTCCTGTCCCGGGGGCGAAAAAAAAAGTACAGGTAGGTATGTGAAATAAACTGGAATCGCCGTGGAGATTTGTGGATGTGGCGAATTTCAAGCGTTGCGTACATGAGTGGGTCTACAGGGCGCACTATCGGGAATGGCTGGATAGGAATGTGCCTTCGGGGGTTGTGTTGATAGGGGCATCATGTTCATCCCATGCATCGCCATGGCCGTGTTGACGAAGACGATTGCGGGCGGAAGGTTTGTCGGTCTGACTTGCAAAAACATCGCGTTCCGAGTTATGCAGCATGGGGGTCATCATTTTGGATAGCCAAATGTAGAGCTCGGTGCCCAACAAAACATTTGCGAGCGCCGGGCTGGCGATGAAGAGTGTGCGTTGTGCGCGGAGGGCAGGTGTAACTAATGGGGGGTCGACTCGGCTGCACTACGGGCTTGCCGGTGGTGGTGTGCAATGTATTGGCAGTGGCGGTACGAGGGTCTGCTTGTATGCGGATGGTCTCTGTTGCTGCTTGCAATGCGGGAACGGGGAGTTTGATGATGCCGGTAGTAATGTCGCGGACACATATATGTCCAGCGCCTTTGGCGTTTGGTGCATACGTAGAGGGATGTTGGGTGTGTTGTGATGTGGGTCCATTTCCTTTTGAGGTTGTGTAGGAATGCTGTCGATGCGTTACGGCGCTCGGCAATGATGGCAATGTCAAGGGGTATGCGACTTCATTGAGCCCGATCACCGTGGTGTCGGATGGTGGAGGAGCACGACCTTAGTTGCCCGTGAGAGTGAGTTGCTGGGATTATTAGGAGCGAGGGAATTTGTGTAGTGCCGGGGTGACTTGGGTGCGGTTGGTGCATGGGTGGTACATGTGTCACCATCGTGGGGTGTTTTGGTACACCATGCCAAGATCTTTTTTCGCCAAATTCTAAGGCTTTAGCCTGTCGCACCCTAACTATGCATGATGGGAAGCCCTGGGGCAGGGCTTTCAGGCCCCACAATCCCGGTTGGATTCTGACATCATCCGAAGCCGTGGTGATTGACCGCGCGGCTTGGGGTGAGTTAGGGGTTGCTCATAAATTTTTTAGTACACTTTTGGTACATCTTTGGTACATCTATTGGTACACGAGCAGCGCGCCCGCGCCAGCCAACCGTCCCGAGTCCCATCAACCGCGTTAACCGCTGCCTCATCCAGCCACGACCCGCCACGAATCGCTTCATATTTGGTTACATATAGCTTGAGCAGTAAGGTTGCGTGGGTACGGGTGCAACGTTGGCATGTCCCGACTCGATGGCGTCATGGCATGTTAGTGTTATGCGACATTGCACGAGACAGTAGTAACACCATGTTCACTCGCCGGTTATTTCTCTCGCTCCGTGTCCGGGTGCCGGCACGTTTAGCCGACGTATTAATTGTCGGAGGACCGGAAGGTGTCTTCTTACATGTGCTTGGGCCCGCCTGCGTGCAGGGTTGGCCTCGCGATGAGGCGCTCCTCGGGCAGGAGAAATGCTCTAGGCAAATTGAAATTGAATCGCAACGTGCTGACTTGTTGTTCTCCACTGCACAAGTCGAGTTTTTTTCAAGACATGTTGTATCCAACCGATGTGGGAACCCCTAGTTAGTACGGATGCAGCTTCCGGCCTTCCTCATGTTCGCCCGCGCCCCTCTTCCTTCCAACCGACCTGTATTGCACCCCCCACCCTGCCGCGGCGGGGGGTCGTGTGCGGTGTCTTGCTGACGCGTGGCTTTTAATGGTGAGTGTGCGAGATAGGTTTGTTAGAGGTATTGGGTTTGGTGATAGTGCGTTTGAAGGATTGTCGGGATATGCGGATGGAGGAGTGTATGCATCCGTTGGATGGAGTCAGTGTCTTTGAAGTTTTGTACCGAGGCGGGTCGCGGCGGCGTTGGGGGGCGGAGCGGGTGTGTCTTGGGGCTGTGTTTTTGGGCCGAGGACCGTGTCCGAGGCGTTGCACGGCTCATATTGTGACTTACTTTGAGCACGGTGACGCTGCGGCTAAGTGTGACGGGGATGATTTCAATCGGGCACGTCCAGCCTTGTTTACGGAGTGCGTTCATCAAGCAAGGGTTGGCGGTGTTTGTTGTAGGTGAGAGCATATACGGCGGCATGATTGAGGTCAATGAAGTTTTTGAGTTCGATTATCTGTATTTTTTGGACTGCTCCAGGATCGCTGCAAGCAAGGGTTTATGGTTTCGGCTGCCGTGTCCTAGTCGAATCCGATGATGCGCACTACGTCCCGCATGCAGTTTTTTGGGCGGAGGTGGGGGGGGGGGGGGGGGGGGGAGCATGGTCGCGGGGAGCATGCGGATTGGTGCTTAGGCGGCGCTGGGACCTTGGATTTCCCGTTCGCGGGCGTCCGTCGGGCGGTTGGTTTTGTTGACTCACGGGGCGGTGTGTTGGACTATGTATGTTAGGTCGGAGATGAGGGTTTATCGGTTCGCAAGGGAGGAGAAGTCGCCCACATGTTTGTTGCCCGCGCCCGTCGATAGTACGTGGCTGCGAGCGTCTGCCGTTCATGATCTCCAGATCCCTAATGAGAAGTTTAAGCGTGATGCTGTGTCTATCCGTCTTAATAAGGCCGGCCTTGTGGGGCAGTTGGCTGCCATGTGGCCGTTGCTAAAGTGTTCTCCTCCTTTCCCGCACGCGAAGGACTGCTAGCCTTTCCGTCCCATTCGGCTTGAGTGTTTCCCCACATGAATTCCAGCCTGTGGATTCTTTCCGAGGTGGTGATGTCGTCCAAGGGGGCGACGAGGTCCGGTAGCATTGCACCCTTGCTGGCCAACGCCTAGTCTATATGAGGTGAAAGTGCACGGTCCCGTCGGGGTCGTCGCAGCCCACATTGGCGTTCGCGTGTTTCCGGAGGGAGGTTTTCAGGGTGTGGGGGGTGGGGTGGGGGTTGGGGTCGGCGCCCCTCGGCATGGGCATACGCCGCACGTCGTCGGCCGTCTCGGGAGTCGCGCCTACGGCGGCATTGATGTCTGGCGGGGTTGTGCCGTTGGCTACTTCACCGGCAGTGGTATCGGCTTGCTCATTGTCCTCGACCCCAATGTGGGCTTTCACTCTCCTGAGGAAGGTCCGGAGTTCGGCAGCTCCTCGTTGTCAGAGTGGGTGAACGATGTGTTCGAGTAATGTTTTGTGAGCGTGGTGTCGTAAGGTGTATGGGCGGTACATCATGCGTTCTATTCATATTGGTGAAGGGAGACAACGCCGCATGCGAGGATGTGTTCCGGAAGCTCGGATCCCAGTGCCACCGAGATGGCGGTCGGTGCGGCTCCGATGATGATAATGCGGCGGAGTTCGTCTGCGTCCACTCCCAGTGCGATGGGTTTATTGCCCGGAGTGTAAACCCCGGCGCCGATTCCCACCACCCCGCCGCGGTGAACACGAGTACCGTCGGTGTATGTGAAGCATTTCGGGTCGTGTCGTCTTTCAAAAGGTCGTATGGACGGGATTGGTGCAATCATCGAAGTGGATTCCGGCGTTGCTAGTGGTATTTGCCATACATGTGGCGGTCTAGGAAGGCGGGGGGCCGCTGTTGCGGCTTTAGCTGCGTCCGAGCCTACCGGCCTTGGGTAGTGTCGAGGTGGAAACGCGGGTAATGCTGATCGGGGTATATGGTCCGGAGGGCAATCGTCATCGTGGTTGAGGCGTCTACGGCGTTGATGTTCTTGAGGTAGGGGGCGGAGGCCACTAAGTACACGCCCATCGGCCACTTAGTGCCGAGATTCGCGTCCGCAGCGAGCTGGGTGTGTTGGTCTGGGGACCGGGAATTCAGGGGCCCCCTTTCCCGGTCCGTCCCGGAATCGACGACCCTGCCCGCTGATCGTCGCCGCTTCGGCGGCTCTGTGTGTACCGCAGCCCCTTTGCCCGCCCTGCCTCGTCGCCCGCGATTACCCTCTCACATTACCGAGCTTCACCTGGTGTCCGCCCAGCTCCCACGTGCGCGCCCGCCGCCTCGCCGCCCTGCCGCGCCTCTCCCCCGGCCAACTTGATCCGCCGCCGCGAGTAACCGCACCGGCCAGGGGACCAATGCCCAAAGCGTCGCACGCTCGTTCCACCTCATCCGAGGACAACCGCTCGCCCTCAAGCGGCCGCCGCCGCCCGCGGAGTTCTTCGTCGCCTGCGTGATGTAGACGAACCGGTCTCCCACTTCCATTGGCCGTTGCATGCCCGGCTGGCCGTGAAGAGCGTGAGCGCCCGCCCCGCGCCGCCTTGTCCCGTCGGAGCGGGGCGCCCCGACCCGTCCCCTCGCCGGATCCTGCCCACGACCTCGTCGAGGTCGGCGACGGTGGTCAAGTCCTCCATCTCCTCGCGGGCCTTCTCCTCTTCCTCCGTCATGGCGGCGGTGTCGCAGTCCTCGGGCGTGGCGCCCGGCTTGTCGCCGGCCTCCCGCGCCCCCTTGAGAGGGCTCGTTGCCCTCGCCCGAACCGTGATACAACAACGTTTGTTGTGGTCACAATTGGAGGCGTTAACGCGGCTCGTTCCGGCGCATATCCGACGCCTCCTACTGCAACGTCGTCGTCACAAGGACCACGACAACCTGCACCTGCCCCCCGGGGGCCATCCAGCTCCACCACCTGTCGTGCTCGACGTCTCGTCGTGGCCGTAACTACCCCGGTCCAACTCCGAGTGTGGAACCTCGGCGACCGTCGCTAGTGTAGCAGCAGCAGCCGCCTGGTCGTCACCCCCGCCCCGACATCACTGGCATCGTTACCGACCGGCGTAGGCTGCCATAGCCTCTACGCCGGCAAACTCGTTTCCGACGTCTCGACATCTCATCTCTGCTGACCACACGAGTTGCCCGCTGGGGGGCAGCTCCGCCACTTAACGCGACTTGTGCATTTCGTGGCGTCATTGTAGGTCCTCGGCGTGTGAGGTGGTCGGCAGCCGTCCGTGATGCAGGAGCGGCGGCCGCCTAACTGCACTTACTACGCGATGCGAGACCCGCGTCGACAACTCAATGAGTCGGGGGGTCTTTTGCGACGTCGCCGACAGCCGACCCCGACACACATAAGAACCGGCACGACACAATCACACTTGGTACCGCGTGCCCGCACCCCGATGCATTGTGCGTTTCGGGTGCCGCCCCTCATGCGAGGGGGCGGGACGACTGCCGCGGGTGATGGCAGCGGCCGTGCACCGTTGTCATCTCGCGGCCGATGCGTGTCCACCCTTTGTGACGTAAATTGCCGATTCGCCGGTACTAGTGCATTGTTAGTTAGTTATTGTCGCGTCGCTTACAACGTACCGTACTTCACCTGGCTGTACGCGGCGCGCTTTCGCACCGCGCGCGCAGCTCGTGCTCGTCCTACTGGTACATGTGCCGCTCTGCTGGGCACTCGTCGGCAACTTGGCCGTTCCTACAATTCCGGTTCGTGTCGCACGCCGAAACGGCGGGCATCACATGTTGCAGCACAACGCCGTTGAGACACGGCACCTTGATTTCTCGACAAGCCCGGCCTATGTCGCGCCGGCGTTCGCGCCGTCAACATCTCCCATCCGCGTACATTCTGCGCATGCGCATCGATCGAGGTTCTAACCTCTCGGCGCGAGACCCTACTACTACAACTCAAGACATCTTCTGCCTTATTCGTCTCGCAGCCTGCCGACTGCCCACGCCCGCAGTCGTGAAAGAACCGCGTGTAAACCAAAACAAAACCAGATTCGATTGCAAGTTTGAAATGATACAAACTAGTTTATGGGGTTTCCCAACAATTTAACTATCCCAGTGCGACCCGTGCGGTTTGTTGGTGGTTTCAACCGGTCAAGTTGCCGGTACCATAAGGTTTCAGTTCGGGCTGCCCCATCGCCCACGAGTCCTGCGCTCCCGGCCGGGGAGCTACTTAGGACAGCAACCAGCAGCTCGTCTGCCATCTTCCAGCTCGCTGCCTATGGCAGCGCCCTCCCGTTTCCGTCTGCAGGCTCCTCCTCCGACCTTCCCCCCTTTCGCTGAGCCTTCCTAGCCATAAATGGCGTTTCTCACGCGTAAAACAGCCTCCGCACCCTGTTTGGCAAAGCCAGACTCGATTGCAAGTTTCAATTTCACAAGGATCGTCTGGTTTGCCGAAGAATGCCAGGTCTGGTTACAGGTTGTGATATTCAGGAATTTGCAGGCATACGATCCCACAGCCAGGGAGGGTTGGGCGGGCTGTGGTGCGCTCGATGGAGCGTGCCACAGCAAAGGAGAGTGACCGGTCGGTCCGCCGTGAAGGCAGGTGGTGGCTCTGACCGGCCCCCGCAATCGTGCGCGCGCACACACGCGCTACGGGCGCCGCGCCAGGGCTATCTCGTACAGGTAGAGAAACCACATAAACTAGTTTAGAACATTTCACAAGGATCGTATGGTTTGCCGACTAGAAAATGCCGGGCGCAGCAAGCCACGGGCGGGGGTCACGGGCGGGAATGTTGAAGGCGACGACAGGCCAGCGGGGTGCGCCCACAGGAAGGCGGTCGCCGGTACGGCCAGGAATGAAGAGGTCGTGGCGCGGCTTCCAAGAGCGCATGTCGGAGCACATCTCTGAGAGGAGCTGGTACCAAGCTTTGTCAGGCCAGTAGGGAACAATGACGATGGCTGGGGCACCGCTGGACTCAAGTTTGGAGACTAGATCGCCGATGAGGTTCCACGGAGGGTTACACCAGTTACGTTCGCAACGCCATGCAGCGTCGGAGAGGCGCAGGGCGTCGACGGCCTCGCACCGCGGGTCACGCCAGCGGGCGTTGTAGCGGGGCAGGAGGGCGTTTTCAGAAGTCGCGAAGCGGTCGATGGTGCAGGCGCCCCATTTAGCAGTGAGCGAGGCGAATCGACGAGGGTTGAACTGCCAGTCGTCGCAATCAACCTCGCGACTAAGGCGGTCAGCCCAGATATTCGCCGCAGAACGGATGTAGCGCACGGAAAGGGTGATGCCGTGCGTGTCCATGAGGTACCACGTTTTGCGTAGCTCAGCCATGAGGCGTGGAGAGCGAGAGGTAAGGTTAGTGAGGACGCCGACAACTGCTTGGTTATCCTCGTGCAAGCGGATGTGGCGGTTTTGGAGCATGGGGAGGAAGGACTCAATAGCCAAGCGGACGGCTTTGAGCTCTTTCAGGGTAATGTGCGCATTGCGGTCATCGTCGTACCAAAAATCCCGAGCTTCATGGTGCTCGTTCAAAACGGCACCCCAGCCGTACGACGAACTGTCGACGTGTAGGTATCCGGTTTTGACGGGGCGGTTAATGGGACGGCCGTTGTGTTGGGTGGGCACACCCACCCACCATTGCAGATCGCGTTCGAGCTGGCGGGTAAGCTTGACGCGGCCGGACCAAGAGTCGCGCGTCTTGAGCACATCATGCAGCTCACGAAGGTAGAAACGGGCAGGGGCAATGGCCAAGTAGAGAAACTGGCATTTGCCCGCGAGAGCGGCCAACTCGCGAGCTGGCAACCACCGACGATCGCGTTTTGCTCGTTGGATTAGGCGTTTGGCCGCGCGAGCAATGCTGGCGAGTTTATCAGCGGGCGCACGAAGAGTAGGTGACCCCGATGTGTCAATTTCTAACCCCAGGTGCACGAGCTTCTGGGTGGGCTCTTACACGCCCTTGTTGGGGTTGCGCAGCAGACCAAAGCCCGAGAGGTGGCGTTCGATGTAGTCACGTTGCCAAATGGCCTCAGCATGAGTCCGAGCTAGAAACAGGAAATCGTCCATGTAGGGCAACATGCGCAGGCCAAATCGTCGCCGGGGAATAGGTGTGCCGTCTGCTTCAGCCGGGTTACGACGCAATGCCCTAGTGAGGACGTTGGTGAATTGGCAGAAGTAATAGGGGGACAAAGACCAGCCCATGGGAAGGCCAGCCAGTCGGTACGGAGTGCCGCGCTAATCGACAGTGAAAAAATCCCTGTCCTCAGGGGCGATTCCAACTGCAGGTCCATCTGCAACATGTAGTCCCCAGGGCGCGCCAGGTTGCGTAAATGCGAAAGCGTCTCAAACGAAAGATCGCGCGTCTCACAATAGCGGTTCAGGGGGCGAAGGTCAATGATGAGCCTCCATTTGTTTGTTCCAGGCTTAGAAACTAGGAACAGCCGGGACACCCATTTTGCGCAGTAGCCTCGCTCCCAGGCCCCAACGGCCAGGAAGCGAGCCAATTCACCGTCCCTAAACTCCAGTTGAGCAGGAGTAGCATCCCCCATTGACACCCCCTGATGAAAAGAAGGTGGGGCAAGCCCGTCCAAGAAAGGAACGCGTACACCTCGGGATATCCAGTTGAGAACACTGCGATTTGCGCCAGCGGCTTGCCAGTTGCCGAGATTACGACGGACGCGATGTCTCATAAAGGGGGAGTCGGGAGTACAGGAATTGGCGCGATGGATGTCGCGAGGGGGGAGAGCAGAGCGCCCTGTCGCTCTGCTGGCCCTGTCCGCGTCGGCGTCAGGGTCCACGGTGCGCGGCACAGTAGGAGTGCCGCGGCGTGGGAGTAGCCATGTGCCACTGGGCGCTGGCTTGGCCACTGGCAGTGTACTGTCACTTTGTACTCGAATCTGTACTAGACGGCGGGCGTGCGTCGGCTTACGCCCCAATCGGAGCGCATCGCGACACCTACGCCGAGTAGGGGCCAGTACGGATCGAGCCATGCCCACAAGGGAAGGGGCAGCCAGGGGTTTCTGTTGGTCGACACTGGTCGAAGGTCTTGGACCTTGTTCCACTGAATGGGGAAGCGCTGCAGCTTCGTCCTCTCCTCGCGTTGGGCGAGTAATCAGCAGCTCGTTCGCGGGTAGTAGTTAGCACGTCGCAAGCGGCGCGCGTACATTAACCACACAAACCCTAACGGGTTTCTCCCAGGGGGGGCCCGAAAGGCGTCGCTCACCGTACATGGTACGATGGCGGAAGACCGGCACCCTGCGCGGCAAAATTGCCGCGACTTTGCTGTGGTGCGCTCGATGGAGCGTGCCACAGCAAAGGAGAGTGACCGGTCGGTCCGCCGTGAAGGCAGGTGGTGGCTCTGACCGGCCCCCGCAATCGTGCGCGCGCAAACACGCGCTACGGGCGCCGCGCCAGGCAGGGCTATCTCGTACAGGTAGAGAAACCACATAAACTAGTTTAGAACAATACTCAGATACTCATCCTACCTGTAATCCTTCGCGACTAGCGACGATTTATTTACGCGCCCCTATATTTATGCTGATAGTGCTTTACATTTCTGACGATGCACATGTAGACAATGCGTGGGTACCCGTACGCCGGTACGGCGCGGAATAATCCTTAGTAATCCTTAAATATATATGTAAATAAGGTGCCGGGTACCTACAACTGTACCTACCTAGGGTTTATATTTTGCCTGCTGCCGCGGCGCGGGCGGGGCGACGGCGCGCGCAGGCGCGGCGGTGTACTGATGGTGCGGCACCGGTACCGGGTACCGATATCGTACCATTTCCGTAACATAGTACCAGTACGCGAAGCTGCGCTGCTAGCACAATGCCGATAGTCGCTACCCTGTGGCGACGAGCGACTATGGCTGTACCGATGCTGCCGCTATGCCGCGCCGCGCGCCTCTACGTGTGCACAGGGTACGGGTGTAAGGACATAGCGCAGCTCTATAAACCTGGACGCGCTGAGTGTGGGTACATCCCTTGTCCGCTCGGTAGAGCGGTCGTCTCGTGTGCGAGAGGTACCGGGTTCGATTCCTGGCCGATGTATTTCGGCAATATCGGCCCGGCGTGTCCCGGGTTTCCTCGGTTGATGCATTAGCCCTTCGGGGTTCGAATGAGGCAATGGTCTGTGGGCTATGCCAGACCTACGACTGCAGTTGGCGCACGAGGTCAAGTGCTGGGGCGGCTTCGGCCGATGTCCCGGGGCGAACTTTACTTTTACTTTTATGACTCGCAACCGTGTGTAGGGAAAATTTGCTAGCATACCTGTACAGTACCCGGCAAACTCATGCCTGCCCCAATTCGCCATAATTCGTTCCCTCCCACGTAGTTATATTGTATAGAGCAATAGCGACCATGTATCATAAATTGCGACCATGTTCTAAACAATAGTAATAAATAAATTAGTGATTTTATATCCAATAGTCGTGTACAATACAGTACTCGTATAATGTCGTGCGGACGGTCTGCTGGAGATGAAAGTTCCAGCATGAGCCGGGATACCGGTACCCGGTACGTATATAAAGTTCAAGCTAGACACCGCCGTATCCCTACTCCAGCGAGCCCATAATACGGCCCACCTTTGTCCCACCTCAGCAGCACAGCGGCAATATTAAGTGGCAAGTGGCGCAGGCCCATAGAAGCTCTGGAGACGGGTAAGGACTACTTCATTTGTCGCGGCGGGCTTGTTTTTAGAGCCCAGAGCCAGCCTGGCTAACGTCCTTCGCACTTCCTGGTCTAGATGTATGTCGCCGGCTCTGCTTCAGCGCCAGAAAACATTGAAAAGTTAGATACCGGTAGATAGTGGTAGTGGGACCAGTCTTGGCAGGTAAAAGTATCGAGCACTTAAGACTGCGCAACAATACTCGCAGAAGATGGCGGTACCGAGCAAAGTCCCCATATGCAGCCCTTCACTTGCCATGCGGTTGGGTTGATTGCAGGGAGCGTGTGAAGCAGGGCGACAGCGCATTGAGGGCAGGCATCCTACTCGTAAGGATTACGGGTACCCGTATTCCCCGGCCGTTTCTCACTCATCGCGTTGTTACTGCGCCCCCCTTGTGCTTTATTATCTTGTTTTCGTAATATGCACTGGCGGATGTCTCTGAGACAGCGGCGGCCTGCCCTGGCCGCGGGGCGGTTGCTAGAGCGCCCCAAGCATCTTTTGGGGATCTTGAAGCAATACCCGCCTCCAGTGAGATGTCTCGTGTCCCAGAACCTTCGAGGTGTTCAATTCTAAACTCTTGGCGTCGGCGTGTGGGTCGTACGTAGAGTTCGCCCCACCCGCTTTGCCCAGCCGTGGCGAACGTTCTGGTGCTGGCAGCTGTGGGGCTGGAACGTCCGTGCGCGGAGTGGATTAGCTGTCCAGGACATCGCGACTGACACTCTCCGTCCTTGCATCCCTGATATGCACAGTGTCAAGCCCAGGAGGACCGCATCCAGGACCGTAGGGGGACACCGCCCCAGCACACATTCTGAGAGCGGAGTTGCATACTCACTGCTCTGAAACGGAGTTGTAGGAAACCCGGGCGTGGTACGAGTGCTAGCGACTAGGTGGTCCAGCCCAGACAGCAGGGAGAAGTTTCATGTCAAAGGTCAGTGTGACCTGTCTCGTGTTTTTGGCTGAATGGGAGGTGATTTCAGTCACGCTGCACTTGAAGCCGGCAAGTACGCTGACTCACTCTACTCTGCTGTGCTTTGTACAGACCAGGCGTGCGCGGACAATGTCATCAGATTCTGGGTCCGAGCCTGAGGACATGCAACCGCTAGATGAGCGGTCGACCGTCCCATTGAGAGACCAGTCACTTGAAGCAGCCGCAGTAGCCAGCGACGAGCGCGCGGCTTACCTGGACCAAGTGCATGCTCTGAGGAGGCGGATCGAAGAGGAGCAGTCCCTTCGCATGCAGGAGGAGGAGGAGCGATACATGTTGATGGAGCAGGTCAAGCACCTCCGAGTAGGCAACCAGGGCGAGCGCCCGCTGACCGGATCGTCCGGACAGGAGGAGCGGCCTCACAGCAAGCGTCACGGTGCCCCAGGAGCACGCGAGGAGCTCTCGAGGGGTGCGCATGATGAAGAGCGAGACGACGACATTCCCGGCAGCAGGGAGAGGTTGATGGAGTGCGTGCAGCAGCACCTGCAGCAATGCAATGAGCTGGAGGAGGAGTTGAAACGCGAGCGTGCTTCACGCTGGAACGCACTCCAGATGAGCATGGAGGCGGACAACTCCCTGGAGAAGACTAAGAAGCTTGAGGAGGCCATGAAGAAGCAAGCGCGCCTGGAGGCTCAGATTGCGGACATGGAGCACCGTGCCTGGGTGGCGGACCTCAGCCAGATGCAAATGCAGGCAATGCAGAAGCGCCGAGACGTCAATGCGTTGCACCTGCTGCTGCAGAGGGAAGAGTCCCGGCGGCGTCAGTTGATACGGGAGATCACCTCGGTCCAGGAGATGAAAGAGCGCGCCATGAACTACATTGGCAAGCGGTCGAACAAGTTTGCAGATACGGGCGAGGACAAGGAGGACGGTGACGGGGATAGTGACTGATGCACTCTACTGAGATCATGTGTTTCCTGATCTGAGCCGCCTGTGAACACTGATGATGCATTAGACAATGTGGGTTATACACCTTTTGAATGCCAACAAAAAGCGACCCCGTAGCTTTGAATATTACCTTTGCAAGTGAGCTGCCCATGCTGTCGAAATGTGTGTTGCAAGTGCATTGAGCTCGTCAATCACATGGCATGACATGAGCGCTCGGCTGTATCCATACTCAAGTCGGTCATCGCAGGTTAGTACACACGTGCAAGGCGGGCATGCTGCTCAACATTTTTGTGTTTAGGTTTAGTATTTTTCTTTCCTTTTGTACTAGGGAGAACGTCGATAAATCCACGGCGGTAACACACACGAACTTCTTTATTTGTTCAAGACCAATTATTTTCAGGATGTTTTCTGAAGTCCATCGATGGTCTTACATCCCTGGGGTACGAAGGTCTAATCCGTTCAGCAAATTTCGCACAGACAGGGCATGTACATCTGTAAGAAGGCATAAATGCGCGGGTGCCATGATACTGGACATGCCATGATATTGCTACTCCTAACAGCAAAGAATGCTCATGCGCACAGCAGGCACATTCTTTATATCCGGACCGTTGCACCCCGCAGCAACTGCGGCGTGAAAGGGCC
Organism: Tetraselmis striata; assembly: GCA_006384855.1. Classification (NCBI taxonomy): domain Eukaryota; kingdom Viridiplantae; phylum Chlorophyta; class Chlorodendrophyceae; order Chlorodendrales; family Chlorodendraceae; genus Tetraselmis; species Tetraselmis striata. The sequence goes on along the minus strand of VCJN01003004.1, from coordinate 86,483 downwards.
AGCACTGTTTATTCGGGCCACTGATGCCACCGTCTTCAGACATCACATGCACCTAAAACACATTGAGTACATGGATGGGCTGTGCCAGGACACACATTCTCAATGCTGTTGCTGTAACGTGCAGAGCCAGATGATGGGGAGAATACATGCACAGTTGTCTCTCCTCCCCTGAGACGGGTTTTATCTCATGCTTCTCAAATGTTCCGCCTGCTGGATGGCAATAAATCGAAAATGCCCCTGATACACAAACTTCTCTCCTACTTTCCAGCCTTCCAAGTCTGACGACTACGCTGCTCACCCACACTGCATGACGCTGGATGGCGCTGTTTCCAGGTTTAGGGGCTGCACAGCAAGAACAGAGTTGCCCGGCAGACTGCATGCGCAGCCCGGTGCAAGGCACCATTACACTGCGGTGCTAGCTGGGTGAGCTGCATGCTCCAGAAATCATGAACGTGGCATGCCATAACATGGCGCTTATCGCACAGTGCGCATTGGCACTGAGGAACTTGGTGCTAATAACGCTGACTGCAAGCTGCACGCAAAGCAGCCTGATGCCTTTTGTCAGTATCCTCTATGTACAGATCGCTGTCGCCCTTTTCGTTGCAGAGTCGCCTAGAGAAAGGTTTCAGCTTCGGTACTATTGCTTGAGGCGGAAGCCCCGTCCATGGCCTGGGCGTCTCATTTCTTGAACCAGAGGAGCGGGTTGTCGGTGCTTGCAGTCTGCTTGGCGCGGTTGGTAATCAGCATGACAGCGTGATCCTTCATCTTCTTTTCACGGAGAAGCTGCTCTGTGAGTCGTTGGTTGCTCCTCCTCTCGATATACAAGGCATTTGTGAGCTGGAAGATCTCCTTCCTCAGGAGCACCATGTTTTGATCTGACTTCTTCTCCTGAGCCGCCCACTTCGACCGGTCGCCGTGCAGCAGGCTCTGCAGCTGCTGTCTGATTTCCTCAACCTCCGCCTCACGCAGCTGCGCCTTCTCTATCAAGCTGACTGCGCCCTCCTTGAACTTCCGTGCCGCAGTGGTGCCCTTCCGCTCGGCACGAAGGCAGAGGTCCTTCTCCGCGAGTTCCTCCTTCAGCTTGTAGAGCCTGCGCTCCAACTCTGCTGGAGAGCAACGGTTCAGGGAACCTACATCCCCGTTGAGCTCCTCGTACATTGCCTCCGATGCAAGTCGTTGAGCGGGTTCATGCTTCCGGTTGCCGGGCTCGCCTTTGCCTGCCGGGCCGCCAGGGCCTCGAAGATTGGCATCCCCAGGCGCCCTTCGAATCCGGCCTTCGCCATCGCCTCTGTCCCCAACACGGAAGCTTCCTTCCAGCTGCTTCTGCAGCGCCAGGCGCTCCCTCTCTGCCGCCCTGCGCGCCATGCTCTCCATTTGGAGCTGCTGCTTGAGATTGCGCAGAAGTGCTTGAGCCTCTACGCCGTCTTTGGCTTGCTTGTTCGAGTTCGGTGAGCCTCTCTGCACACCAAAGGACACAGGGGTATATGTCAGATGAAGGGATCCGTCAACGCTGCTAAGCTTTCCCAACTCAACTTGCTGCTTCTGCAGGCAGGACTGACAAGGGGTCCACCTCTCTCCGCCGTGGCTGCTTCGTATCAGGTGAGCCGCTTGGGGAGCGCTCGCCTCCAGCCATTTTCGCAGCTGCTGGGAGGGCTTCTGCCTCGTGTCGCCAGAGTGCTCTGGAAGAACCTAGACCGCCGGGAGGCGCAACGTGCCCACGCAAATGCTGAATTTCGGCGGGGCTGCGCCTTGCAGCGGTGCGGAGGACGCTACGAACGGCCTGCACAGGGGCGCAGCCGCGGCACTTGGTTCAGCCGCGAGTTCCCCCCCCGGGCCCGGCCCGCCAAGACAACAAACGCGGCATTGGCTGCTGCTATCTGCACGCGAAGCGTGACCGGGTAATGGCAGCGCAAGGCAGGGAAAAAATCATATCACTGCTGATGACCTAGGTTACAGATAGCGCGAGCTGTGCGCGTGGGCGCTGTTCACTATCAAATGAACGAGAGTGAAGGTGAAAGAAATGAATATAAATGCAGAACCCCTGTGATGCGGAGGATTTTGCACGGGTGCGCGCCGTTGGCCGACGGGAGGCTAGGGGGCAAGCTGCGTAACAGAACGGCAACTCATGCCTCCCTCTGAGCCGCTCGCCTAGTAAGGCCAGTGCCTGTGGGGAAGGAGGGAACTGAGGAGATAGGAGTCCCACAGGTTGTGAGGTGGGTGACGCCACGGTGGAGTAGAGCGCGTCGCTGGCTGGTATGGGTTTATACTGGTACGAGTATATCCAGTCACAACTATAGCCAGTCACTGGCAGTCGCGGCGCTGCGGATATTTATTTTCGCGTCGCGTTCTTACTGGTATTTCTGTAATTCACACGAACGAGTATAGCGACAGCAGGTAGCAGATGATATGGTCCCGCCCGCAGCGCGCGAGCAGCTGAACCAGCAGCACAACGGGGCCGGAATCCGCCGCCCATTTGTTTTCTCATCTCCCAGGACAGGACCACCGGTACTGTAACAACAGTGAAACCGCCCATATTGCCGCGTCTCCACGCGACGGCGGCGCCGTTTCATGGGCAGCGATTTCCAATTTAGAATACGGAAAGCCCCGAGTATGCGATGACGCTCTGTACTAGAAAGGAAGGAAATTGGGGCTGGAGCATGACCCGCAAGTCCAATTGGGGCGAGTAGCGTGACAGAATTTTTGATTATTACATAAGGGCTTTCGCAAAAGCGCACTACAAACAGAACTAACAGCAACTATGAAAGAGTGACAGGAGTTCCAGCACTATAGGGGGTGTAAGACCGCCATACACATCAAAATACCATTAGCGACTACATATTATCAGTCGACAGTCGTACGAGCATTCCTTACTTAGTAGGCACCGACTAATGCCACGGCACGAATGGTAAAGTTCGCCCCGGGACATCGGCCGAAGCCGCCCCAGTACTTGACCTCGTGCGCCAACTGCAGTCGTAGGTCTGGCATAGCCAGTAGACCATTGCCTCATTATAATTACATGAGCTAGCAGCAGAAGGCGATATCGGAAATCACCAAAATAAAAGGCAATCAGAAAGGTCCTCTACATCGACTGCGGGGTGGAAGCAGGAACATGAGAAGACGCAGAGTGGGCACGAGCACACGCATCAGACTTGGCCATCTGCACACCGGCAGAGAGAATGCCGCCCAGGGTACCATGCACGCAAGCCGAGACCCGCTGCAACAGCCCCCGCCGTGTGCGCGACATGTGACGGCGGAACTCAGCAGGTTGGCCGGCGACAAAGTTTCGAAGTGCCTGAACGGATTGACCACGAAGAAAGCAAGAGGTCGGGGCGGAAGGACCGCCCGGGAAGTTGCGCACAGCCAACAGCACCGCGAAGATGTAGACCACAGTCAAAGCGGACTTCCCGAGTCGGCCGCGGTCCTCAACCACAAAAGGGTAGTACCGGTGAACACCCTGCACTGGGGCGGAAGACGCCCGGTCCGCTGCCAACTTAGCATGCTCCGCCTCGGTCGCCGCGATTCCCGGGATGCACCAGCGGGGGTCGTTGCTCCAAGTGGGGGTCGTGGAGGACACGCACGCGAAGTCGATCATGTAATCGCACGCTGCCCCTCCCCACCCCGCCAGCGTCAGGTCCGACGGCCGCGAGCGGTCCGCTGGGCGCAGCCCACTCGTCTCAAGGGTCAAGTCGCCGGCTCCCGAGCGGTCCCGGTCAAGCACCGCCCCCGCATCAATTGCCACAGATGCCCACAGATTCTTCAAAGCGGTATGCATGCGGTGCTTGTAGTTCGCTACGGGGCATATGGGTAGATGATCCACGATGAAATCCGTAGCGCTCCGGTTCGAGCCATCCGTAGAGCGAAGCCATAAGGGATCAATACCACACGTTGGGCCAGGGCAAGTGACAAGCGCGGAACCTCCGCGCGGGCAAAGGCCCAGTACCCGCGCAGCGGCGGCCGCATAAGCAGCATGGGGAATCTTGCGGGCGGACTCGTGATCCGACTGGAAAAGCGATAGGGAGCCCGGCCCGCACGCGCTGTACAGGCGCAGGGTATCAAGTCGCGAGGCCGCTGCACCAGTACGTTGGAAGCTGAGATCGAGGGCCACGAAGTCACGCAAGCGAATCGCACGGCTGAGGTGGCGTTGGACAAACCATTGCCTCATTCGAACCCCGAAGGGCTAATGCATCAACCGAGTAAACCCGGGACACGCCGGGCCGATATTGCCGAAATACATCGGCCAGGAATCGAACCCGGGTCTCTCGCGTACGAGACCACCCGGGTCTCTCGCGCACAAATGGTCTGCCCCACGGGTACCCGTTTATTGGGCGCCGGCCCATAATCCGGTTTTCAAGTGACCGTGACCACCGTACAATATCAATCGCCCGATATAACGTCCATCAGTGCTTCTACTGTTCTTACTATGTGTCCTGCATTAATCCGGCGCGATAATTTGCAGCACAGCATGTGCAAATAGCAAAATTACGGTGTGCGCATAGCAAACTATGACACAAACCACACCAGGCGGAACTGCTGCGCGCACGGGGGGGGGGGGGGGGGGGGGGTCTTGTAGTCGTACATAATATACAAGTTACATGAGCTAGCTGCAAAAGACGATCAGGAAATCACCCGAAAAGGCAATAAAAACGTCCACTAAAGCATTGCAATTGCGCGGTGGAAGCAGCATCACAAGAGGGTGCGGAATGAGCATGGGCAGACGCAACAGACTTGGCCGTATGCACTCCGGCAGAGAGAATGCCGCCCAAGTAGGTACCATGCATGCCAACAGAGATTCGCCGCAACAACCCCCGCTGCGTGCGCGACAGGTGATGGCGGAACTCAACGGGCTGGCTGGCGACAAAGTCTCGAAGAGCCTTGACGGACTGACCACGCACGAAGGAAGCATGAAGGGGCGGAAGGACCGCCAGGGAAGTTGCGCACAGCCACACCGCGATGTAGACCACCGTCAAAGCGAATTTTCCGAGGCGGCCACGGTTCACAACCACAAAAGGACACACAATAATATACTGGTGGCTCGTGCTGCTACCAGTAATAAATTTATTAGAAAGATAACCATATTTGCGCTTCGGTGTATCTCATAGAAAGCATGATATGATGTATGCATGTGTACAACGGGGACGCGATAGTAAGAAACAGAGCCCAACCTACTATACGAGAACATGCCATGCCCGATCGAGCTCAAATACAAGCGAAATAATACCGGATTTATCACGAATAAAGTGACCATTCTTTCCTTCTGCGGAGCCAAAACTGTGGGTTCTTACTAGTGTGAATCATGCCAACGAGAAAGGATATCCCGTTTTAGTGCCAAAACCAGGGTCAGATCGGAGGGGACGGAAGGGATTCTGTAGCTGGCCTAAATTGTGTACTTTAGTGCTTCTCGGCTCAAAGTGTCGTCCGCCGCACAATGCGCGTGCTGCCGCAGCGATTTGACGGCGCAAACTCGGCATTGCCTATCCTTTGTCGGCGCGCATCATACATACTTCGCTCACTTCACCGCCGACAATCCCGCCCGCCCGCCACTCGCCCGCTGCTCGGCGACGGCGGCGCAGCGACGGCAAGATGCCAGACAATAACGGAGAGACCATTTTGAAAGTGGGCGTGACCTGGGCTGGTAGGCCGCTAAGCGGCAAGCCTCAACTGTATTCATGCATCGAGGATGGAGTGGATGCGGGACCACAACTGCTACCAATTGCTGATAGAGTACGTTGCGCGTGAGATAGGCCCGTAGATATCCTTCGAGCTTGTCGGCCACGGGTCAATGACAATCGTGGAGTACGTGGAGTACCGGACTGGTTCTGGGCGGAAGAGACGGCGGCCCGGGCAGTAGTGCCCGAGCTACCCGTATGTTGCAGAGGAATTTGTGGACGGTGGTAGACGAGACGCCCACCATGCACTCCATGTTCGACGTGCGCGCGTGACTTTGCAGGAGGTCCGTCGCACCCGAGCTATATATATTGTGAACGCATACGATAAGATCAGGGAAGCGCAGTCCAAATAACAACAACACTACCCGCTTGGGAGGGACTACGCCACCATGAACGCGGGTGACTTGCTACACAACGACTAGCTCATAGGATGGCTCGCGGGCATGAAGGCGGGGTGGCACTCACAAGTTGAGGCTCGCGATGCGGGCAAGACCTTCCTCAAGAACATCACAGCAGCGGCGTTGTTCCCTCGTTCTCTCCCACGACATGATGTCAGACCCCAAGAACTCATGCACGTCGTACTGGTTCGACCCTATATGTCTGCTCGACCTTGCTGCTTTTCCCGATGCCAACAACTACCCGAGACAACTTAGTATGATGGAAGGCGCAAGCCGGGAGAGTCTGGGGCAGTGAGCCATATATACCATGTAATTATGTGGTATGTGCTTCTTACATTTGTTGCCATATGCATTGTGCATGCACAACTAGTAGCAGCTATGTTGCACATTATACATGCAATGGTGGCTGGTGTTCCTCTGAAAGTGCTGAGTGCAGTACTTTGCACAGTACATCACCCAGCTACCCAACTTCTGGAGCGGGGCGGGGGCAAATCGGAGGGGGGGTGTGCCCTAAAACGGGGTTCTCAATTCTTACTGGCCTTACAAAAAGGCCAGCAACAAACCCACCGCTAAAAGCAGTACTACAAGATCAGCACAGCAAGCCGCAGTGTGGGTTCTTACTGGTGTGAATTACAGAAAGGGCAGTAACACATCCACCTACTACTGAAAGCAGTACTAAAAGATCAACCAACACAGCAAGCCGCCCAATGGCGGCCCGCATCCCGCATGTGGGTTCTCACTGGTAGTACTATCGCGTCGGCACCCACATAGTCGGCGGTGCCTGCAATATTGCACGTGCGCTTAGCAGTACCAGTAGCAGATTTTGCTGTGGTGATCTTTTAGTACTGCTTTTACGGGCGGTGCATTTGTTACTACGTACTAGCTGGCATTTCTTCTTGTATTTCACAGTAGTAGTCGCTAGCCGTCGACTGGCGAGCTATAGTTTTCAGAGGTTTTCTAGCGAGCGCTAGTACCGTAAAATATGAGTCGCTCAACATATGTGACACAAACCACACTACCGCGACAGCAAAACACACCAGCAAATCGTACCAAATCGTAGCGACCACTAATCGACATCAAATAACAACAAAAAGTACCAGTACCAGTACCAGTAAAAGTACCAGTAAAAAGTAATATTCGCCCCGGGGGATCCGAAGCTGCTCCAGCACTTGACGTCGTGCGCGAACTGTGTGTCCGTAGGTGTGGCGGCATCGCCATACTAGCGACTAGACCGACTAGCGACCGTTGTTGCCCCATCCGAACGCATCCCATCCGTTGCCCCATCCCATTCGAAGGGCTATTTTAAAATGCATCAACCGGGTAAAAACCAGGGTTGCGCTGAAGGGCCTGCAGTTCAGGGTACTTCAGCCTGAAGTCCCAACTTCATCTGAGTATTCGAATTCAGTTGAGCCTGAATGCCTCCCGCGGAAATGGCCTGGATAGCACTTTAGGCGTCCACTTTTGTATATTGTGGTTTAGGAGACAAATCTGCCCAGAACGTGGCCGGGGGGGGGGGGGGGGGGGGACGTTCAGACCATCACTATCATTACGGTTCATCACCTGAAGTGCTGTCTTATGTAGCGCTACTTGTCTCGTCCCCGCGACGACTCAGACATTGCCGTGCCGTACCAGCAGTCGCTACCGGTGTACAGCGCGCCAACCGCGCATAAGCGACGGGGCGGCCGCTCATCCGCCATCACAGCTCCAGCCCGCACACACAGTGCTTGTGCGGCGCACTGCGCAGCACCCACGCATGGAGAACCCCACTGTCGCCGCTTCGGTGAATGTGCGTGCGGCTAATACCGGTCTGGGCCGAAACTACGACGTGATCTTGGGTAGCACGTTCGACCTGCGCACGGAGAAATGGCTTGCCGAAAACACCTGCGTACATTGGTTGCGAGAGGTTCTGCTCGAGACGAAGAAGCCTGAGCTGGAGCTGCACGCTGCGCAACTAGACGATTGTACGATCGGCCTGGGAGTCTTGAGGCGCCCCCTATCCGTACGCTCCGCGAACGGGATTTTGTTGACTCGGGAGGGCGGTGATGTGGCGGCTAGTGACGCGACAATATTTGTCACGAAGAAGTGGTCGGCGCTTGATTTCCTGCGCATGTCGGCACCGACAGCACCACCACCCTGCGATACACACTCACGCCGCCCGAGCCCGCGGCATGCACTTGACGCCAGCCCATCAGCGCAGCACCGGAGGGCCCCACTGTCCACGAGTCGGTACAATAGAGTTGGTACAGCCCAACCAGAGATGCATGATAACTGCCTGGAGATTTCTACACCCGGGGGCGCACCCTTCCATTTGCAACTAGCCAGGGGCACTGTGCAGTGCAAGGAGTGTGACAAACCTCGCGTCATTTTCTCGCTGAGGGCACCCAGCACGATGCAGCCGTCACATACCAGTGAGGAGCAGCCCCCCCAGCAAAGCAGACATCGCAGCTTGCAGGCGCATTGCAAAGGATGTTTTGCAGGATGCTATTGCCAACCAAGACTATGTGTGTGGTGGCCAACCACTCCCTGAGGAGCATCCCTTCCACGACATCTTCTACACTGCCTAGGATCTAGAGTGCCATATGCATGTGGAGCCACAGTTTTACTCCAAGCGTGGCCGGACTCCTCAGTTTGCATCTTGGTCAAACCCCTTGTGATCTCAATGTGCTGGTGATTTAGAGGCCACTGTTGAAGAAGGCATTCCCTTCAGCACTATCCTGCCGTTGTGTGACAAGTGCAGGGGTGAGGTGTGAAGTATCTTGTCAGAAGTAGGATCAGGACGTCACAGGCTAGGGCCGCCATTGCAACGCATGCGGCGCAGGCAGCCGCATACAAGGCCAACATGGCCACCGGAGTGTCTAGGAAGCGTCCCAGGGCGGAGACTTAGATGGCATAGACATTCCCTCCAAGTCCATGTAAGTAAAAGGGCCAAAAGACCCTCCCCCCACCCAATATCTTGACCCCCTGAAGGGCTTCTGCACATGGCCCAATGCCACATGTGCCATTTTTGCACATTGCATTGCCCTACTACCATTATTATTGCAACATAGCATCCCTCTCAATGAAATAAGCATGCATGGTTGGAGTTGCATCATTCTTGCGTGCGCAAGTGCCCTAAACAAGGAATCGGGTGATGGTCTAACTGACTTGGGGGGGGGGGGGCAAATCTGGGGGGAGGATTGTCTCCAAAACCACAATATACAAAAGTGGACGCCTTACCTAAAGTCCCGTTTTTATTAGAAATACGAGTTTTAAGTGTGGGGCCCGTCTCTAGGACTAACTACCTCATCGGTAGAGACATTATTGTTCCCTGGCGCCCATTAGGATGTCCGCCTACGTGGCGTAGCCATGTATGGCCCAGATGTGAGGCGGATAGTACTGAACAGTCCCCTATCACTCTATCAGTAGATTAGCTAGTATTGACGCGATGATTTGCAATATGCGTATAGAACGACGGTGGAAAATAACGATTTTAACTCATATAATATGTAACGATGGGGTTGGTATATGTTATCCTTGGCCATTGACGATTATGCTTCCCACCTGGCTGATGCCGGACGTCACGATACTGGAAGGAGAACCGCAACGTACACCACACACTGCCACACCACTTTCGCCTCACCAAAGCAAAAACCACGCACTCTTCCCTCACGATTCACCAACGAGTGTGGATGTCGCGGACCCAGCCGCGGAGCCTACATGGAACGCCGGCGAGGGGCGCGTTTCGTTGTCATTGGGAGGGGTTCAGCAGACGACCGCCAGTAGTGCGGCGTCGTCATCACCCCCCCGCCCACCCTGCCCATGCTAGCCGCCGTAGCGCTGGTGACTCGTCCCATCGGTTCCCTATCGCGCCTACTCGGTATGTGTCCCATACTGGCGGTCCTGTGGGTGTCACACATTTAACAATCCGTTCAACCGCACAAAATACGCCACTGCCTTACGCCGTTGTTGGGAGGGGGGGGTCTTCATGCATGAATTCAGTCCGAATACCTGCATATACCTTAACTTTGCCGACGTAAGGCTAAATTCAGGGCCGTGACTCGGGCTGAAGTCCGTTCGTTAGTTGTATTCAGCTGAATTCAGTTCGGCATGAACTGAATACCGCTAGGGGTAGTTCGGCGCAACCCAAGTTAAAGTCGGGACATGGGCCCGGACGACATTGCCTTGAGATGACAGAGCCGGGAATCGATCGGGGGACCTCCTCTACAGACGGGGCAGACAACGTCTGGCATCGCCCGCATTTATTTTCGTCATCCGCAGTCGTACCAGCCATACGATACAGAGGATAATGAAATGTGATGAAATATAGACCACCGGGCACCAATTTATTCAATAATATTTTCGCACTGCCGAATTCTAAACCGTGTAATCAAGGTAGTAAGCGCCGTAGCGACGCCGTGGCCGATGATATATTTCAAATATATGTCCTGTAGCATGTCGCGGGCACCGCGGAGATGAGTAGCTGAATCGGAGGGTCAGCTATGGCCTAACGCCCTAACATAAATAACTACACGGGGAACAACTGCTGTGAGCTCGAGGAGGAAGCCTCGCAGTTGCTGTGCTACCAGAGGTTGTTCTACTCCTGCCTGGTGCTATTGCTGCTCAGCGGTGTCCCGGGCCGCCTGCTGCGGGGGCATAGCGCCTTCCCCCCCCCCCCCCCCCGGGTTTCCTCCCTCCGCGCCCGGGTGGCCTATCGGCATAGGCGGGTCGGCGGGGGCGGCGATGGACGCCGGGGGGGTTGAGGTCCGCGTGCAGTGGGAGCCGCGCAGCTTCGCCAACGAGCGCGGCATCTACATTCAGTACGAACCGGAGCACTATGATGCGCTGCTGGACCGAAAGGTAGGGTGGCTGCTGCAGCGCGCACGGGAGGGGAAGGGCGGGGGGGGAGGGGGGGGGGGGGGGGGTGTTGGCAACACCACAAGACAGCGGGAATAAGGTCACTCTCCGTGTACATGAAGTAAACGCCGATCATAATTTTGTCTGTAGTTGTGTTTCATCGACGGCCCTGTATCACCACCCCTTCGCGCCGCCACCAGGCGGAGGCGCTCCAGGCGCAGTTTCGGGCGTCTGGCTTTCTGCCTTCAGGCGTGGCGGTGGAGGTGTGCCGCTCGGCCAGCGAGCACTACCGCTGGCGCTGCAAATTTGGGATCGCTGAGGTGCAGGTGTGTTAGCGCCATGACGCCCCGGGCCACCTGCTCACCACCCGCCCACCCACCCAGCATATGCTGCCTCGCACTCCTGACGTATCTGAGGATCCTGCGCGTGCGCTCAGGGGGAACTGTGCTACGTGATGTGGGAGTTCTGCATGCCAGAGGCCGACCGCGTCTACTTCAAGCAGTTCCCACTGGCCACGGACGCGGTCAACAGCCTCATGCTGCGCCTCCTGGACGAGCTGCCGGGCCTGCCACAGCTACGGGAGAACCTTGTCCGCGCGCACTTCCTGTGCGCCACCACAGGCACGTGCGGCTGTGCGCAATATCCCCCATTCACGGCATTGGACCCCGAGGGGGTAAGGGTAGCGGGCGGGGGGGGGGGGGGGGGGGGGCAGCGGGGGCCCTGCCACTCAGCCACTCTTCCGCGCATCGGCTTGCGGCAATGCAGGCGACGCCATCGTGACGCTGCTGTACAGCGCGCCGCTGCGCGAGGACTGGCCGGCGCTCGCCGCGCAGCTGGGGGAGCGGCTGCAGTGCAGCGTGATGGCGCGCAGCCGAGAGGTGCGGCCGCGGCCCGCCGGCCATACCACCACGCCCACCGCGGAACCTCCTCCATCGTGTGGCATCCGACCCGACATTCTTTGTCCTGCGGCAGGAGGGCACCTCGCCCAACCCACGCTTCTGGAAGCCCACCGCCACCGTACGCCTCCCCGCCACCGCCCTCCTGCCCGCCTGGCGTTGCTTTACCGCTGGCTGGTACCGGTTGCCTGGAGGGTGGGGGCGTGGCTGAGGCCGGTGCGGATCGGGTTGGGCGGTGCCATTGCAGGTGGGGCGCAGCTATGTGAGCGAGGCCTACACGCTGCGGGACGGGCGGTGCCTGCGGTACCGGCAGCCGGAGGGGTCGTTCTCCAACCCCAACGCCTCGGTGTGCATCGGCACGCTCGACTGGCTGTGCAGCGTCGTGGCGGCCATCGACGGCGCCAAGGTGCCCCGCTGCCGTCTGGCTGCCACATAGCACCCGCTAAGAAAAGTGAGATGGATGTCAGTGAAAGCCCAGAGGATGATATGGACTTCAGCATGCCGGCGGGTCTTGCTTACCTACACACCACTAGCCGTGCTGAATTCCTTTACGGCAACGTTCACCCCTCCCCCCCTCCTCCCCACACTCCTCCCCCCACACACACATAGAATGCAGCCACTGCCTGCCTCTTCTTTGTCCATCTCTCTCTCTCTCTCTCTCTCTCTCTCTCTCTCTCTCTCTCTATCCCTCCCTCTCTCCTTCTCCCTCCCTCCCTCTCCCTCTGCTCTCTCTCTCTCCCTCCCTCCCTCTCTCTCTCTCTCTCTCTCTCTCTCTCTCTCTCTCTCTCTCTCTTAGTTTAACTGCTTCATTGAGAGGGGGAGCAGTACTACACTCTGAAGGATGTGCTTTACAGTGTGCCACGGCAATGGCATTAGAATCGTCCCCCATAATTCCCCTGTCCCTGTCCCTGTGGGTGCTGTGATTGTTTGAATCGCGCAGTCGCTGCTCATGCACCGACATTTGCCCCTGCTTTCCGGCGCAGGAAGCGAGCTTCCTGGAGCTCTACTGTGGAAATGGCAACCACACCGTGGGTGAGGCCGCCGACCATAGCTGGGCCTCGCACAGTGCGCGGGGTAGACATTCATGCACAGAGGGCAATCGAACAGCGAGTTCGTCGTTTTCAGTAGCTTTATGGACATTGTGCTCACGCTGGCCCATTGTAAGCGGCATATAAATGTAGATGTAGATGCACATGTATTATGTATGTATGTATGTACCATATGTAGGCATTTTTTCTCTCTATATACATGTATATGTATATATATGCATATGTGGTATATGTATATGTATATGTATGTATACACACACATATACACACATATATATGTATGTATTATGCAAAGAGGGATGTACGGTTTCCCATACCACGCTAGACGGACGGTGATTGTGCACTGTTTAAGTTACAACCTGAGGCACTGTACTGTCGAAAACAAATATCGCTTTCTAAGCGCGGTACAATTGCATCAATGTCACGAAACCTGAGAGGATATTGTTCAGTGCGAGCACGTGTCGGATATACTGTCTTCACGGATATCTGTGGACGCCCACCTTGGTTGCACGGCTACAAGTCAGTTCTGTACACTTGACCGGTCACGGCTCCGCTTAAAGCTGAAATACAGAGCTCGCGATGTGTACTTCCAGGCCGGGTGCCCGGCACACCTGTAAGAATCTGCTAATTGAAAGATATGATGGGGCCTAGCGGCACTTTCTTGAACTTTTGGTATATTTGCCCTGCATCGGTTTAGTTTCGGGTGGGGGGAACGCAGACTCTTTCTTACAAATGCTTTCTTGGAGGTGCGTCCCACCCGAATTTATCTGTCGGGGATGGCATGCACCGGTGCTGTCCGCTTCTCACACGCGTCCATCCCCGCTCCTCTCCCCTGCCCCCGGTCCTCTCGCCCGGCCCACCCCCGCCGCAGCTCTAGCACCCTACTTCAAGGAGGTGGTCGGCGTGGAGCTGGACCCCGCGCTGGTGGAGGCCGCCAACGAGAACCTGGCCAGCAACGGCGTCGCGAATGCGCGCGTGTACTGCCTGCCGAGCGGGCGGTACTGCAGCAAGGTACCCCCCCCCCCCCCCCCCCCGGCCCCTGCTCTCTTTCCAGACACAGCGCACACATGTCGTATATGGCTTTCGATGCATGATGCCGACCAGCTGCATGCATGTCCACAAATTTTACACTCAAGCATACTTCGATGCTGCCAGCAAGTGATACCAGTGCGTTCTTTTCATGCTGTCGTTCAACCGTATATGTTGAGAATAAGGGGGGCCTTGTGTTGGGGACATACTATTGAAATATTCGTTGCAGTTCATAATTTTGAATTCACTTCGTTGTGAGTTTATGATTGTAGTCTTATGTCTTACAGCAATTGCGGGAGTCGAATTTTGAGAAGCTACCGTGAACTGATGCAGCAAGTCTGTTGATGATGTTGACGACGGGCAAGTTTCGTTAATTCGCTGGGGTTACTGACGGCGTGTTGATAAAATAAAGCGCAGTGTTGAATTTCGCTACGAATCCGTTCAGCAGAGAATCGAGCGCCGTGGTCTCCCCCGAATACGTCTCCCGCGGGCTCGTTTCTCACTGCGTATTTGGATGCCGCCTTGTGGACGCGCAGATGCTCCATGCGCGCAAGTCGCGGGGGAAGCGGCTCCGTCAAGAGCAAGGCCGCCACAAACGCGACGCCCAGCGAGCTCAGCGGGCCGCCGAGGGGGGCACGGCGGGGGCGGTAGCGGAGGCGACTGCTGGCGCTGCTCCGGAGGCGTGCGACAGGGTCGACACGGAAAGCTCAGGCGCCGCGGAGGAGCGAGACGAGGCGCAGGCAGCGGACCCGCAGCCCGACAGCCAGGGCGGCATGGAGGTCCGCGCGCCGCCCTGCCTTCCTTGCCGTTTCCAGGGTTTCCCCAAAACCTAAAGCCCCGACGAAACCTTAAACCTCACACTCCGAAATCATTACAGGCGGTCGCTACATTGAACCCTGATAGAGGGGGGCCGCGGAAGTACAGTACAGTGCTGTACGGGTGAAAATTAGGGTGATGTACGATCCACGTCATCCGTACACCTCGCGTACGCGTAAAATACTCTCCTGAATAATATACGGTCGATCTATACGGGTGCTGATCGGGTCATCCCTCGTCAAAATAAGGGTCAGGTTTTGACTGGCGTTTTTTAATCAGGGTGATATAATAATAGTATTTGTGTGTACTGCGTCGAGGGTGAATAATACATATGGCAGGCGACGCCCCGCGCCGATGCCGATGCGCATGTACGCTACTGGCAGTCACGGTGGGCAGGCGAGTAGGCGGAGAGAGACGCGGACGGGTAGCCTGCTCAGCACGCTGCTCAAACAAGTTCCGCGCACCCGCCTGACGGTGGGTCGGAGAGCGAAACCTACGGTCGGTCAACCAGTACCCAAACTAATTTGGCGACGACTGGAGAGGGATCGTGGCCGTGATGGGCTGATGGACCGACGTTGACCACGCGGTGAGAGAGCAGACGCGAGCCGGACACGCTGGGGGCGACCCAAACCGATCGCGCTCAGCAGGCGCCAGCACCGCGCGACCCTTAAACACCAGACTGCAGCCAGTCGGGGATACCGGTATAGTTCCGGTGAGCGATACCGCAGCGGCGCTAGTGTCTAGCTCCGGCACGGGCGGCATCCTAGTCGGCGTCTGTCCGAGGTGGTGGTGGGACCACCTGGGAGTTCTCAGGTAGCGCCAAGTCACTGTCTACGACCGTTCAGCAGCGCCTAGATTATCAACCTTCTCCATATTTGCAGTATATGAGTAAATCTAGGGAATAGGTGGCCAGGTGGGGCATGGCTGCGTGCGTTGGGCGGCGGTAGCCACCGGCATCAACAGTCAAGGCAGCCAGCAGCAGCGTATTTTGCCCGCACCCCCGACCGAGTTTACCACTACAGTCGGCTTCGACAGCGCTGCAGTCGCCACGATATATTTTCGATGTCCTCTGTGAACGGTCCGACGGGTGCATGGACGGTGATGAAGCCAGTCAAGTGCTCGCGCAAGTGTAGATGCCCGGGAGGGTGGAGCTTCGTGGTGGTGATGCCGCCATTACTCTACGTCTGCCAACAACCTGCCAACTACCACCGACTACTCTGATAATAAAGACCCGTGTATCAATTCGCGAGGATTACACCGCTGACTAGACCGGTTTGCGACCTGCGGTCTTCACCCTAACTTCCGTGAATCCCCTCTAATGAACCAAAATCCGTACTGCCACTCCAGCCGCCGCCGTCACAGTTAACCCGCCGATGACGCTGCAGGTATGACTTAAGCGATGAATATATAATCGACATTTATTTTCGCGGGCTTTGGTAAATTCAGCTTGTCCCAAACACTGGGGCCAGCTACCCGTCCAACTGCGGCAGTGTGCCTGCCAGCCACAGCATCCTCCCATGACAGCCGGCATGACGCCCCTGCTTTGCTGGTAGGCCCTGCAGTAACTTTAGGTTGGCTCTTATAGGGTTGCATATGGATTACCGCCCTAGCGCACCATGACCCAAAGCCATTGCAGGTTTCCTTACTGCATGGATGTTGGTTACCCTCCCTCCCCCCCCCCCCTCCTGTCCCGAGATGGATGCAATGGACACTCCGCATTGCATTCGGTGATGTGTTATTTTCCCACTAAACTGCGCCCAATTGAGCCATGTGATAATTCATAAATCAGTATTGGCTGCTTATGAAGCAGCATCATGACATACATCACACACGCACCAAGCATAATACATTGTCAATGGGCGTAAAGTAACATACATGCCAAGTCGGCATCGACTCTCTATTGCTGCTTATCATTGTCATTTACTTGTTAATATACACATTCAACAACAGACTTTTTTGTTATACACATCATTGTCTGGAGCGTTTCATTGTCGTTTCATGCTCTGTTTTCAGGGATTTTCCGTGCTCAATTGTGCTGCCCCCCCGATGCTGCGTTGCTGGGGGCGCCGCCCCTGGGAGCATCGCGTGCCTGCGGCCTCCCGGTCTCCCTCACCGCTCCCTGCTGCCCGGTGGGTGACATGGCTGTGCGCAGGAGCTGATGGCGCGCCGCTTCAGCACAGTGCTGGTGGATCCGCCGCGGTCAGGCAAGCCGGCCATCCGCTACCCACTGTGCTGTGGCTACCTCATGCCCCCCCTCCCCCTTCTCCCCCCCCCCCCCCCCCCCCCGCAACCCCGACCGCCGCCCTGGCAGCACATTCCCCCCAAACTCACCCCTCTCGCGCGCTGGTCGGCGCTGATGTGCGCAGGGCTGGACGCGGTAACGCTGCGCTTCCTCAAGTCGCACCACAACATTCTGTACATCTCCTGCAACCCCGAGGCGCTGAAGCGAGACCTCGCCGGCCTGTGCCGCACCCACCAGGTGCGCCCCTCCGCCGCCGCGCGTATCACGCCATAGCTGCCCGTCCCTCCTTTGACGCCACCGTTCTCTTCCCGTTCTGCGCATCGCCATGCCACGGCGAACCCCTCCTGCTCCTCTACAAGCATATCTGCAAACGGTTGCCGCATGGATACACTCACAAACATATGCATGGCTTGTTGACGTGAAATCGGGTGATGGTCAAAATGCAATAAAGCATACCATTGAACCCCTGCTTTTAGTTTTTTGATGCGGTGTTGTTTCATGATCAACATTTTCGGGGGGGGGGGGGGGGGGGGGGGCGGGATGGGGGGGGGGGGGGGGGGGGGGAGTTGCAATCACACACACGAATGAGCACGCAAAACGAGTAAAACCTATATGCCTGTCAAAGTCTGTCAGAATACGCCACAATGACTGCACAACTTTTATGGCATAATGCTTGGAAAACAGTTCATTTCGTATTGACCTGCGCACCCATTTCAATGGTACAGTGTATCCAAGGTCACACTGCTTCTGGCGATATATGTATGTATGTATGTATGTATGTATGTTTGTATATAAATATAATATACCTGTATGTATGAACATGTATTGGGCGGTGATATGTGCTAGTAGAATTACTGATGTTGATCTGGGTTCTCATTGATAGATGTTTTGGGCCATGTCGGGAGCACGGCAATGGGTACACTGACACCCAGCAACCGGTGTGACTTACAGGTGGACCGGTTCTGCGTGTTTGACCACTTCCCATACACAAAGCATGCTGAGTGCGGCGTCTACCTGCGGCGGCGCCCACGCCCTCAGCAGCAGCAGGGGGATCCGCGCACTGCGTGACTGCTCTCGGCGGCGCACGCGGGGCACCGCTGGACGTCGTGGCTCTGCCCTTAGCGGCTGGGAGTGGGAGGATGTAATAAGAAGAAGAAAAAATGTGCGGAAGTTAGTCAGCGGGGCTGGCCGCCTGCGCCAGGCTGTGCTAGCTGGGCGCTAGCCCGCCTGCTGCAGGTGGGCGCAGCTCCTCGTTGCGCTGGAGTCGGTGCTGCTGAGGCGCACTGGAGTTCGGAGGAGAGATGAGGTGGCGCCAGCTCATTCATCCTTCTCAGGCGTGGGGATGTTGTGGCTGCAGACCGCCTGGTTGGTGCCTCCAGGTGTCTCCATCGAGGGCGGGCAGATGACACTGCCAAAGCTGACGAGCCTCCTGTCGGTGGGCGTCTGCATCTGGCCAGCCGCCGCGCCCGTCGTTGCCTCTTCGTTCGCCACGCCTACGGGCAGCATCCAGCCAGTTAGCAGCCCCACCATCAGCGGCGGACTATGAAAACCGCTCGAAGCTCGCACTATGACAGCACAGTGAAATGTGTTGGTAAGTGATTGGGACGCGAGGGGTGCCGACGTACTCTCTTTGTGGAAACGGCTTTGGCCACGGCGCCAGGTATTTCTCCCCACCTCCACCGTGGGCTTCTCGGTGGCGGTTTCGGGTGAGATAGGGTAGCACGGCGGCGAATCGGGCAACTGGGCCCTCTCAGTCCCCGAGAAGACGCCGCCGGGCGCCAGCGACTTTTGGGCTTGCGGACTCGCGACCGGCGTGGAGCCCGGGCTGCCGAACAGGCGCTGCTTGACGTCGAGCGCAACGAGGCGGACAGAGCGCCGGTCGTGGTTGCCGGCAACTGGAGGTGAGGGAGTTGCGACGGTGACTACCGGCCGAGGTGCGTCTTGGGGGGTGCCGCACGCGGACGGCCTCCCGGAGACGCCGGCCGCGCCGGGTTTCTGTTCGGGGCGGGGGAGCTCAACCGCTAATTCCGCGGGGCCCGCAGACTGCGCCTTCTGCAGGGCACCGCGCCTGCGCCGCTCGACGTACAGCAAGATCCCTGCGCGCGGGCAGTGACGCGAGGCGACTGCGTTACTACATTGGAAGCAGACCGACGCGGCATGTCGGGCACGATGAGCGGGTTGGGCCGATACCAACCGTCGCCCCCCGCCAACACGTCGCCGCTACCAAGGCCTAGACGCAGGGCGCGTGTCGCCGGACGTTGGGCCGTAGCAACTTTAATCGTGGCTGACGGGAGAGGTCAGCGAGTTCTGGTAGTGCGATGCACGGCCGAGGCCGGGAAAGCTCGGCCAGGTGGCTGGATATGGGCGGGAGGTGCCTTAGCAGCCTCAAAAAAATCGAGCGCCAGTGTTCGACGATTATTGCTGTCAGGATACACCGGGTAAATATGGGTACCGGGTAGCGACTTCAATCGCACTCGCACCCCGTTTCACCCGCGCGACGATCATCTGCCTCGCGGTGGAGCGGCCGAAAGCTGTCCCAGTCGCACTCCTTGCATATTTGCTTGTGCACTGCCAGGAACGGGGAGGGCGTCAAGTGCACGCCGAGGTTCAGGCACTCACCGGCCACGAAGAGCACCAGCAGGCCCATGCACGCCGCCAGGGTGACCCATACGTCCAGCTCCACGCCGCTCGAGTTACCCGCCACGCAGCACTTGTTCCATGCGCCGTCGTTGCGGGCCTTGGGCCCCACCCCGCAGCAGTCCGTGTCCACCCGGCACTGATACGCCAAGGCTGCATCCTGCAAACACCCCGCGAGAGCCGGCCGGCGCGCGATCTCAGAACGGCCACTCGAACGTCGCGGAAATGCGACGGTTCGCAGTGCTGCCCGGACGGCACGTCTTGCGGGAGGTGACTACGGCACCGGCCGGGGTGGCTTGTAGCTCCGGCGCTAGAGGCAGGACGCACCTCATTGTAGCACGCCAGTAGTCCCTCATTTTGTCGGATTCCGAGGTCCCTGAGGTTCTTTTCTAGCTCCCGGCCGTACTGGTCGGAAGCGAATTCCGCCGAGGTATTGGGCACCGCAGCCGCCGTCATTACGCCGTGCCGGTTGGGACTATGTGGCGCGTCGTGCTACCACCCTCGCTGGACGGGGCGCTCTTCCTGCTGGTGAAGTGGCTGCGGCCTTGCTCTTGCTAGACTTGACGGGTCGTTAGGGGCATCAGTCTGGAGCGCGCTTGTCCGTACTGGGATGGCTCGCTGGCAGTTTTTGAGGTACGGTATACCGCGGCGCAGAAATGCTCGAGCCGGTTGGGCAATTGGTCGGACGGGCGAAGTGGCGAGTGGCGCGCACAGCGCCTACCTGTAGCGGATTGTTACTTGCGGTGCATCAGGCGCCGCGCCCTCAGCATAGCGACTATTACCAGCGCGTCGTGCGTGATCGCGATAAATGAGGGTTACGTAGTACCGTTCCTGTACTTTATGGCATGGTTAAAAAACAAGCTAGCACAGCTACATACAAAAATATCACTGCATAATTACGTAATGTATCCGTGTTCATAATCTATCAATTTGCATGTTTTATTTCCGTCGTCAGTGCCGGGAGCAGCCACGGCGGCGTACCATTAAGGATATAGCGCTATGGTACTTATTATAAAAGAAAAGAATCACTACGACTCATTGACTGATCCTCCAAGTGAGGGTCGCCTTCATTGGTGATGTCCGTGAGCGTTCCCCTGAGTACTACGATTCCATGTTCCGCGTTGCCGCTTGCCGCCCATTTGGCCTTCCGGCGGCTCCTGTCCTCTCCCTTGGCGAGCCATGCCCTTGTGCTTTTTGCTCTTTCTCGGTACAAGGTATGATGGCCCGTTTTGAGGAGGCTTGCGTGGATTTCACTCCTTCAACTTGGGCGGTCGCATACCCTGATCACGTGGCACGTTGCTCTGGGGGCGACTCCAATCACGCAGCACACGAGTGGGCGGCACATGGCCTTTCCGACATTTGCCACGACGTGAAGTCCGCCCTGCCTGGGCGTGGGTGTCCAGATCCTCACGGACCCGTCGGTGCTTGTTTCCCTTCCGAAGGGCAGCGACGGCCGGCCGGCCGATGTTGGGCTTTTTGGGTATGGCGGTATCCGCGGGAACACGGTTGCTCTCGATACCACCATTGCCCCTATCCTCGGCGTGTCAACCTCGGATCCAACGACTGCTTTGCGGGCTGCAGAGCGCCACAAAATCCAGAAGTATGACGAGGGTGTCCGAAACGCCGCCGGCATGCTTCGCTTTGTTCCTTTCGCCGTTTCCGAGTTTGGCTCGCTGGCCCCGCACGCTGAGGCTTTCTTGGTGGAGCTCGTGAAAGCTAGCCACACACACACTGGCCAAAAAATCGACCAGCTCTTGTCTGCGTGGCGCCGCCGTTTCTCCTTGCTCATCAACAAGGAGGGGTCGGTGCAGACGTTCTTGGCGGAGTCGCGCGCGGCCGCGCGTGCGGCACGTGATGGTGCTCCTGCGCCTGCGTCCCGTCGCTCGTCGGCATGTGTTGCTATGACCCGGGTCATTGGCTGCAAGCGTCCTCGCCGCGGTTGATAGCCTACCCCGCCCGGGGCGGGGGTCCCTTTATTTGGTTCCTGGCAGCTAAATAAGCGACTTCGTGGTTCCCTTGGCTCCTTCTTGGTTCTTGGCTCCCTGTCCTCTTGCTCGACTGTGGTTTCAGGCTTATTTATGTCTCTCTTTTGCTGGCAACCTTTCATAGTTGCTGTTAGTTTCTGTTTGTAGTGCGCATTTGTGAAAGCCCTGATGTAATTCCCCTACCTCTTGGGTTGAGCGGAGGAAAAGGAGGGCCGCGTCCGAAATCGCCTGGAATATGAGAGAATCGATAACGGATACAATACGATTTTATCACGGATTTTTAGGCGTCCTCCGTCCTCCGTCCGTCCGTCCGTCCGTCCGTCCTCCGTCATACGCGCTTCGCGCATGAACCGTCATACGTTCGGTGTTCGCTCGTTTGATTTCACGGTACTGGTACGTGGACGGTAAAGTTCTGAATGAATGCGCGTGTATTCTAGCCCAGGCACGTCATATATTCGTCTAAAACGTCAAAACAACGCGGTACCGCAGCGCGTTTTTACTGCTGAATCAGCAAGCGAGACTATTCAGCGACTATTCCTTACTTATGCGGTATTTTATTTACATAAGGGCTTTCACAAAAGCGCACTACAAACAGAACTAACTTCAACTGTGAAAGGTTGCCAGCAAAAGAGAGACATAAGCCTAAAACCAAGGTCGAGCAGGAGGACAGGGAGCCAAGAACCAAGAAGGAGCCAAGGGAACCACGAAATCACTTAGAAGCCAGGGACCAAAGGGACCCCCGCCCCGGGGTAGGCTATCAGCCGCGGCGAGGACGCTTGCAACCAATGACCCGGGTCATAGCAACACATGCCGACGAGCGACGCGACGCAGGCGCAGGAGTACCATCACGTGCCGCACGCGCGGACGCGATCCCGCCAAGAACGTTGTCTGCATGTGCCATGTTGATGAGCAAGGAGAAACGGCGGCGCCACGCAGACAAGAGCGGGCCGATTTTTTGGCCACTGTGTGTGTGTGGCTAGCTTTCGCGAGCTCCACCAAGAAAGCCTCGGCGTGCGGGGCCAGCGAGCCAAACTCGGAAACGGCGAAAGGAACAAAGCGAAGCATGCCGGCGGCGTTTCGGACACCCTCGTCATACTTCTGGATTTTGTGGCGCTCTGCAGCCCTCAAAGCAGTCGTTGGATCCTTACTTATGCGGTAGTCCGAGTATATCCTGTAAAATGATGCTGTAAAAAGGGGTCGCGCCGCGTTGCGGGGGCAGTCCGCCGACCTGGGGCGCGGCGTCCGTCGACGGACGGGCGACGGTCGTACGACGGCGTCCGGCGTCCATTGCCGGTACAGGCGGCGGGCGCGGCGATTCGCGCCGTGCCCGCCCCGTAGACCTGACGACCGGCCCGACCTGCGCGGCCTCGTGCGGGAAGCGGGCCGCCTGTAGGCGGCTTGTACTGTATTGCTGATCTTGTAGTGCTGCTTTTTGGGGGGGGGTAATACAACTTTTAGCGGTGGGTTGGGTACTGGCCTTTTTGTAATGCACACCAGTAGTCAGCGGCCCGCTTTTACGCGGCTTGCAGATTTAATCTGTTTTATTTACAAAAAAATAATACTTCTCTTTAAAAATAAATTGCTGACAAATCTAACGCTAAAAGCAGTATTACCCGGAAACAACGGTATCACAAGATCGACACTACAACCCGGCTGAAAGCGGCCCGCATCCCGCACCGGGCTCAACCCAAGAGGTAGGGGCACCTCCACAAATCCCCGGCGCGAAGCGCCGCTTAGTAAAAAATACGACTCATTGACTCACTAAACCTGTAGTCACGCCGTACCGGTACTCTCAGTGCCGTACTCAGTCTGGTACCCGTACTCTCAATCTCTCACGCGCTGATATGATATAATATCTGATGATGCAGCGCGACGCGCGCTCTAACTAAGAAATAATCCATATCAGATTTTTCAATACTATATTAATCCACAGTGCCGCATGCAAAAGAGGACCCCCAGAGCCAGAGTCTCAAGGGTGTTCTCACATAACGACTAATACACGAAATAGTTACGTTGTTTCCTTGGCAGTATTCGGGATTTTCCCCAGAAACGAACATCACTTGCCCATCCGCTGACCTCCGATCCACTGGGACCTGACCCGCCCTGCTGGGGCTTCGTGGACCCTACTATTGGAACGGGGCCGGCTGGCCATGGGGAGCCCGGAAATGGATTCCTTGCGATTGAAAACGGGCAGATGGGCGTTGGCTGGGCGCGGGCGGTGGACAGATCGCGGACTAGCCGACCAGCTCGCGCTCTGCCGGCGCTGTGACTACCGCCCGTTTGACCTGGCCAACCCCTTGTCGCACGCGCCATGCTGCCTTGTGCGACCGTGCCAGATATCCTACGTGCGCTGTGGCCCCTAGAGTGCCAATTAGGAGCACCGGGGAGTGCTCCTCATTGGAGGGATCTTCGGGGCCATAGGGTTGGGGATTAGCCACGCTGCCCTCCTGCTTTTTTCAGCAGCTCCACCGCATGGTCCATCACAACTTGTTGGTGCAGCTGGCTGACCTTCGCACACTGCCTCACCCACTCGGCCTGGGATTTTGGAAATGCGGATGGTGCTGCACGCTCTGTCGGCCGCTGGCTATGTGCTAACGTATGTAAACTCGACGGGATGTGCGAAATTCGTGCCTCCTTTTTACATCTAGCGACTACATACACTTCAATGTACACGGCCAAATCCTTTCAATCTAAAACATGGGGGATTTAGCCAGCACTCCTTCCGAACACACGGGTACCCCTATATTTGGAGTGGCGCCACGCGCTTCGATTGGGCGCGAGCACAGACCCTACCCATAGTAGGACTTGCCATTTATTTTGAAGCGTAGTGTATATACGTCGCGGTAGCTTGTCGTAGCGACGTCGCGGTACCAGTAGCAGCGTCTCGTAGCGACTACAGGTAGCGGTGCCCCCTGCCCTGGGTACACGCGTACTTTTAGCAGGCGGTACTCGTAGCGCGCACGCGCGTGGCCGACCTCTGCCAATATGTGGTCATGTGGACGACGTCAACGATCGCGTACGTCCACACGTACGCTGAGCGCAAGCGTGCGCTTTAATATTCAGACTTTCCATTTCGATCCTTGGGTACTTTCCAGTATTACATATCGGGTTAGGGAGCTGCGCCTTCCGCCGCGCCAACCTCTCCCCGTCCGCGCAATACCAAACGAACGACCGTTGTCATGGCGACGACTATTCAGGGCGCAACGATCCGGTTAAGGCGTAGTCACAGCGCATAATATCGAAGAGATCGGATCATTATCTTTCAGACCTCTAGCGCAATATGACAACATGATTTTTCATCAGATGACGCACTGGTTGACGTTCTACTATTTTTTTATAGACGATAAGCGAAGTCAATAACAGCCCTGATGACTCTCCCAACGCATCAGGCACATTTATTGACCTTGATTATTATTCACGACTGATATATCATTATTTTTGGCGGAGCGTCACGATAATATCGATCTTCAAGATTTCGCACCACAAATGATGCCGCACATGTGTTACGGTGCCGCTACGTGGTTTATCAGATGCATCGATAGTTCGATGATGGATCATAGAATGTCACCACCAGAATAATACAATGTACAGCATATAAAATAGATTGCAAAATAGTGACCGTGATCTACTACCCGTACTAACTCTAACTAATGGTATTATTTATCATGCTTAATTACAGATCTCTAGCTTACAACCCTGCTTGATTCGAAATTCCCGCCTTTCCGGCGAGGATCTGCCAAGCAAGCGCGGACTACTCGCTGCGGCGACTGTTTACATAGCACGGGTGTCGCAGTGCATATGGCACAACGAAAAACCCACATTCGGCCATAATGACAGGGTACATTCTGTCTGAGAATGAACTGAGCCACTGGCAAAGCGGCAGGGGAATGACGCCGCGCGGCGAATACGGTGGCGTTCATGGATGCGCCATGTGCTGTTTTGGTTGTCTTGGCAAGCGCATGTAATGAATCATAATTGCTGCCTAATTTATCCGTCGCTAGATGTCAGAGGTCGAGTGCAAAATAGCGTGCATCGCGAAGGACCCACTAGGGAACCCAATAAAGCTGCGGGAAGCCTTCGTCGACCAGTTCAAGCTGTTCACGGCAATGGCGCTCGCGGCTACGGCCCTGCTGTCCCGCTTCTTGTACATGAACCATCCCCATGACACGGCGACCAATATGAGAATGTTCTTATAACGATAGAATGTACCCCTATTACGAATACAACGAATAGAGGTACATTCTATCCTGGCTGGCTCAGCCACAATTAGCACGGATAATATAAGCAATATGTGTAAGCGGATGGAACGGAGATGCTGTTGCGTGGAATGGTATTCTAGCATGAGCCTAATAATAGAATTACCACCACAGGTGTGACGCCGGGCGGGAGCACGCGAGTGCCATGCGGATGGAAACAAGTACAGCAGAACTCCTAGCAGCTGCGCGCATTCGCCATGCATGGTGGGAAGATGTACCACATGGATTGCATATCGCCGGGCACTTCATGTGAGCCATTCACGGGCTGAGTTTGCACGGCAGGGAAACATCCGCAAGGGGCATGATGGAGTGACTCCAGTTGTCGGCGCGGTTGCAAGACAGCTTACAGTTTGTGGGGGCACACAGCTTAGGGCTCGTGGGGGTTGCGGGGATAATCGCGACCACCGTGGCGCATGATGCTTGATGTATGGTGCGTGAGTCGTCACTACCCGGACACAGATGTGCACACACGAGCGGCAGTGACGCCTTGGTGTTGGCGCTTGGCGGCAACTGTGGGCAAGCACGGACATAGCACAAGCCGCTTGGCGGCGCTTGTGAGGCCAGACAGGGAAATGGGCGCACATGTTGGGCACGAAAAGGTTGTTGCGGCCGGAGTCGAGATCTGCGGTGCCAACGAAATGCAGGCGCGCTTTGTGTTGTCAGTGCTGTAGCGGATTGTATAGATAGCTACTTTAGTATCGAGTGTTCTACTGTCTGTCGCTGGGCATGCGCAACTGTAGCGGAGACGTGCCGCGCTAGGCAACCACTGCGTTGCCATGCAGCTATTATGGATGCAATATTGCCAGGTATTTTAGCATGGTCGGTATCTATCAAGGTCTCAGCACCGGCGACTATTGGGCAGGGAGCGTCCCACCGCCGACAGTGAGTTTAGCGACAGCCTGTGTTGTGCTTAATTGTGTGCCCAATCTCGGCGGTGCTCGATAGTATTCTGACCCGATGCGGGCGGCACAAGCTCTGAACGAGTGCGCAGAAACAGAGATGAAGCACATGAGTGACACGCTCCCAGGGAGCGACTTCTTATGCGATGTGGGTGCGCTGCGATGGCGATTGTGATGGGTATTCTAGGGTATTTTTGCGTAGACAACGGCACCGCTGATTGAAGCCGCAGCATTGTCAAAGCCATCTGCCCCCAACTAGAGCTATACTGGGCAGTTCATATACAGCACCCCCTGTGGGTGCCAAGCTGCTGCTGTCCTGGCGATGTACCTGCCATGTACTGAGCTACCGTACGCAGCTGATACAGGAATGGTGGCTATCAATTGAGTTTGAAGCATCTCTGGGGAGCCACCGTCACACCGCAATCATCGGCACCTAATCACTGTTCACAATAAACTCTTCCACATACAAATAATATATAATCAAGCTGGACATGTCATGTGCATCATTTTCTGCTTGTGCACCTCGCAAATTATCATATGTGGCCATAGCACTACATCGGTTTCCAGGGCGGATCGGTCAAGTATGCAGTGGGGGCCACTGAACCAACAGTCGCATGATATCAAAAGCAGTTACATCAATGGTTGATAGTAGGGGCAGCGAACCAAATCGCTACGTAATGGAGGCCCTGGCGCAGTGTCTCAGTGCCATGATGAAGACAAGGCGGGTTGCTATTCACAGGTGCATATGTGGCTGCGACACTCAGTGATTTACGAGTGCCAGGGTAGTCGGACAGATTATTCATGCAGGGCATGAAAGGATGCTTATACAGATCAGCGCCTGGCGCTGTGGTGGCAGCGAATCTGCCGGTCTTGATTCATCCGGAAGCGATTGGAAGAATGCGACTCTGAAAGGAGTCAGCTTGATCGTGAGCAGCATCTTCTCAATTTGCGTGAACAAGGCACGACACCCGCTCGCTTTGGCTTCCTGACCTCTTGCAGAGCTCGGTGCGCTCCTTCTGCATGTGGTCCACCTCGTCCAGGATGCGCTGAGTCGTCCGCTTCTGCTCGATGCGGTGGAGATCATTCATCAACTTGAGCTCGTCCACGCCCATGTCGTCCAGCGAGCGCCGGGTGTATCCACCCTTGTCAGAGACGGGGGAGTGCACTTCGTCGGGCGAGCTGCCTCGGCCCATGCGCCCCATCCGCTCCGATTGCTCCGCCCGGATAACGGGAATAGTGGTTGTCCTGGAGCCCAGGCGGGGGGTGGTGCCGGTGAGGTCGACGTAGCAAAGACGCTCGTACATGTCCCGGTTGCGAGCGTTCAGCTCCCGTCGAGACTGCTCCTTGGCCTCCAGGCGCCGGCGCAGCGCCTCGGCGCGGGCCGCCTCCTGTTCTGGTGACAGCGCCTTCTCGTCGCGGCCCTGCATCGAGGCGCGCCGGATGCGCTGCGCCTTGATCCTGTTCTCCGCTGCGAGTAGCTTTTGCGCGCGCTCCTTCTCTTCCAGCCGGCGCTGCCACACCGCCGCACGCATTGCCTCCTCCTCCGGCGACAGCGCCTTCACGTCGCGGCCCTTCGAGCGTGCCTGCTGCAGCCGCTGAAGCTTCTCCTTGTTTTCTGCTGCCAAGCTGGCCTCGCGCCGGGCTTTCTCCTCTAGGCGTCGACGCTCTACAACTGCACGCATTGCCTCCTCCTCCGGAGACAGCGCCTTCACATCACGGCCGTGGGCGCGGGCGAGATGCAGACGACGCCCCCTCTCCTTGTTCTCCGCCGCCAAGCTGGCGTCGCGCTGCGCCTTCTCCTCCAAACGGCGGCGCTGCACCCTGGCACGCGCCGCCTCCCCCTCCGGAGACAGCGTTTTCACATCGCGTCCCGCAGAGCCGGCCCTGGCAAGCCGCGCTTTCCACTCCTTGTTCTGCAGCGCGAGTGCCCGCGCAGCGGCGGCCTTCTCGCGCTGCCGCTGCAAGCGCAGCGCCTCACGCGCCGCCTCCACCTCTGGCGCCAGCTCCTTCTCGTCGCAATAGTCCACGAAGGTACCGGTGGTGCTGCGCGACGATGTCAGCCGAACCCCGGCGCCGGAACCAGGCGTCGAGCGATAAGCCGAGCCATAGGGACGCGCCGACTTGGGCTTCGCTGTGCTGGAGTGTGGAGCCCAGGCCATTCTTGTCCGTCCACTTGGCGTTTAGCGTCGAGAGAGTGCCGTCCTCTGCGAGACCTTTGGCAGACATCAACCTCAGACAATAACTCCTTATATTCAGAAATGAAGAATGAACTTGTCATCGACTCGGTGTGAGAGCGGGCCTTTTGCGCTGAACAGCTGCAGGGTGGTTGCAGACTCTACGCTTTCGGGCGCGCGAAGGTAGCGTATCGCATCCAACCGGGACCGACACTGATGATAATAATGGCGCTATCGTATATGTCATCTATATACATATAAGTATATGTGGCCAGTAGCCCGAAAACATTATATTCAAAGAAAACAGGTACTGGCAGTGCCGAAATAGCGACCATATACATAGCGACTACAGCATAAAATCATAAGTTCGTAGCTGCTGTGGGGAGGATAAAATATAGTGATTTTATAACAGAGAAGACACATTGCTAAGCCAGGCACGGCTGGTCGCACAAAGTAGCGATTATGAATATTACCTCCGGACAAGTTTCAATGACGAATATATATAAGAAATGATAAGCAGGTCGAACGGAGCGCTACGAGGTACGGGATATAGTCGCTAGGTACTAGTACAGCAGCATTCGCCAACGGTACCTATATAGTCGCCAACAGAGAATAGACACCAGCAAACAATGTCAGTGCGAGACGGCGCAGCAACGGGTGGCGGCCTTCCTAGCGGGCAATAACACCGTTGGCAGCATCGGCCAGACTCGGGAAAGGGGAGATAACAAATGACATTCGCACACGCAAATATGTGGGTGTGTGCCGGAGCCATCAGCTCACACCGACGATAGCGACTAGGATGCAGCACCCGGTGCTTGGGGGCGCTGTATTTACGGGGCGATAAGATGGCTCCATTCATCGTCGCGGTTTCGCCCATTATATTTTTTAAACAAATCCTTGCCGGAGGTAACGCGTCGCGGTTGTGACTCGTGCAACGGAGAAGCTGGCTGCGTAGCCCGTGCAGCGCGCCTACCTGCTATAAGGGTACCTCCCCAGGGTGTTGCCGCGTCCTCACTCAACTTGGTGGTGTGTCCCGCTCGCGCCGATGCGCTGATAGAGCTCTTATTGTGTGGGAAGCGAGTGTGCTGCCAGCCTGCCATCCGGCGGTTGTTGGGGACTCGCGCGCGTGCGTGAGCGCCGGGCGGCCGGGCTGCTGGGCGGCGCGGCGGTGGCGGGCTGTTGGCGGTTGGTTACCTCTGTACAATGTATGAATGTATTATGATAGTGTTATAATATTTATACTCCATACAGGTCGTATACTGACGTTAAATCCATATGGCAGCCAGCGAATAAGGCCAAAGACGGGGAGGAGAGCGCGAATGTCCAACGGTAAATTAACTATTCCAGCTGTAGTAGTCACTATATTCAGTAAAGGCGGGTACGGAAACCCGTACAATCCTACCTGGTCAGTTTTTTAACATCAGTGGTTTGACATAAATATGCGCACTACAAACGGAACCAAAACCTGTTTTTCCCTTATTTTCATGATTTCATAATCGGTAACAAGGAACTACCCGTACGACTATCACGTTCGTTCGCCACATCCGCGAAAGATACCCGTACGACTAGTAGTCGCCATTATTATTGTGTACGGGCGGTAGCGCCTACCGGTACCACGAGCGACTCCATCTAAATTCTTTTATATATAGCGATGATATGATAGCTACCAAGTGATGGGTAGAGAATAGCGACCAAATCATTCTGAATGCCCATGGGTACCCATGCTAGGTATAGTCCCCGGACACACGTATCCCATATTGTGTTCATCTGGTCATTATTTTGTATCATATACCTGTATGTATGTTAATTAAGATCCATATGCACATGCGGCCCATGTGTACATGCAGCGGTCCACGTGGACATGGAGCCTCCATTGACCCATTGCATGTCCACATGGCCCGTACTATGTACGCATGGAGTTGGTAGAAAACGGTCCATGTGCACACGGGTCGTTGGCTGACCCATGTACATATGGCTGGACTGCCCTCGTCAAATGTCCATGTACACACGGACCGGCCCATGTACGCACGCATGGAGCGCGGTACTTGGGCCAGTTACTCACGGATCCACGCTATCCAACCCATGTGTGACATGGTAATTTTTCGTCCGCATTTTAAGGCAAGCTTACTTCGAGTTTAATCAAGATAAAAGTGAGTAGCAGATGCCATTAACTTTAAATTAGAGTGAAATTAAAGAGATACTTAAATTCATTATACGGATTGGGGTGGCAGCTCCTTGACCGCTAGTGTCAGCACCATGGTCCTCAATGTTCTGACAGCGGTTGTTATCAGGCAGACACCTAGAGTTGCATTTCCTACCAGCTTTGCGCCAACTGCAAACGCCGGCGGCACACGGCCCTTTATTACATGTGCATTTCGTCATTCCTTGGCCCCAAATAGTGACACAAATCTTACACCTTCTCTGAGGGAGGTCTTCTTCCATGATGCTTGGTTGCTCCACTTCTCTACCACACCCGCCAAAAGCAAGCCCACCGCCCGCGCGGGTGATATGTCGTGCAATTGATCCAGAATTTGCTGCCCATATGTGGTCTTGCTAACACCCGCGTCCACAGCCACTCTGTAAAAAATTAATTTTGTGACCTGCAAAACTGGGGGTTGGGGGAGGGCATTTGAGAAAGAAGATGTGGGCGTCGTCACTGGGACACATCAAGCATTGTGTGCAACTGGCATCAGTATTATACAAGAGGAGCAGAACATTTATAACTCACTTCAATCACCACGCACGCGTGTCAAGAATCTAGGGTCGAGCCTTGCCACGGTCCTCCTTTGCCAACGGCACTTTGACCATGTCACCCACCACTAGTGCTTGGCCGGCCTTGGCAGCGACCCGGGCACCCATTACCCTAGCATGCTTGGCATGTGCATCACCGCACTGAGCCTTGATTGCGCGCCGCCCGGGACTGTTGGCTAGTTGTTGGGAGGGAGATACCGGACTATAGTCATCAACGGCCGCGCGTGCTTGCATGAGGACTTGTGGAGTAGCCGCCTCCGCCGCTGCAGCCGGTCGTCGGAAGCATTGGTGGCTCCTCGGGCGACCTTCGCCTCTTGCGGCCCACGTACTCACGGGACGACGCAGCTGCATTGGTGGCTGCACTTGTCGTTTCAAGAGAGCGAGGCACCACCTCCAGTGTCCCAGCAGCCATGCAATCGTTGCTGCAGTGGCCATCATCCGTGCCACCTGCATTTGAGACACATGAGTGACACAGTCACACCCATGCCATAACGGGCATGCTGACAAGATTGGCAGCAACAACAGGTTACGTGTGCACATAACATGGTAGAAGGCCTTGCAACGTGCATATTGATGACCCTTGACAAGGCCAGCCGTGGGGATACGCATCCCAATCTTGCAATGCCCACCATCGCACCAAGCCTTGCATGGGGCGCAATATGTGTCCGGGTCCCATGGCAAGTTGGGGTCTAGGACGTAGGCGCGTAGTGTATGATTGTTGGTCCTATACTCGTTGCGAGACGAGAGGATTTCCTCATCGTGCTGCGCGTTCACGCAAATCCCGCCAGGCGTGATGGGCAAATCTTTTTCGTGTGCACGGAGGAGTGGGGAGCAGGGAATATGAGTCAGCACTTCTTGTGTTTTTGTGATATATGCTGTGGAATACAAGCTAGCAGTGCTACATAATTATAATAGTATTCAAAATATAAATATGTAAGACAGCAATCACACATAATAATGTAATCGGTATTATTTAGAGAGAGAGAGGTGTACAGTACAATCAAAGGTATTGCCGTGGCTAAAGGACATTGCTACATAATAGTATGTAAAACGTCATAAATTAATATATGTATACAACCCAATAGCAACAGCAGTAAATATATATACCACCCAACATGCATAATCCAGCGAAGCGTCGATTTTTCGGCGGTGAGCTTTATTGCCGTACGGGTACCCGTATGCTGCAGCGGATCGGGCCTATAGGTGCATGACTAAAGCACTTATCTACTGGAATGTACTACTAAGTACTATAATCCACCCACCCACCCACCCGCCCGCTTACGGTCCTTAATTACACAGCCGTCCGATTACGATCTCACGGTTGGGAGGTACTGGTAATGGTACTTGCTACTCGCAGCTGGTAATAGAAAAACAACTCTGGTACTTCAAAGCGCTCGCAATGCAAACGCTCGCTGCTGATACCAGGTACTTCAAAGCGCTGGCAATGCTATTCATGGAACTGTAGGCCAGTGATATAGAACCCGTTCTTTTAAAACTTTCTGAAAAATCGACGCATCGCTGATTCAACTGTCAAGTTACTTCATATTAATAGACGTTAATAAGAGTATTTATAATTACTACTGTTGCTTCTTATATCTGTCAGTTCAACCGTTGATTGTAATCTCATCAATATATCCATTACTCAGCACTTTATGCTGTGGCGTAGTACATGCGCAGCATGGCATGGTAACACTAATGCAACGGCGTTGCGGGCATTCACCTATTGGGAGAGGCGCTGGCGTTCTGAAGGCGTCCATGTCATCCTCCGCGCATGCGCCTGGTGGGCTGATGATGCGCCACAGGCAACAAGAAGTAAGGCGGTGCCGGTCCGGGTGGCGCCGGTCAATGTGCACACACCGGTTAGCGCGCGCACACTAAAGGTACATGCTGACTGCGCTGCGGCAGATATCAATACATTAGTTACACAGTTCTCCGGGTGATGCTCAACATGTTCGAAACAAATAGATGACGGTGATCGATGGTATATATGTACTCGTACTGCGCCCGCCCGCCCCCCAATTTCTAGGCGAATACTAGTTTTAAGCCAAAAAATGAGAGTCGTGGCCTCAGGTGTTGCTGAGGCCATTTACGGGTCGAGAGGTGGTGCTAGCACTCACCAGTTGGACGAGTTCAATATGCACGGGACATTACTAAAATCAATTCTAACGTGGACCCGTATATACTGCGCTACTGGCACAATGCCGATGGCACAATCTCGTGGCACAATCTGTGGCACAATCACGTACTCGTACTCATATCAGCACCCGAGTACGATTCCGCGGGGAATACTCGTACCGTGTGATACATGTGCAAGCTGCAACATTCAATGAATCCATACAGAAATCCAGAAGGAATAAATCCAGCTACGGGCCACATACTCGTACCGTCCTCGTTGTATGTTCGAAACTTGTTTATGGGGTTTGCTCCTTTTCCCTAACCACTTTTCGGCTACCGTGCTGCTCAGTGGTACGGGATACTAGGCACCTGTCGTTGCGCCCCTTTTTGAGTGCATCACGAGTAGACATAAAAGCAGTCAAAGCATATGAGCCCGCCATCTTCCAATTTCGCGGCGTTACATGCAGTGATTAACTGTTTCGCAACATGTTGCGAGGAAGGTCACCCTTGGTTGTTCAAGACCACACCCGTCTCACCACCCGTGTGTGAAATTCTCATCCGTACGTACGTGCGTTAACATGTCGGATGGAGAAAAACCCATCGTTGAGCCGACGCTCGAGTCGCTACAAGCAGACGTGAAGGCCTAGTATACATTGCTTCGCGAGCTTGCAACAACGTTGGCTCAGTTGACGGCTCGTGACCGTGTTGTTGGAGGAGACGGAGCACATATGGCTCCGGTTCCGGGCAGCGCATCGCGGGACAGCCGACATGCAACGGGGAGCCGGAGTGCGCCCCGACTTGCTAGAGCTAGCCCAGAGCGGCCGTGTCGGAGCAAATCCGTGAGGGACGAGGACGACTACTTCGCGGTGCTATAACCACTGCAACGAGCAGAGTCTGGTCACGAGGCCGTTCGACCGGTCAGCCGAGTGCCTTGACTCTTGCCCCTGAGCACCGACCTAACGAACGAGTACCTCAAGCAGTATGACCGGCGTCTGCCGGCCCTTGAGGAGTATTTGTGGATGTCGTGTTTCGGCGCTCACATGGCCGCACTTTTCGTAGCTCTCGACGAGCTGCTCCCCTACGTCCTGCTGCAAATCAAGACTTCACCCCCTACCTCGCGCGTGCTGCTCGGAATCATGCCGACAAAGCCATCGACAAGGCATCGCTTTCGGTTAGCCTTCTTACGGAGGCTTAACGAGGTCAAGCATGTGCACTTTGATCAAGGCGTTCTGGACGTGCTGCGAGCCCAGTACTTTCAGCATGCTTCTCAGCATATAGGTTCTACGATATTTGGGGACCTCATGAAGGACTGCGGGCGTCGCGTCTTCGAGGCGACAGTTGCCATCAGCGCTAAAGCTACCGCTACTGCTCAAATGGCGGCAGCGCGCGGCTGCAGGACGCGGGCGTGGACGTGGGCGTGGCGGCGGGCGCGGGCGTGGCCGCGAAGGTGAGCACGAGTGACGGTGTGGGGCGCCTTTCGTCGGAGCTGCAAGCGCTTTGCGATGCCATCTTTCGGTCACCGCCGGAAGGCGAACCCTAGCAGCTCAACGATGGGATGAGCGCCTTGTGTACGGATCAGACCCCTTCTTTAAGACCTTCCTTTTTGCGGCGCTTCTTACCGCTAATATAACCGAATGCGGCTCAACCATAATCCGCACACCTGCGCCTGGCGGCTCCGCAAATCGCCTCCCGTACCATCTTACATCAAATCGCGCCGCACTTACGTAATTGACGAGCACGAAGCTGTCGCCCCTTGGGCTGCTCCACTCCGGGCTCGGCTGCAGGACGCGTTCGGCTCAGACGAGCTGGGGTAGCGGACCCTCGACCTACTCTCCCTTACCGCTAATACACTCAAGAGCTACACCGGCAGATTGTCTCAGTTCGCGGAGTTTTGCCAGCACGACTCCGAGAACATCAGCCCGCTGGAGGCGACCACTGCTCTTGTCATCCGGTACGTTGCTTGGACGATTGGTGAGCGGGGGCACATTGGGTCTAAGTCGTTGCAACCCTACATGTTCGCAATCAACACGTTCTTGGAGCTACACAACCTCGACCCGATTACCAAGGACAACATGCACCTTACTGCGGGTCGTTGTGGCATGATGCTACGGCAACGCCGCCTGGAGGCTGCCCCTTTGCGAGTCCCTCTGCCTGCTGATGTCGCTCGCTTACAACTTCGTCGAGCGAGCAGAGTTGGTTTTTGTGTTTGCTCCCATCCCAGAGTAACATTATACAACTTTCGAGCCCTCGTGGCCTAGGTTCATATTCTTTGCCAGGGGACTTACCCGTGTCCTGCCGAGTGCGGGACGTGCATGTCGACGATTACGACATTACCCCGCATGTGTACCGCGAGAAAGGCCGCGCTGGTCGACGCGATCCCGGCCACATGCGTGCACTGCTCCTTCCATTGTCGGAGTCCCCCCCGCGCTGCGCGTCTCCTGCACCACTTCTATCGACCACGTACAGTCCGCCCCTAGGCTCCTGTTGCCTTGGCCGAAACAAACTTCTGGGCGGTCACCCCGAGCGAGCAGCCCAAGTCTTGTCGGACTGGCTCTCTACGGCCGTTTGTCTGGTCGGTGCCCGCCCCCCCCCCCCCCCCCCCCCCCCCCCCCCCGCCCCCCCCCCCCCCCTCCCCGCCGGCACTTCCTGGAGCTCACACAGCCTTCGCAAGGGAGCCGCATCTGTTGCTAACGCCATCGGAACTCTACTGTCCCGCATTCGCTACCAAGGCGGCTGGGGCATTAGCTCCGACGTCGTTCTGGACAACATCGACCATAACGTTCTTCCTTCGCCTGGTGTGTGGTTCTTCTTCGGTCACATATCGCGACCCTCCGCCACTTCCAAGTCCAACAAGACTCCGCAGCGGTGGCCTTCCCGGTGCCCCCTTCATGACCTGGCGCTGTTCCTTCTCCGTCAATCCACCGCTTCCGCGTTCGCTCATCACTGGCAAAATCAGACTCAACTTTGAAATGTTCTAAACTTGTTTATGGGGTTTGCTCCTTTTCCCTTACCGCTTTTCGGCTACCGTGCTGCTCAGTGGTACGGGATACTAGGCACCTGTCGTTGCGCCCCTTTTTGAGTGCAGCACGAGTAGACATGAAAGCAGCTGAGCCTGCCATCTTCCAGTTTCGCTGCGTTACATGCAGCTCCCCCCCCCCCCCCCCCCCAGACTCCGTTTTCCCTCCACGCTTTCACTTTTGAACCTTCCTGCCAAATTCGGATCTTGTCATTGTAAACTAGCCAGCGAAACATTTTTGGCAGAACCAGACTCAATCTTGAAAAAACGTTTCATCGTCATTTCAAAGTTGAGTCTGGTTTTGCCAAAAAGGTCGCGCAGGCTGTTTTACACGGTCAAGAGCCGAAATTGGCAGGATGGTTTAGCGAAAGCGTGGAGGGAAAACGGAGTCACGGGGGCGCTGCGAAAACTGGAAGATGGCGAAAACTGGAAGATGGCAGGCTCAGCTGTTCTGGCTACTTTTATGTCTACTCGTGCTGCACCCAAAAAGGGCGCAACAACAGATGCCTAGTTCCCGTACCACTGAGCAGCACTTGTAGCTAAAAGGCGGTTAGGTCAAGGGAGGAAACCCCATAAACTAGTTTAGATCATTTCAAAGTTGAGTATGGTTTTGCCAGTCTTGAGCGAACGGAGAGAGCGGTGGATTGACGGAGAAGAGGTAGCGCCAAGTCATGAAGGAGGCAATGGGAAGGCCACCGCTGCGGAGTCCTGTTGGACTTGGAAGTGGCGTAGGGGGGCGATGTGTCCAAAGAAGAACCATGCCCCAAGTGAAGGAAGAACGTTGGGGTCGATGTAGTCCAGAACGACGTCAGAGTTAGTGGCCCAACCGCCCTGGTAGCGAATGTGGGACAATGGCACCCCGATGGCGTTCGCTGAAGAGGCTGCGCCCTTGCGAAGACTGTGCGAGGTCCAGGAGGTGCCAGCGGGGGGGGGGGGGGGGGGGGGGCAGCGTTGACTAGACGGACGGCCGTGGACAGCCAGTCTGACATTGTAGCCGCAGTCCAAGGTTTTGACTGCTCGGTTGATCTGACAGCCCAGAAGTTTGACACAGCCAAGCCAACAGTAACAAGGGGAACTGATTGGACGTGGTCGAGGAAGTGGTGCAGGAGACGCGCCACTCGGAGGTGCTCTGACACTGGGAGGAGAAGTACGCGTAGGTTGTCGGGTCCACGTCGACCAGCGCGACCCTTCTCTCGGTACACTTGCAAAGTGATGTTGTAGGCGTCGACGTGCACGTCTCGTACTCGACATGACACGCCAGTAAGGCCCCCGGCGAAGAACATGAAGTTGACAACCGAGGCCAGGAGGGCTCGGAAGTCGTGGTGGTACTCGAACGACAGTGCAGTAGTCGCCTCCAGTGGGCTGATGTTCTCGGAGTCGTGGCATAACTCCGCGAACTGAGCCAGCCGGCCGGCGTAGCTCTTGAGTGTCTGAGCGCTGAGGGAGCTGGAGAGTAGGTCGAGCGTCCGTTGGCCCAGCTCGTCTGAGCCGAACGCGTCCTGCAGCCGGGATCGCAATGAAGCAGCCCAGGGAGCGACAGCTGCGGGCTCGTCAATCACGTAAGTGCGTCGTTTTACCGACAGAGTTCCACCGGTACGACTACTATTCGCAAAGTACTCGGCAGCAGCGGTTAGGTTCCCGGCGGTTGGCCGGTAGCTGCTGGACGAGTTTGCAGTAGCATCAGTACGGGTTTGCGGGGCTAGGTTCAGGTAAGAGGGCCGCCCCGCGCGCCCTTCGCGCTCGTAGCGCATGTCACGCGCGTAACGTACCCGCGCGAAACTTGGTCGTTGCGAACCAGTTGTAACACGTAGTGTAACAACCGACGGACGCAGAGATGGGGTAAAGAAAGCGGTTGGTTGAGCCGCCATGTGCAGGTGTGCGGATGGTTGAGCCGCACTCGGCTGTAGCTGTGAGAAGCGCCGCACCGAGGAAGGTCTAAAGGAAGTCTGTAAGGTGGGGGGGGTCAGGTCCTGACACGGGGCACTCATCTCGCCGTTGAGCTGCAAGGGTGCGTCTTGCGGCGGTCACCGAAAGGTGGCCTCGCAAAGCTCCCGCAGCTCCGACGAAAGGCGCCCCACACCGTCACTCGTGCTTACCTTCGCGGCCACGCCCGCGTCCACCGCCACGTCCTCGTCCACGCCCGCGACCTGCAGCTGCAGCCGCCACTCGAGCAGTAGCGGTCGCTTTCGCGCTGCTGGCAACGGTCGCCTCAAAGACACGGCGCTCGTAGTCCCTCATGAGGTCCCCAAAAATCGCGGAACCCAGATGCTCCGAAGCAGGCTGAAAATGCTGGGCTCGCAGCACGTCCAGAACACCTTGGTCACCGTGCACACGCTTGATCTCATTTAACCTCCGCAGGAAGGCCAACCGAAACCGAAACGCCTTGTAGATGGCCTCGGCGTGGTTCCGAGCTCTCGCGAGGTAGGGGGTGAAGTCCTGGTTGGTGGAAGGGACGTAAGGCAACAGCTCGTCGAGAGCCACGAAAAGCGCGGCCATGTGGGCCCCGAAACACGACATCCACAAATACTCCTCCTGGGCCGGCAGACGCCGGTCATCCTGCTTGAGGTACTCGTTCGTTAGGTCGGTGCTTAGGGGAACGAGTCCAGGCACTCGGCTGACCGGTCGAACGGCCTCGTAACCAGACTCTGCTCTCTGCAGTAGTTCTGGCACCGCGAGGTAATCATCCTCGGCACTCACGGATTTTGCTCCGACACTGCCGCTCTGGGCTAGCTCTAGCAAGTCGGGGCGCTCTGCGGCTCCCCCGCAGCCTGTCGGCTGTCCCGCGACGCGCTGCCCGAAGCCGGAGCCATGTGCCCCTTCTTCATAAGCAACGCGCTCGCGAGCCGTCAATTGGGCCATCGCTGTAGCAAGCTCTCGCAATAGTGTAGACTGGGCCTTCACGTCTGCGTGTAGCGACTCGAGCGTCGGCTCAACGACGGGTTCTTCTCCATCTGGCATGGTAACGCACGGACGTACGGACGAGAATATCACACTCGGGTGGTGAGCCGGGTGTGGTCTTGAACAACCTGGGGTGACCTTGCTCGCAACTGGTTACGAGGCAGTTTTTACATCGCTGCGTGGAACGCAGCGAAAACTGGAAGATGGCAGGCTCAACTGTTCTGGCTGCTTTTATGTCTACTCGTGCTGCACCCAAAAAGGGCGCAACAACAGATGCCTAGTTCCCGTACCACTGAGCAGCACTTGTAGCTAAAAGGCAGTTAGGTCAAGGGAGGAAACCCCATAAACTAGTTTAGATCGTAATCGTAGTCAGCATGCAGTCATGCGTAGACGGGGGCGCGCGCCCCCGCCGCGCTCAAACCGCGCGAGCGTGCTGATGCCGCCATCAGGGTACAGGTAGTTATGAAAGAATATCAGGACAGGTAATCCCTACAGGGTACTTCTTACTTCTTACGGGGCAATCCCCATATGGGGTAAGTTATCCTGACGTGGTAGTCATCCCGAGCCGGAGTCAAAGTTCGACCCTCAAAAACCTTCATCGCGCAACTGTTCGCGCAGCGGGTCGTCGTCAGTCTCCGTGCGGCAGCTCGTCGGCGGCGTGGTCGTGCGATAGCACGCCACTGCTGGTACAGGGACCCCACCACCCCAATACCCGTAGCTCATTATCCCGCCAGCTTCCCGGCCAGTCGCCCCACCAGCTGCCCGGCGGCGCCGCCGAGATGCGGGAGTACGTCGCCGCGCTGCGCGTCTTCGAGGGGCGCAAGTTCCCGCGGGAGGCGCCCAGCGTGCTGCTGTCCGCCACCTTCGCGGGCGAGACTCAGTTCCGCAGCGTGGTGAAGGGCACCACCCGCTCCTCATGGGAGGCGGAGCCGCCGGTGGAGCTGCGCTGGGAGCTGGACAGCGAGGGCCTGCGCGGCGTGACCAACAGCGGCAACACCACCTGCAAGCTCACCGTCAGCGATGTCGGCACTGGCGCGGTGCTGGGCTGGCTGGCGCTGGACCTGCGCACCGCCAAGCTCAACGGCGCCAAGAAGGAGGCGAGCGAGGGTGTGGCCGGCGGGGCTACTCGTGCCAGGGCTTCTTTGTAGGGATTACTGTGTTTGTCTGTGTGTGTGTGTGTGTGTGTGGGGGGGGGGGGGGGGGGGGGGGGGGGGGCAACATCGCCCTCGTCTCAACCTCACTAGCAGCCAGCCCGCTGCAAATACGGGCATTGAAAGCAGGAGCCACCTACGCATCGTAGAGGCTGGCGGTCACTGGCTGAGACTGGGGACTGCGGGGCCCGCCTGCGCAGGCGAGTGGATGATGCTGTCAGGCGGGAAGCACGAGAGTGCGGCGCACTTGGCCGCCAAGGGCCCCCAGATGCGGGTCTTTTACACCTTCCGCGAGAAGGCGGCAGAGCCGGACGCGCCGCTGGCGCCACCAGAAGATGAGGCAGTGGACAGAGGCGCCCGGCGGGGCCATGCCGGGAGCCCGCCACCGGATGGCGCACCCGGGCCGGCCCCTGCGAGCGAGTGCGGCAGCCCGGAGGGCCAGGGGCGGCGCACAGAGGCGGCCGTGAGCAGCCCCGCCGCAGCCCCGGCGGGGGCAGCCGAGCTGGTGCGCCGCTTCAAGCTGGCGGTGGACCTCCGGAGCATTAAGGCCTTCCGCGCGCTGCCTGTCAATCTGGCCTCCGTCTTTGTGCAGGCCTTTCTCCCGGCAGAAGTGAAGGGTAGCCGCCCGGCCCGACCACTTTGCGTTTCACAGCTGTGCGGTCGCTGCCAGTACACAACCTAACGGGCAGTGCCCCCCTGGCAGGCGTGGTGAATGCGCATGGCCGGAAGGCGTTCCCTATCCCAGTGAAGACGTACCCTGCCACGGACGTGGCGCGCGGGACGGAGATCACGCTGCCAAATGGGTACCCCCCTCCCTTCCCCGTAGTCCAGTGCAGTGAGGCTGCCGCGGCAGGCACGGGGCGCTGAGCAGCGCACGCCCCCTCTCGGTGGCAGGTACGCGGAGGTGGAATTCGTGACGGACGTGATGACGCTGGCATCTACGCTGGCGGCGGATCCGCAGCTCGTCCTGGAGGTGTGGCACAAGGAGAGGTAAGCCTGGCATGACGCAGTGGGTGGGCGACAGCGCGGTGCGGCACGGCGAGGCGTTGTTTGGCACAATACTACGGCATGGGTGGCTGGAAATCCTGGAATGCCTGAATGAATGCTGCTGGCTGGACTGAATGCTGCTGCCCTCCGCCGCAGGCTCAAGCGCGACATGATGCTGGGCATGGCTTCGGTGCCGCTGTCCGTGCTGCTACAGGAGCCGTGGGTGGACCGCTACGCGGCTGTCTATGCCATGCTGGCGGTGCCTGGCGAGGGTGAGCGCAAGACGCAGGTGTGGCTGCGTGTGTCGACATGCGTCCTCGGAGTGGCTTCTCGCAGGGCATAGACAAGGTCATTCGCGGGAGTTGACGGCTGGTGCTCGCACGTAGGTGGCTTCCGTCCGGCTTGTGCTTTCGCTGGAGGAGCTGGGCGTTGCGGTTGCTGAACCGTCGGCCGAACGAGCGCCGTCGGCGACTCCGCCCGTGCCGACGCGCCATCATGGCAGGAGCGTTGCTGAGGCGACCGATGCAGGTGCCGGACCGAGCAGCAGCACCGCGGGGGCGGCTGCGGAGCCAAACGCTCCCGCGGGGGCGGGTCGTGCGGAGGAGGCTCTGCCCGTTGCGTCGTCGTCTGAGGGTCCCTCGGCCGCCGAACTCCACACGGCCTACGAGCTGGAGCAATGGAAGATAGCGGAGGAGCGGC
Source organism: Tetraselmis striata (assembly GCA_006384855.1). Classification (NCBI taxonomy): domain Eukaryota; kingdom Viridiplantae; phylum Chlorophyta; class Chlorodendrophyceae; order Chlorodendrales; family Chlorodendraceae; genus Tetraselmis; species Tetraselmis striata. Next base: position 43,986 of record VCJN01003004.1, on the reverse strand, counting down.
GGTGGCGGGCGGAGCTGGCGGAGCGCGAGGCCGAGCGGCTGGGTATTCTCGAGGCCGAGTGGAGGGCCCGCGAGAAGGCGCGCGACGACGAGGCGAGGACTCAGCGGGAGGCGTACGCGGCGCTGGAGGAGCGCACGCGCAGCGTGCTTAAAGAGATGGCGGCCCGGGAGGCCAAGCTGGTGGCGGCAGAGGAGTCGTTGGCCAGCCGCCGGGCCGAACTGGAGCGCGCCGCGGCTGCACGGATCTCCGAGGCGGAGGCGGCGGTGTGCGCCCTGGCCCGCAGCAGGCCGCGATTTGCTCGGTAGTGGGGCGCCTGGGTAGTTGTGTCGTGCTTGCAAGGATGTCTTTCCGGGCGACCGCTCATGTAGGGTTGGGATTCTCCCGGGAGGTGGCGGTTGGTATATCGAGTAATTTATATCTGTTCGTGCTCCAACGAGGCGAGCTTCGCGGCGGGGGCGGCAACCTGGCTCGACTGACACGATATTCCACCCCGTGTCCGACAGGTGCGGCGGCTGCAGCTCGAGTGCGAGCACCAACTAGACCTGGAGCGACATCGCAATGAAGAGCTCGCGCGCAGCGCCTCGGCGACTGAGGCAAAGCTGCGCACCGCGGAGGCTCGCGCGGACGCCGTGGAGGCGGCGTTTGCCGAGTATCGCGAGTCGCAGCGGCACACGAGCGAGGCGGCGCTGCAGACGGAGTTGGCCGAGGCGCGGCGCGAGGTTAGCCAGGCGCGCCAGCGGGCGTGCGAGGCGGTGGCCGCCAAGGAGGCGTACAAATCTCGGGTCGTGCGCTTGGCCAGCGACCTGTCGGCACTGCAGCGCGCGCGAGCCGCTGACCAGGTAGGCTCGCCCACTCCGCCGAAGAAGGAAGCTCCGTCTTATCCGTCTTTTCCTGTTCGAACCACTGAATGGCAGGAGGCCGCCCCGGCAGCTTTTGCGACATCAGGGACTATGCACAAAATGAAAAAGTGTGGGTAAGGGGGAGAGAGAGAGAGAGAGAGGGAGGGAGAGAGCACTTGCTGGTTGCAGTGCTGGGGTGACTTTCCAATTTGATTCTGGTGTGTTTCGTGATGAATTTAATATGCGCGGCGCCGGCAAATTGTCATTCGTGCTGCTAGTGGCTACCGAGATGACGTGCCGCGCGGTGCAGGTGGCGCTGCTCTCATCGCGGGCTGCCAAGATGGACGGCGCCGCCACCGGGCTCATGGCTGGCGGGCAGGTGCTGGCGGCGCGAGCACAGGCCTCCGATCTGGCCAACCTGCGCGCGCAGCTGGAGGCCCTGCGCGCCAGCCTCGGCCATAGCGGCGGCGCAACGGAGCAGCGCCGGACGCCGGGCAAGGAGAACGCGGCGCCGCTGGCCACGCCGCCCCCCGGGGCGCGCGTGGCGGAGCACTCCGCGCCCGTAGCGGCAGAGCTGATGCGGCTGCGCGCTGAGCGGGAGGAGCTGGTGGGCAGCGGCTTGTATGCGGAGGAGGATCCGCTGGTGGTGGAGGTAGACAAGCAGATTGCGGCGCTGGAGAGATGAAAAGGCTGCAACCTGCCCGGCCCTCGCCGCTCGCAGTTGGAGGAACGTGTTTCGAAATTGATTGACCAAATTTCTTCAATGTCTCCCGGCGCCACGCGATTCCGCGCATTGAGCCAAGTGCGCTGGTATGCGTCCACGATGCAATCACTCCTGTGTGCCAATCCCTACTTCATACAAACCAAAGACAGCCGATAGTCGGAACCCTGACCGTGGTGGGTGCTGCCAATGCCATGTGGGGCTGTCCCTGCCATGCGCATGCCTTGTGATGAGCTTGGATTTAGACATTTGAGGGAATCGTCGATTGTTGTACCGGGAGGTGCAGTGGCAGACAGCAGTGTTTGCCGACATGCAAACCATACTCTTCCTCTGCATGCAGCCTGCCATTCTCGTGGGTGCAAATCATGTCCGGCCGCAGGTCTGTCCCTGCCATCCCAGCATGCATCATGTGCAGGGCTCAAGAGGTCTGGTCTCCGTGCGCATGGCACATCGAGGGCAGTTGCGAGATGTCGTGCGGCACATGGCGTCCCAAGCATTCAAGTGCTGCGCCTCCATACTTTTGGTAGCGCTCAAGCCGCACAACTCAAACGATGGACCAAGGAACAAAAGCAACCCAGAGAGAGAAACCTTACATGAAGCTGCAGGTAGTCAGAGGAGAGTCAAACAAGCAACGCATGCAAGATCTTAGTCCACAGTCGCCATGTCTTGGAACCTCACAAGCAAGATCCGGGCACGTACTTTCTTGTGAAATGTGGCATTATGTAAATCCTAAGTCCACGGCATAAGTTATTTGACTAAAAGCGAATAAATGATCCGATCCGTTGACAAGTTGGTAAGTCAAAGCGTACTAGCACGGTCTACTAGTGCCTCGGGGACTTTTGTATGTGAGGATAAATCCAACATGGTTTTGTTGTATCGTCATTCCGGGGCCGGTACGGTAAATAGGGGACTTTCTGTTAAAGGTACGCGGCTATACCGGTACTGCTAAGAGCGCGCTGCGGGCGGGACCTACAGAGCACACCCGCCCACCACATCAGCCAGCTCAACTGGCAGGATATAGGCTCATATACCATCCCGCGGCCAGTGCCCCGGGTCAACCAGGACGCTTCAACTAGCACGCTTCAACGCTTCAACTAGCACGGGTCAACTAGCAACTAGCACGCTTTACCTTAGTCGTGTAGTAGACCCCATTCATGGACGTCAAATGGGGCGATCGGTGCGGATAGCCCTCACACCACTGCACCAGCCGGAGTCCCAGACGAGACCTTGCAGACGGGCGCCAGAAGCGGCGTCCACCGGGTGTTGAAAGGGCTCGGAGGCCCACCTCTGTTGTGACCCCGCCCCCTCGATGGTGCGCCCGCTGTCCAGGTGGAACGTGATACTCTGGCACAGGTACTGCGACCGAGTGCAGCGGCCGCTGACGTGCACCACGTACTCCTCGGGCGCCAGCTCTCGCCAACGAATGCCGCCGGCGTTGCTGTGCTGCAGCCGGCCACAGCTAGCCAGCCCCTCGAGCTCTAGCGGCACCGGCATCCCGTCGTTCTGCATGCAGCTGCCTGCGACGATAAAACAGTTTTAGAACAGTTTTTCTCTTTAATGATTTGGGTTCGAATGCTCATGTACACAAAATGCGTGCGTTCCATCCAGCAGGAGTTGTGATCACCGATACATCTCGAAAGGGCCGGGCACATTCACCCTTCAGAGTGCCGTCAGCGAAGCGAAGCACGCATGCGTGCACCGCCCAGCCCACCCCAAAGGCGACAGCCACCAGGCGCCGCCGTGGCTCCAGCGACGTTACCGTCCGACGTATCGCTGCCGCTCCGCGGACGTCAGGATCCGCGGGCAACGAGGTCGGATTTCCCAGCGTCCGCCGGCGAGCGGCCAGCTGGTCCTGCCAGGCTTCGGGCGCCAGCGCGGCGGCGGCGCGGCAGGTGCGCAGCAGCGCGGAGACGTCGTCGGGCGGCGAGGCGCGCATCACCGCCAGTGCCGCGTCCGGGGAGTCCAGAAGGGACAACATGGGCGCCTCCTCCATGGTCTGTCGAGCATCAATTCACAGGCACCGGATGGCGGGTCTGGATACTAGTACCCGTACCAGGAGTGTGGTGACGAAGGCCAGTGAGTAGGCGCCAGGCGGGCGGGCGAGACGACAGGGCGACAACAGTAGCGACAACCCATACTGTCGGGGCACTGGAAATAAAGGCGCGCCCGCGCGTGCTGACGGTCGTAGTCGCTATATCAATAGAAAATTATATATTTACATGAGCTAGCAGCAGAAGGCGATATCGGAAATCACCAAAATAATAATAATAGAAAAAAGATTAAGGATTAGTACTGCTTTTTGGAGCGATCAGTTGCCCTCGCAGTAGTTAATATTTTGAGATGATGTAGAGATAGATGATATGGCGCAAAAATGTAACGGCGAATAGTCGTGGTAAAATGCGCCTTAGTAAAATTCTCCACTACCCGTATGAACTAGAACTACCTTTTCTTTTGGTGATTTCCGATATATCGCCTTCTGCTGCTAGCTCATGTAATCCTTATAAGGATTAAATTACCCGTATGAACTAGAAAAAAATACACGCACCTGTACCTGGTGCGGATATCTGTAGTCGGCCACCCGTACCGGTGCGGGTAACAGCTTGCGGCAGGGCCAGGAATAGCATTATTGGTCTGGTGGATGACGAAAATGTGATATGGTTTTGATTACAGGGAAAGCGTCTAGAGCACTCACGGACGAAAGCAATCCTTATTGTAGAGGAAGGATGACGAAAAAATAATATAATACTATTTCGTCGATTCCAAATATATGTTGACAATAATATACCAAACAAAACCCTCGTCATATTTCGCGTCGATTCGTACTCGTAGCGACGCGCAGGTCGTTGAGACTACATCAGATCAACATTAGTCGCGTAGATGATTAGTGTGCGTGTAGATCCAATTGTGCATCGAGCGCGCGGGTGTGCGCCATGCGTCGTGGAACAGGCGACGTAACCCCCCCGCCGCGGCGCTGTCCGCGCGCGGGCGACCATTATTTATTGCACTAGTCGTCGCTACCTGTACTGGGTAAAGTACCCGGAACAGGATATATTAATCCTTACAAATGTCGTTCGTGCCGCTGTGCCGTGCCGTGTGACATGCGCTGCTGCGGCGGCGATATCAAGAGGCTTGTAACCTCATGCGAATATGCCTGTGTACTTTACTGTGTATTAATATTATTATTACTGTACACCAGCAGCTGCGATCACGACGACATATATCAATAAGTACTGTACTGGTACCCGCAGTAGTCAGCATGTGATGATGGGGGGAGTCACTCGTTGCCAGTCAGGAATCGGCCGGAAGCGCGCACGGTCTTCCGCCAGCATTGCGCCTTTGCGGTGGCGATGACTATAAAGCGGCAGCAAAGCCCTGGTTGTCGGCACAGAACTCAGCACATTACAACGTCCACCAGCTCTCTTCTATCATACAAAGCCTCACTTCTCCAGCAAATTTTGACAGTGAAACATGGCTCCCGCTACCGGACTCGCCCGCTGGCTGATCCCTGAGGCGCTGCCTCTCGGTCTCGCTGTCGGCACAGGACTGTCTATGATGGTCTACACCATGGGGCGCAGCTTTTACAGCATGGGCGACGTTACCGTCTCCAAGGCCGACCGCGAGAATCTCCGAACCTCTGAGGAGTACGATGTAAACACGGAATGGGGCGTGAAGAACCACAATAAGGGTATTCTGCGCCAGGCGGGCCAGTGGTGGGGCAGCTCCAACGTGCTCCCCAACGAGTACATGGCCAAGTTCTTCCGCGAGCAGCAAGAGCACTGAGCTGCATCCTCGACTAAGTCCACCGAACGAGCGCGGCCCATCATACCATATGAAGCAGTGCGCATAGATCTGTATCATAGAGATGAGTAAAAAATTCGCGAGACCTACCGCCATATAGCGATTTTAGATCGTGTAACAGCTACAAATTATCTACGCAAACTGCCAAGCTCACCGCCCCGCCCGACCACTACGCAGCATGCCCCCGCTCCCGTGCACTCCTGCAGTCATGCCGCAGTTCCGCAGAGGCCGATCAGGCAGCCTTCTGCACGGAGCCAGAGCTTCCGAAGCCGTCCTCACATACTGGGTCTGCAGCGTGGTCGCAGCCCTCCTCTCTCGCCAATGGCACCGCCGCGATGAGGTGCGCGTACTCGTCTCGCCATACTGCAGTGCGTTTCCTCGACTGCTTCAGGTGCCCCCCCCCCCCCCCCCCCCCGAGATTTGTTTATCGCAAGCCCCACTCTATCGTCTACTCTCCCTTCCTTTCATGCTCAACCCTGCTCTGCTGAGTTCTCACACACTTCGTACGGTACTGTATTGCAGTCCTGAGTACTCGCAACTCGCGTGGGCGCGAGCGTTTGGGACGAGGGCGTGTACTATTGCTACGCTGGTGTGCAGCGCGGGTGACGCGCCTGTTGGAGTCCCCACAAATATACGTGTACAGCACTCTCGTGAATTACATATACCACGTGTAGTCGCTACTGTGTAGTAAGGATTACCGGTAGGGCGACCCCGTCTGTCTTTATATAAAAGGATGTAGCGACTAGCTGCTATATCCTCCTACCTCGTATCGCAGCAGTAGCTGACGACGGTGGCGCATGGCTGGCGGAACGAGGTACGGTCGCGATTAGTGGCGGGGGTTTTTATTGCCCCGCCCCACCGCTGGCTCGGGAGTCGGGACCCGATTGGCACTAGGGAACCCCTTGCAGCGTTTTGCTATCCGTGCGGCGGCTATAAGTCAGCAATCTAGTGACATATGCCGCTCTGTACGGGTGCCGACGGCCGGCGCTTCGTAAGAACCTGTATCTGTAAGTCACTACTACATATCGGTAGGAACACCCGCTTTGGTTCCGTCTACGTCCGACCTCCGACAGGTAATCCTTACCGCAGCTTCTTATTCGCAGTGTTACATACGTCAAGTGAAATATCACGAGACCAATATTGGAGGTCAGTGACGGAATTCCCCATTATCAGGCTATAGCGGGTGCGGTCGTCAGAGTCATGCGCACCCAACGCGTCGCCGGCAGTACTGTCAGCTACACAATTTCGAGCTCGACGAACTCAAGTAGTGCTCGTCACGTTGGTAGTGTGCAGCCAGGGTCGATAGCGCCGGAAGAGAGGGGGGCCCCCGGGTGGGGGTGGGGGGAGGGGGGCCCCCGGGTGGGGGTGGGGGGGGGGGGGGGGGGGTGGGACGAGGTTTGAGGTAATGTCATCGCTGCCGAAAGCGCCCACCGCCGTGGGTGAATCATAAATACCGCACCGCCAGTCTGCCACTATACATTTCTGAAGGATTAGTACGCCTAGCTCGCCATACATGGCGCGCACACGCCCACACTCACACACACGTAGCCATATCACAGCCAATGCAGTAGATAAGGGGCGGCTTAATAGTATCCACAGTATGAATAGTATGCATAAATGAAATAGGGCGTAGCCAGTGGTTTGCACACCCCACCGCCCCCGCGGCCACGCATCGTCTTTTGTCTGATAAAGTTCTGGCCTTGCAAGGGTGTGTGAACTAGTGCACCGGCGTGGGTAGGCTTTCGCGTCAGCCATATAAGGCGGCATTCGTCTAATCTCACCTGGGCCTAGATGCCTTGCCTGAAGGTGAGTGTGTGTGTGTGTGTGTGTGTGTGTGTGTGTGTGTGTGTGTGTGTGTGTGTGTGTGTGTGCCTACCCCTCACTCGCACTCCCAGCTGCACCAATAAGCCGCCATATTAGGAGTACGCAGGGGAGCGACTCCACGTGCCCGAGCCCCCTCCCTCCCCTACTCATTTCCCTTCCTTTCCCGCCCCGAGGCGGGACTGGCACCAGTGAAACCCTTCCAGCGTCTCTACTACGGCCTCGGCAGGCGGCAATCCAGTTACTAACCGCCATGTGCTCTTATTCCGGCAAGATTGTCGGGCAGTGGGACCGTCGCAGCGGGGGGGGGGGGGGGGGGGGGGGGCTATGGCATGCGTAAAGAGGGGGGCGGGGGCTACAATATCGCTACAATACCCCTCCCTCCGCATGCCATAGCTGCCCCGCCCCCCCCCCCCCAACATACACACACACACACACACACACACACACACCGGTCATTGTCCTATGAGGCTCCCAGGATCCCCCCACCCCCCTCGGGTGGCGCCCTCTCGGCCCATCGGTCCAGCCGCCCAGCCGCATGGCGATGTTGCCGCACGGTGATTACACGCCGAGCGCCCCGTCGCGGGAACTTCCCCGCCTCACCCCGACGCCCACCCGCGCGCTCCCATCAGCAGCAGGTTGCCGAGAGGGGCGCTGCGTCACTTTGTGCTGAAGTTGCTGAGGTTGAACTTGATGGCAGGCGCGGCGGCGGGGGAAGCCATGCCTGAAGTCCTGGGCGCGTCGCGCCGCGGCGCCTTGGCGGCAGCTGCGCCCGCCTGCGACTGCACCAGCGCGCTTTGGAGGCGCCTCTTGCCCGCCGCCGGAAGCGCGGCGATGCAGCCCTGCGAGCACCGGGCGGGGGCTTCAGCACCCGGGGATTGCAACGGGTGGGCAAGGGGCGCGGGCAGCAAGAGCGCATCGCCCGGCGGTGGGCGGATGGTGGGTAATTGAGTGCCGCCACATACGGGGCACAATGGCAACTCCAACTTCAGCTTGCTTGCTTCAGCAGAGAAACCCTAAACCGTACACCCTAAACCCTAAAAAGAGGGAACATGTCAAAAGTTGCCACCTACCTCCGTTTGGTTCTAGGGCTTGAAACCCTAAACCATAAAAACCTATATCCTAAAACCGGACCGGACCGGACCCCCCTCGGGCTACCTATGTGGAGCCAAACTACAACAAGTAGCGCCGCCTTGCGTGGGAAAAAACCCCGGCGGCAAAGAGGCGGTGGTCGCCAGTATTGGAACCACCCGGGGTGGCTGTTGTCGAGGGGGGTCGTATGCGCCGCGGTACCTTGAAAGCCGCGGTGGCGGCGCCTTGGCCCTGGGCGAGGTGCGTGATGAGGCGCATCCCCATGGCGCGCAGCGCGGGCGAGGAAGGCGCTCCGTCGTCGGGCGCGCCGCACGCCAGGAGCAGCGGGAGCAGGAGGCGCATCACGGCGCCGGACAGCTCGCCCTGCAGCGGCGGCGGCATCACCGCGGCCGAGTCTCAACGGCATGGTGGAGCAAGGCAATGCGGGGTTGATTCGAGGCAAGGCGACCGTCGACAGTGATCATGTACATGCGCATCAGGTTGTGTCATGTGGAGGCGCGGTGTGTCCACGCCTCCCAGGTGAGAGAAAGAGAGAGGGAGGGAGGGAGAGGGAGAGGGAGAGGGAGAGGGAGAGAGGGAGAGAGAGAGGGAGGGGGGAGAGGGAGAGAGGGGAGAGGGAGAGAGACGGAGAGGGAGGGAGGGAGAGGGAGGGGGGGGGGGGGGGAAGGGGGAGACAGAGACCTTGCGTGGGTATGCATGTAGGTAGACGGCACCACTGCCGCTTGGATTGGGTAAGAGGCTGCAGCGCTACCTCCATTATGCATGCTTATTGGTCTCTAGACAATGCTATTCAAGGGGCAAGGGCATGTTTGGGGGAGGTGACCTCCTTCGCAGCGCCGCCGGCGTCGAGGGCTTCTGCCATGCGGAGGCCCAGCATGACGGACTTGATGGCCGCGCCCGCCATCTGCGCAGCCAAGCTCCGGCGGGTCAAACGCGGGGCCGCAACAAGAAAGGAACGCTTGTGGCCTTGTGGGTCCGCCACTGCGCGTGCCTTCAACGGACGACACGCAACGGGCCAAGCCGGCCCTCTGCGGGTTCGTGCAGTGGGTGAAAGCAATCGCAAAAGATCCGCATGTCCTGCGGGCAGCCGAGTATCGGTACGAGTACAGATGACAGTGGGGCGGCGAGACAGCTGGCCTGCGGAGCTGCCCCGACGCAAACGCCGTATTCAAGTTTAGGACTCGGGCTAGCTGGGCGTGGCAAGTGGCCATCGTGATGAGGCCGCCGCGACCGCCTGCCCAGACTTCAAAAGCGCACTACTCACGATGGCTTGGCACACGAGCCCGAGACTAGTCGTGGGCGGTCGGTAGTGGTGTGGGAGGACCTGTTGGTTGGCAACAGTGCCACGGGGTGCCCATGGGGTCCCGCTGATGGCGCCCGGCGCTGAGTGCTGCACCGTATTGAAATTTAGGACTCGGGCTAGCTGGGCGCGAGGAGCACCATTTGCCCCCCCCTCCTCCCCCGTCTCATGAAGCCCACTGGTGCAAAGATAGTCACGCGTCGAGTTGCAGACAGGCTGACATGAGGATTTTAGGGCTTTAGACTGCCCTAATCTCATCTAGAACCCGTCAAACAAACCGATGCCCGGAAAGCACATGCCGGGCAAGGTTTGATTGTAAAGGGGTAGTAGGGGTGTGCTGGAGGGGGAGAGCCCACCGCCACGTTCTCGTCGCTGAGCTGCGGCGCGCCGCTATCTGCGGACTGGAAGCCCCAGTCCTCCTCGCATGCGCTGCCTCCTGATGCCTGTGCGGGCTCCGGCGCCTTGGGCTGCAGGCTGGTGAGGACGAGCGCCACCATGTGCCCCGCCAGGTGGAGGAAGCAGGAGGCGGCCCAGTTGGAGGTGGCCGTGCCTATGGGGGGAGGGGGGGAAGGAGGCGCCCCTCAGCGGTCACCACTTTGCTGCGGGGAGTTTAGGCTGCTTAGACCCACCCAGGCCACACGACAGGGCACTGCACGACCACGGAGGAGTTGCCGGGGGCCATGAACAAGGGCGGGCTGGATCGCAGCCTAAACGGCCGCCGCAGAGGCGCTGCAAGGGTTTCACAGTTGCGAGTCCTTTCCCGGGGGCGGAAAAAAAACCAAGGTGGCCGGCTCGGCCGCACCCGCCTCCCAGTCTGCCCCGGCCTGTTGAATGAGCTGCAGGCTCTGCACCGCCTCCAGCTTGAGCGCCGGCGGGCTGCTCTCCGCCGCCAGCGCCCGGCGCAGCAGCCGGAGCGTACCGGCGCGCTGCTTGTCGGAGGCGCCGCCGCCGCCGCCGCCGCCGTCCCGCGGCAGCGACACCGCCGCGAGCAGCGGCAGCAGCCCGCCCGCCGCGGCGCCCTCGGCGGTGCGCCCCGCCACGGCGGCGCCGGCCAGGCTCGACAGGCGCGCCACGGCGGCGGAGGCGGCGCGCCGCTGCCCCGCGCTCCCGGCCAGCCCCGCGCCCAGGCACGCCCGGAGGTGCTGCTGCAGCCGCGCCCGGGCCGCGCCCCCGGGCAGCGCCAGGAACAGGCCCAGCGCGGCCTCCAGGCCCGCCTCCAGGAGCGCGCCGCCTGCAGCCGGGCCCGGGGGTGGGGGGCGGCAGGGGCGCGTCAGCCGGCGCAGAGCCCCGCTGGTCCGTCTACAGCGATTGTTAGCTGTACGCGTGCCGGTACTCGGCTGCCGGTGTACCGGATACCTGGCTATGTATGCGGATGCCCGCAGATGTATGACATGCGGATCTTCTGCGATCTTCTGCAATTGCCCTCGACGATGAGGGGCGACGCGCGGTGGAGGTGGGGGAGGGAGTGGAGTCTACGGCGTCGGGGTTCGACAAGACATGCCAGAGGAGACCAGGCATGGGCGCGAGTAGATGGGCCATTAAGAGCAATGGGCGCGTGAAGTAAGAGCGCCGCCGGGCCTTCAGGGGGCTGCATGCTACTATGGGCGCAGCCGACCGTATGCGGATTCGTGTAGGCCGGGCCGGGAGACAGTTGGCCTGGATCGTCCGGGAACAAAGTTGCAAGAAATACGTTTTTTGGCTTGAAGAGCACGGTTCGTCTCGCTAATCCTGCCCACATGGCAAAGGACTCCACTCTGCGGGCCGGAGCGCCGCCTTCCGCACTCGACGACGGCGACGGCACCGGCGAGCAATCCTCAACAAGTGTATGTCGCGGCGGTGGTGCACCAGACCCTAAGCGGGTTCGTGTTGGCCGGGCCATGAGAGACCTGGCCTGCTTAGCAACTCCGACTAAGCAGGAATGAAGTTGTGAGAAGCTTCACACTCCAAGTTGCGTCGCGGGGGTGGTGCTATTAATGCTGGCTCGCCACGGCTCGTGGCCCAAGGCCGCGTCATGCCGGGACACCCCGATCCGCCTTACGGTCGGCACCTATACGAAGCCCTGCGTGAGACCCGACGACGCCAAACGGCGGGGCCGGATCCGCCACGAAAGCAGGGCGGACCTTCTGCCACGGGCGCGCCGCTGCCGCCGCCGCCGCTCCTCCTCCCGAGCACCTCCTGCGCGGCTGTGAGCGCCGTGTCCAGCGCGCCGCGCAGCAGGCCCGCCTCGCCCTCCGACACCCCTGCGGCGCCGCGGCGCCCACACCGAGCGTGAGCCCACCCCACCGGCCACCACCGTCACCGCGATGGCTGTCGGCAACGTGCACGCGGGGCGTGCCATCAGGCGCACGGTGGGCGGGCCCGCTCACCGGCCGGCAGCTCGTGCATCGCCATCCGGGCGCTCCCCCCTGCACGCCCGGGCGCAGGCGGCCGCAGCGCTAGCGGCGTTACTCCCAGGCCCGGGGATTGCCGGGGCCGCGCCGAGTGGAGCCGGGGCTCACTCGCCTAAGAACACCCCTGCTAACCGCCACATCAACGCGGGTCGCTGCAGACAGGTGCCGGCGCGCCTACGAGCGCCCTACATTACAAGCTACGGATCGGGTTGGCATGCGGCCCACAAAAGAACGACCGCGATCCTTCCGCTGTAGTTTTCTCTACATGTGACCTCCGGAAGGCAAGGCGGGATGTTTACCCGTGAGGCGCCTATGAATACCCGTGGCTTACTCCCAACGTACGGTCAACGCAAGTGAACCGGCGCAAGGCCTGCATCCATCCGTACGACAAGTGATTCGATGCGGTACATGCCGATGCGGCACTCAGCCGGTGCGCAAAGGCGGAGGGGCACCCACAAGGCGGCGGCGGTGTCATCTGCGGCAGCATGCATGCCCAGGCGGCATCGCAGCAGTCGGATGCGCACCGCCCGCTGAGGCACGTACGCAATGGCCGGGCGAAAGGGGCGGCGGCGAGGGGTTTTAGGGTGTTAGGGTTTTTAGAGATGTTAGGGTTTCATGGCCGGGCGCGGCGGCGGCGACTAGGGTTCTGTGGCGGGGAAGCAAGGGGTCAGGGGGACACGAAGGATGACGGACGAAGGGTATTTAGGATTTTAGGGTTCTAGGTTTTCATGGCCGGGCGCGGCGGCGGCGACTAGGGTTCTGTGGGGGGGGGGGGGGGGGGGTAGGGGAAGAGGAGGAGGAGGGGAGGAGGAGGGGCGCGGACACGACGGAGGACGGCCGGAAGCTGCCCATCCGTAGTCCCTAGAGTTCCCACAGCGGTTGGGTAGAGCAGATCCTATAAGCAACTCGGCTTGAGCGGTGGAGAGCAGCAAGTCAGCACGGTGCAATTCAATGGGGTGGGCGCGGCGGCGACCTGCCCGCGCCTCGGCTCGCTGCATGGGGACGGCGAGGCACGCCACCGTCATCGCGGCCTCCAGCACAGCCTGCGCGTCCGCACCCGGCGGCCAGCTCCCTCAGTGAGACCACCCGCGCGCACATTTGCCCGGGAACCCTAAGCCACGCACATGGGCACACACGTGGCTGGGAACACCGGACGTGCCTGATGGAGGTCTGCGTCGCTGCACACCTCGGGCGGCGCGTATCTGCGCAGCGGCAGCATCATTCCAGGATCAGCCGGGGCGCAGGGAGGTGGGGCGGGGACTAGTGAGGAGAGGGTAACAGGAAACGTAAAGTTCGCCCCGGGTCATTGGCCGTCGCGGCCCCGGCACTTGACCTCTTGCGCCAACTGCGGTCGTGGGTCTGGCATAGCGCTCAGATCGTTGCCTCATTGCAACCCGGAATTAGGGCCAACTAATACACCGACCAGGTAAACTAACCCGCCCGGGACACGCCCGGTCGATACCTGGGTGTGCCATCAGATGTACCGGGGTGGTCTCTTCTGATGCCAGAGTGCTGACGCCACCGGCGAGTACACCAACGGGCAAGCAGACAGGTGCCGGCGCCGCCATAAGTGGGCACAAGAGGGCCATGAGAACCTAGGCTTTTAATTGGCCTTACATAGGAACATGTAGTAAGAACACCCGCGATGGATCTGCTTTCGTTGCGTCCACAGCTGACCTCTGGCAGGCAGGGAGGGACCCTGCCCTAAACTAATACACCGATAAGGTGTGGACCTGCAGGGCCGGGGTCAGGTGTAGCCCGGGACCGTGGCGGATGTTTCTTATAGGTCCAGTGTGAGGCTTGTAGCAAGGGTGCTTACAGGCGAGTCGGCACCCATAAATAAATAGACATGTAAATAGACACTTATGGTATGTATGTATATAAATATATATGGACAAATATAAATGTGTATATATATATATATATATATATATATATATGTGTGTGTGTGTGTGTGTGTGTGTGTGTGTGTGTGCGTACATAAGTACTCACTAGCTGGACTTCAGGAAAGGGGGGGGAGGACGGCATCCCGTTTCCAACACACCACAATATTTATACTTGGGGGTGCACTCTACAAAGCGCCATCTCGTGGCATGAGGGCAGGAAACCACTCCACAGATGTGGTCATCACGCAGCAGCGGCTCATTCGAGCAAAAGGGGGGGGGGGGGGGGGGGGTCACCTGGCCAGGCTCAGCAGGATGCCGGCGCAGGCGTGCAGCACCCACGCGCAGATGCCCAGGGCGCCGGCGCCGTGGTCGGGGTTGGTGTCGCTGCCGGCGGCGGCGGACGTTGCGGCCGGCGTCGTCTGCAGCGCCGCTGCCCTGTCGGCGTCGCCGATCTTGTCCACCAGCACGGCGCGCACGCGCACCCCCGCGAGGTGCGCCACGACGCGCGCCAGGCGCACCACGTCGGGCGGGCTCAGCTGCGAGCCGCCCTCGGGCGACGCCGCCACCACACTGCGGAAGCACACGCACATGGTTGAGCGACTAGGAAGCCAATGCCGCACCCCAACGTGTCGCGGCAGAGGATGCCGAACACTGCATCACACTCCGTGCAATGACATACGGCCCGCGGGGCCAAAAGAATATAAATTGTTGTGCACATTTGCGTCGGAATGTTGACGATGTATTCGTGCTGTATTCTGAATTGTCGGCGGACCATTTGTGTGTTGTACGTTTCATGTGTATGTTTGTTTTTATGTGTGCATGTATATCGCCTATCTGAGGCTTTGCATTGCCACCAAGGTCGCAATACGGACCCCATCCGCCCCACCCACACACGTCATGAAGTCGTCACAGCACAATCAGTAGGACGGCAGGGCCGCAACATGACGCATGCGACGACACAGCCTACATCAGCACATCGAGCCGCCGTCATGGTATAGCAGGACGGAGCAGTGGCACATGGTCAGCATTCGCAAAGCACCCCGGCGGAATCCGAGCTGGATCCGTATCACTGCCTGCCGCGATCCGCACCGCGTCGCCGTTGCCGAGGCCGAGACACTGACAGCGACAAAGCAACAGATGGCAGACATTGTGGCTGGGTGCGTGCGGCCGACCGGGTAGCCGTCCCGCGCCTCGGGATCGCGCCCCCCCCCCCCCCCCCCCTCGCCCCAACCGGGCTGCTATTGCCAAATGAGAATGCCCTCAAAATGTTCAAACCTAAATACCCCATTCTTACTACCAGAATGGGGTATTTAGGTTTGAACGTTTTGAGGGCATTCTCATTTGGCTTTGCTCTGGGTGGTTTGCGTTGCCGTAATTGACGGGCGCCGTGGCAGCCACTCCCGGGGGGAGCAGAGGGGGGGATCACCGCTGGAGACAGGTCAGGACGTCCCTCAGTCGCTGCTCACCGGCGGCGTCGCTGCTGCCAGGCGCCAGTGGCCTGGCCCAGGCCTCCGCGCCTCCGTCTCGGCCAGCGCCTCCGGGGGCGCCGGCCAGCGTGTCCTGCAGCGCGCACAGGCACGCGGCGACGGCGCGCCGCTGCATGCCGGCGCCCAGCGGGGCCGCGCCGGGTCGCGCCCGCTGCAGCGCGGCGCTGGCGCCCAGGCCCGCCATGACGACGGGCCAGGCCGCCTGCAGCGCCGGCTTTACGGCGCTGATGACGGGCGGGCTGGTGCTGGCAAAGAGGCTGGGCTGGTACGCCCCCAGCGCCGACACCGGCAGGCTGCTCAGCACCATGTGGTCCTGCCCCAGAAGGGAAGGGGGAGAGGGGGGGGGGGGGGGGGGGGGGGGGGGGCACATGGCGCCCGAACGATGTGAGCGCCACCCAAAGCCGCCGCCCAGTTATTATTATTATTATTATTATTATTATTATTATTATTATTATTATTACATTACTAGTACTACTATTGCTATCATTATTATGATTACTATTACTATTATTATTCGCTCTGATTATTATTATTAATATTACTATCATTATTATTACTACTATTCTTCTTATTCTTATTACTTTTATTATGTACGCACACATCATTATTTGGCTACCCCCTAAAGCGGCACAGCCAGGCTGAACCACCCCGCACACTAACCAGAGCCCACCGTACCCAGAAACATCCTGGCTTTCCAAGTACCGTACTCCAGCTGGTCGCCCTGCCCCTATGCACGGGGGCCAAAACACCCAGAATGGGAACCCCTATCACGCCAAGCCGCGCATCCGGGCTGCTGGCAGCCTACGATGACAACAACAACACCAGCTGCTGCTCCGTCTGACGTGCAGGGGGTAGCTTCCTACTCGCAGGTGTGGTAATCACCGCGACGGCGCCCGTGTACCGGTGCTGCCGCGTACGTACCGGATACGCAGCCACTACGGGTACCGTACAATTATAAGTCGCGGCCCAAGGCCCCCCCTCAAAATGAGCTGTTTCGCACATCCGCGTCAGACTATCCGTGATGTGTTTAGGCAGTTTTCTGACTCATTTCTCCGTTTTAACAAGCGAAAGTTTCCTCGTCGCAAGGGAGGGGGGTGAAAGCGCTATTTGTCTGCGAACCGCTGTCTCTGTACGGCGTACATGCGGCTGCCTGCCGATGCGTTGCCATGCGGACTCTTGAGTGCCTTAGCGCAAAGAGTTGAGCAACCCCTCCGGCGCTGAGCGCATCGCCCCCGGTACCCTTGCTCAAGTCTACCGATGGGACAGCCTCACACATGCCAAGGGCCAGTTTTTCTATGGTGCAACGAAAAACGTACAGTGCGCGACGGACCATTGAAGGACAACATGGCTACATGGCGGCTCCTGGTGGCGGCTGCATGGCATGCGCAGGGGTGACTCGCTGGGGGAGGGGCTTCCAGGCAAGACGGGACGGGTCCACAGGCAGGGGGGAAGCTGGTGAGGCGGGGCGCGGCGCACCTGCAGCAGGCTGACCCACAGCCCCTGCAGCTTGCCCACCAGCGGCGCCTGCGCCTCCCAGATGAGCTCCGCCGCCGGAGTGTCCGCCAGGGCGCTGACGACCGCCATGCAGCGCGCGTGCGCCTCCAGGATGGCCACGCGCAGGCTCATGCCGACCCACTCCGCGTACTGCTCGTCCACGCTGCCCTTGCCCTGCCGCACCGGAACGCCCAGCACGACCCCCGAGTCAGCCGGCCAGCCGCGGGCAGCAGCTACGGGTGCTGACTCGACTTCTCAAATAATAACAATGTTATAAAAATTTATAACAAAAACAGCAGTAATAATGAGAACAATATAGTTATGGATATATACTTAGATAATAGTAATAATGATAAATTTGATGATAATACTAATACGAATGAAAATGATAATGATAACGATAGTGATAATAACTACAACAATAAGATTAGTGATAGAAAAGCTATAGATATACACATAAATAATATATAGTAATCTACATAATATAATATTTACATATATAATATACAAGGTGCCCAACGCGGTAAGGAGGCAACTGCGAATCAGGGCCCGGCCCGCCTGCCAGGGGTCACATACAGACAGAATTGTAGCGGAACTACAGCTAATGTTCCTATGCAGTTGCAAGCAAGCCCAATTTGGGCCTTGTAATTGGAAGGGTTCTCATAGGCGCGCCGGCTTCCGCACACCATCCCGGCCATGAGGCACACGTGACCGACTACCCAGAGAGACACTTCACGATGCTGCTGCGCTGGGCGGCACTGGTCGTCATTGAGTCGGGTGGCGCCCGCGCGGAGCATTCTGACCGCAAAAAGTGGACTGTGGCGGTGATGGCGGCGGCACATGCCAAGCCGTGTCTAATGTATGAATAAACAAATGAAATGAAGCGGTAGATAGTTAGGCTGCCTGCACGCACTTATTGACATGACTGGCCTTTGCACGCCCTGTGATGGTTGTGGACGCAAACCAACAAAACCGCTTTGGCTATTCACCCAACTGGGCTGCAGTGCTGCGCTCCCGCCACACACAGCTCCATGTAAGGTTCCTCTCCCACTCCCTCTCTCTCGCTGCAAAGACTTGCTGATTGGAAACGCATCGCTCACAAGTTATCCGGTCCACCAATGGGACAGATAGACTGTGGGCGATGTGACAGGCTGTACATCGGTATTTCACTTGACGGACATTCGAGTGGTGATTATCGACGGTGCCACTGAGAAAGGGGGGGGGGGGGGGGGGGGGGTAGGGGGCTACCTGCGTCTTGTCCCAGTCCTGCAGCGGGCTGAGCAGCAGCCCCATGAGGCGGCGCACCACCACGGGGTCGCCGCCGTCCAGGGACGCCTCCAGGAAGGACGCGACCAGCAAGCAGCCGGTGGTCTTCAGGCCCGGCACCGCCTCGGGCGCGAGCGCCAGGCGGATGGCGGACACCAGCTGCGCCTGTGGCCGGAGGGCCGCACCGGGGGCGGCACCTCAGCAGAGCACTCGCGGTGGCGGTGGCGGCGCGGCCCACAGGGTATGTGCGCCTTTGGGCCGGTATCAAATTCATAATGTGGCGAACATGAAATCACAACATCACAGTGTTCTGAAAATTTCCTCACAGCCAATGTGCCGTGACTCCTATAAGAATGAAATGATAACGAGCACAGGGAGTGTTGTCGGCAGATTGTGGGCCTCTCCGCGTTGCCACCACCGCCTGCCACGGCGCACCTGGTACAGCTCCAGCAGCTTGTGGCCCTCAAAGTCCGGGTCCTCCGCGCCGCCGAAGCGCTGCACGACGTCCACCAGCAGCTTCATGCCCAGGTCGCGCAGGACCTCCACCTGTTGCGCAGCGCGGCAGGGTCCCCGCGCTCAGCCGATGGGGACAGCAGACAGAGGGGGCTGCCTTGACCCCTATATGAATATCAACATATAGGATTAAAGACATATATCTATACGTATCTTATACATCGTAAAAACACAAACGGTCTGCGGATAAATAATTGTGTTTCTTACCCCGCGAAAAGCGGAAAACTATTAAAACGGAGAAATAGATCAGAATGCAAAACGGACATTCCGACGCGAAGGTGCCACACAATTCATTATTGGGGGGGGGGGGGGGGGGGGGGAAGGGGGCGGGGGCGGACCATACTTCATTGTACGGTATACACTGATACAGGTGCCGACGCGGTAACCAGAGCGCTGCGCATAATAAGAACCCGCCCTGCCTGCCAGAGGTCAAAATAAGCGGCTATAGCAAAAGGATCGCAAATGTTCTTGTAGGTTTCATGCAAGCCAAAATTGAGCCTTATAATAATGCTAAGGGCTTTTTTATCACAACAAGGGCTCTTAATATAATAGATGTCGGCAGTTGTTGCGGGAAGTACTGTCGATGTCATGCCGGTATCTGTACAAAAAGGTAATACGGTGCATCGCATTCGACATGGCAGCGGCAATTCAGCAGCACGTTAGTCGTGAATGTCCCCCCACACTCTTTCGCCCCCCCCCCCCCCCCCCCCCTTTCCACACCATGCGTTGGATCCACGCCGGCAGGGTTCAGAGAAAACCTGCTGAAACCCTAAAGCTCCTTCGTAGACATCGAGTGGGGCCAAAAAGAGATTGCCGCGGTTTCGGCTCTATCCTGGTGTGTCTGAAGTGTGACGCTTGTTGGTAGTGGAGCGTAGTCAGCAACAATACAAGGGCCACCAGGCAGCCCCGCGGTGCGGCATGAGGGATGGGGATGCAGAAGGGGGGTGACAGAGGGGGTCACGGGAGGGCAACGGCGCTGGGGAGGATCGGCCCGCCTGCCCTACCTGTCCGCTGGCCAGCTTGTAACCAAGGTCCACTAGCGCCTGCAGCTGGTGGATGAGCCGTTGCTGACGGCCCGTGCGCGTCCCAACCTGGACCGGGCAACATGCGGGGAGACCAAGAGGGCGATTGTGGGGGGGGGGGGGGAGAGGGGGAGGGGGGCTTCAGTGCAACCGGACAGCAATAGCACAAGGCGCAAAGCAAAGCGCTCATGCAGCCAAGGGGGGTTGCGGGGGGGGCGGGGGGGGGGGGGGGCTGGCTGAGCTCGTGTCAATGCAGCTGCAACAGCATTGGAGGCGCAAGCAGATTCCTACTTTGACTTCAACAAAGACGGAAGCAGCGGCTACCTCGGGCGAGGCGGCCAGGGCGAAGTGCGCGGGGTCGTGTTTCTCGCAGATATCCATCAGGTCCAGGATGAGCTTGCCGGCAAACACGCGGGTGCGCAGGCGCAGCTGCCCGCTGGAACTGAGGGCGCCGTCTGCGGGCTCCGGGGCCGCTTCCGCCGCCTCGCCCTCCTCGTCGCTGCCCTCGCCGAGGGCGCCGCCACCACCGCCGCCCTCATCCGCCTGCCCTATGGCCGGAATCTGTAGCCAGCACAGTCGTGAGCGGAAGGCAACGGCTTGCTCGCATCCGATTCGTCGATCGACATTCGGCGTTCGTACTGTGGGGTGCAATTACGATTCTTTGACTCGCCGCGCACGAGCAGCCGCATCCGAGGGTGGTCCCTCGCACACCGACTCGCATTGGCTCGACCGGAAAGCTTCAGGGATGGGCTCGCACTAATACGAATATGCACTGTCGCATGTGCGCTATACGACCGATGAGTCCACTACTTCCGTCGACTCAATTGGTGGCGTCGGCACGGCCCCATATTCGACGACTCGGTGCGCCTTCGCAACTGCGTCAACAGCCGTTCACGTTCTACGGTACCATTGGACTGGTGTATACGTGCCGAGCGACTGGCCCGGAAACACTCGGTAGCGTCGGCGGTACCCGTGGGCCAGCAGTAAAGATCGATAGGGCGCGCCGGACCTGCTGAGATTTGCCGGCCGAAAGCGCGACAGCGGCCAGCAGTCGGAGCCACTCCAGCGGCGCGCGAGGGCCGCCCTCGCCGAGTAGCGTGTGCAGGGTGGCCTGCAGCTGCCGCAGCGTCACCGCATCTGTCTCCGAGTCGATGGCGAGGAAGAGGTCCTGTTGCACGCCTGCACAGCACACGAGTTTATGGACGAGTCCGTGTCCGGCAGAGAAAGATATTGCGCCCTAGCCCGCATATATATATATACATATATATGTATGTATGCATATTGTATATATATTATGTATATATATATATATATATAGAGCTCGGACTCGCGACGACCGCGACCTGCGTCACGTGGCAAATATGGTCGCGTCTGCTGGCAAAGTGCAATTTGTGCTACTTTGGCCCCTGCTTTTGCCCTAAAACAGAGAACTAGTCTCCTGAAGCGTCCCCTCGCAGCAAGAACGGAGTGGGCGGTGGCGAGGTATATCCAATGACCGCCGCTTACCTGTGGGTAGCAGGCTGCCAGGGTCACGTTCCGCCAGGTGCCGAAGCGAACGCGCCGCTGCCGCCCGCAGCGCCGGCTGCGGTGACGTGATGCGCGATCGCAGCATCGGCACGTGCTTGGGAGCCGCCACCGCGTGCGGCGCAAACAGCACGAGCTGCTGCGAGAAATGCACCGTCTCTAGCAGCGCCGCCACCGCCTCCTCCGGCGGCATCATACCAGACAGCGACTGCTCCCATGAGCTGCTGTACCGGCCTGCCGACCCCCAGGCCACGCGCAGGTGAGTATCGGCTTCTAAGGCTCGAAAGGGCCGCTGAACGGAGCCGAGGGACGCATGGTGTCGTGCGTACCGTTGTGGGCAAAGCTGCCCGCCGCGTCGTCCATCTCCAACAGCAGGCTCAGGCAGGTCTGGTATGTGCTGCTGCCTGGCTCCATCTCGGGGCCGAGCACGACCACCTACGAGTTTAAAGGCAACAGTGCGAGTCCGCGTGTCGCGGAGATCGTCAGTTACTGTCACATGATAAAGACATCATAGCCCGAAAATAATTACAGAACCAATACAAGGCCAGCGTTGGCGTGTCGCGGGGCCGGCGGCGTCGGACGCACCATCGAGTTCACCACCTGGCCGATGAGGGGCAGCAGCCCCGGCATGGCGGCGACCTCGACGGCCAGCAGCCCGCGGAGCACGTCCAGAGTGGGGCGCACGTGGCGCATGAACGCCAGGCCGGAGGAGTCGGCGAGCGCGCGCAGGGAGTGGAGCGCCCAGGTGTGGCGAGTTGGCGCCAGGCTGCGCGCCGCCCACAGCAGGGTGTCTGCCGACAGCGGCACCAGGCTGGCGGCAAATTCGGGAAAGGGGAGGAAGTCAGCGTCGGCGCGAGCTGTCCGTGTAATCCAGTATATGGGGTCGATCGAACGAACGACATGAAATCCGCACGTTGCGAGTCGTTGTCGACATTGTAGTTAAAGGGCGAGTTTCACGCGAGCCAATGTCTTCCCTGCGTGAACTTTTCAGAGAGGGATCTGGTGACGATCTTTTGCAGCAAGAATCGCCACCAAGGCCCGAGATACGGGTCGGAAGGATCGGCATACAAGAGCGTACCTGCGCAGCGCCATGCCGCCCTTGGCAGAGTGCACCCCTCCAACGGCCAGCACTGCAAAGCGCTGGTAGTCCGGCGTGCGCGGCTCCTGCACCTCCTTGCACAGCACCTTGAGCAGTGACGCAGCCACAGCGTCGGAGCCGATCGCGGCCGCGGCGCTGAAGATGTCGGCGGCGGAGCGGATGAGGGCGGTGTCGCCGTCTGCCTCCGCCAACACCTGCACCAAGACAGGGCAGGGTGGGGGTCGACACAAAACCCTGCCGCCGCTTGTCTGCGAGTCTTGAGTTCTTACTTCAGACCTAGCTGACTGTTTCGCAAAGATATCTATAGAAAAAACCACATATATAGAGGACGAGAGAGGGGTATATATACCTTTCCTTGTCCAGAAATGAGAGTCGACATTCCGCATCAAAACAGTATTCTCGGCCAACGTTACGCTCAGGCTATATGTGCAACTCCTGTGCCCACATACTACATTCCGCCAAAGCATCTCGCCCGTTTGCAGCAACACCCTGATATCGCCACGCACTCGCGAGTGGTGCCCGTTACAAAGCACCGAATTCGATGGCATGCGGTTCGGAGACAATCGTTGAAACCATAGGTTGGTGTTCTGCCATCAGAAGGCGGGCAATGGGGATGGGGTTAAGGGGGCGGGGGGGGGGGGGGGGGGGGGGGAGACACCTGGTACGCCAGCTGCACTGCCGCCTCGGCGAGCACGTCCCGGCCGCCGGCACCGGCCTCTCGCTGGCCGCGGCTCGCCACGCGCTGCAGCCCCTCGATGGCCGCCCCGCACACGTTCACAGTCATGGCGCGGCGGCGGCCGCGGTCCTTCTCGCGGCGGCGGCCCACCTGGTCACCAGCGGCGAAACACGTGAGACTATATGCAGGGAGGCGCGTGGTTCTTCCGACAGTGCGCAAGAGACGGGGGGGGGGGAAGGGGGGGGGGCTGTGCGGTCGGCCTGAATGTACCTCCCCTTTGACGGCGGACCGCATCATCTCCAGCACGTTCAGCTGCTGCGCCTCCGCCGCCATGGACAGCAGGCGGCCCAGCAGCACGAGCTCGGTCTCCAGCAGTGCGGTGTCAAGCGACACTGCCTGCGGGAAGGCGTACAGCAGCACGCTGGCGCCGGTGCTGCCGCTGCAACGAGCCCATCAAACTCGGCGCGTCAGTCACCATGAAGCCCACGCAGCGCCCGATAGCCGCTAAACAATATATGCTTCTCTATTGTACACGATCTGCGCTCGACAAATACATGCCTTTGGCGATTGATAAGAGGATGAGACTGTGCCCATTGTTGCAGTACGGCCGCTGAGATGTCGGAGAGGGAGAAGTGGTACCGACTGTGAGCTACCCAGTACCATCTTGAAACTGTAAGTCCGCTTTTTAAGGTCGCAGAAAAACTCGCCCACGAGTACTGTTCCAAATGTTGCGGATAAGTGGCTCCGAATCCGACTTGAAACTGTGGTCGTCGGCAATCGGTAATGAGTGGTGCTACCTGAAGCGGATAAGTTAAATTGTAAATGAAATGCGCGGTTTGAGTGACGGAACGGCTTGCGCCAGCAGCACTCACATGAGCGAGTTTACGCGGTCCTCGCCGCCATCGTCAATGTGGAACCCCATGCCCGCCTCCCAGGGATGGATGAGCGGCCCGCCGGCCGCTCCCGTGAAGCCGGCCAGCTCGTCCTCCAGCGCGTTGCGGCGCGCCGGCCAGGGGCCCAGCAGCGCGCCGCCCTTGCCGTTCAGCAGGCGGCGCAAGTGGCCGTCCGCCGCGGTCTTGGTGTAGCCACGCAGCGGCCTGTCGGGTCGCAGCCGGCACAGCTCACGCTCGTACACACTCAAACACGAGACACTGGGGGTCGTTGCAGTGCCGGCAAAGAGGCGAGTGCAGTCTCGTAGCTTCTCATTGGCGCGCAATCGTACCTGGCGCAGAGGGTGACGAGGGCTTTGTGGTCGCGCTGGTACGCCAAGGCGTCTGGGATGCAGCAGTAGGCCTGCCGGGCCCGCACATGCACAGGTGAATAAAACATAGCAAATCTGGGCAAACAACCTTACTAATACCGGCAGTGAGAATATAATATACATCAACATTGTTCATCCTATATATGCACATACATATACATATACATATATATATATACATATACTGTTAATTTATCTAAATACATATATGTATATGTAAGTGTGTGTATTTTAGATGGGGTAGATCTACTAAAGGAATGTTACTAGAGCGCTAATAATACGTCATGTTGCTTAGTAGCTCTATTGTATTATTTTTCACTGACACTGTATTATTTTTGGTGCTTCACTGACATAGGTGGACAATTGCTCGCGGCGACTTCCTTAAACATGACAAACTTATCGCGGTTTGCTCTCGTTGTGCAATTGCCAAAAGGCTGAGCAACTCGTTCAGGTTGGTGCATCCACAATTGATGTGGGGTAACAAACGTGGATGCATTGGCAGGAGCAGCGCAATGAGAGAGGAGAGTTGGGGAGGGGGGGGGGGGGGGGGGGGGGGGTTACCTGCAGGAGGCGGAGCCGCAGCGTGGCCGCCGCGGAGGACATCGTGCTGGAGGGCGCCTTGGTGGCGTCGTACAGGGCGGAGCACGAGGCGATGGCGGTGAGTGTGGGGTGGAGCAGCTTGGCGACGCCGGCAGTGAGTCGGTGGCGCAGCGCGGGGGCGGCGGCTTGGACGGGGCCGATGACAAAGCCCACCAGCGCCTGCACAGGACGGCGCCAATTTGCATGTCAGCTCCACGAGCAGCTCTGCCGTGGCAAGGGAGCCGGCGCACTTACCACTGAAAAGCATTCACAAGAAAGCGCCCGGCGTTCGGCCGCCTAGAAGCAAAGGAATATATCATGAACATGACATGAAGCTAAAAAGAAAATTTCAAAAACGTGAAAGCTTAAGCTTCAAAACTTGAAACCTTAAGTCTAAACTTAAGCCTAAGAAACATCAAAATTCTAGGTCTGAAACTTAGCGTGAGCCTGAAATTCTAGGTCTTAGGTTCAAAAGTGTAAACCTGAAAACATCGACTTTTTAAAAACTTCAAAAACGAAAATTGTTTTCACTAAGAAAATGCGAACAGGCACCCCCAAAATCTAGCCTTTCAAAAGTATCTATTCAGTGCGACGGCACCCGCAGCAGTACGCGCCCGGTACCCAGCCTTCAAGCAGGAACGGACTTCGTGATGACAAGCGTCATTGAGAAACAATGGAGGCACTCATGGCCTGCATCTCCGTACTGTCCGGGTGCCTTTCTGCTCCGTGCGCGCGGATGTGATGCTGACATACGACCGACGCCGGCGAGGAGACACACTCCGCATGAATGTCAATTTGCCACGACAGCAGTAGCGACTACCAACCACACAGACAGTATTTACTGTTACTGCGCCACGTACCGCGAGTGACACGGAAGTTTCGACGTCGGCGAGGATTGCTGTCGGCGCGTCTCGGAATGTTGCAGCAAACATAACAAAGATTCTCACCGTTACAGGTTCGCGAGGCTCCGGAACGAACGGGCAAAGACACGCAGACAGGGTGTGAGGACATACATGCACCGACTGGGCAACCTCGGGTGCCGACGCACCAATAATACGAACTCTATCATAAAAAACCTCCAATCAGGCCTGCATGCGACCTACATAATAACCTCTGCTACTGTTCTGGTATAGTTTTGCCCGAAGTTTCGCTCCGACAGGCAGGGCGGGTTCTCAGTCGCAGTGCTCTTATTGCCGCGTCGGTCCCTGGAGAAGTATACCCGGAACGACACGGCCGCATACGCGCCGACAGATCTCGGGACCTCTGTGCTGTGTGTTTAAATATAGCAGCTGAAAGCACATGCAACACGACGTCATGAAACACGGCCAGCGTATGCAGGCGGCAAATGCGAGGTTATGGTGGAAGCCCAGCCCGGGGGCGGGGGGGGGGGGGGGGGGGGGGGGGGGCAGCCCCACCTGTAGCGCTGCCGCGCGCCACCAGACTTCCTGCGCCCACGACTCCTCGCCCTGGCCCTTGGGCCCGCTGAAGTGCTTGGCGTCCAGCTGCAGCGCCGCCTGCGAGCCGAGCGCCACGCTCCACAGCTCCAGGATGCGCTCCTCGTTGCCGCAGATGGCCTGCGCGCCGCCGCCAATCCACCGCCGGACGGGGCAGGCTCAGCCTGGCGCATTCCCGGCGGTTCCCAACAAACGCCCTCTGAAACATCCGCCGATCGCTACACTCGTTCGTGAGCATGCGGCAGGGGCGCTGGCGCGAAATGCCAATACATGAAAGCGTTCCGTACGCTCCGCTCCGACCCTTCTCCGCGCCTTGATTTGGTTAGTTTCCTATAATAATGGTGACGGCAGATCGAGTAAGGCATGCCGGCCCCGACATTGCCCCCCCTTTCAAGATAAGGGTATAGTTGCAGGTTTGTAGGAGGGCGACTGCCACGATGCGGGAGCACCCGCACCTCCTCGGGCAGGCTGTACGAGAGCGCCCCCAGCAGGAATGTACCCAGCCTCGCGCTCCACCGCCCGCGCGGCCGGCACGTTGGACATGGGTGCGGAGATGAGTGTGTCTGCCAGCTTCAGCGCCTGCCGTGGCACAGCGGTCAGGTCAGGCAGAGCCATCCTGGGGCTGTACTCACAGCCGCCGCAACAGGGTCTCCGCCACTCACTTTGATATAACGAGTACAATGTGGTGGGAGGCACCAGTGCAATGTATAATGCACGGATATAATAGTAATAATAGGACGATAGTATACTATTATCACATGCAGCTCATGGTGAGTATATATGTGATGCACATTTCAACAATGAATACATGTGTACACATGCACCAATTAAGTTGGGTGGGCCCGGGGGGGGGGGGGGGGGGGGGCACCTCCAGGGGCAGCCCATGGGGCACCCCCTGCGGCAGCTGCTTGGTGGCAACCAGCAGCGCGGCGAGGCCCAGAGCGCGCCCGTGCACGGCGTCGATCGCGGGGCGGATGTCCCTCGTGTTGGGGCCCCGCGGCGTACCCGGCGCCGGCTGCACTCCTGCCGCGTGCTGCTGCGCGGGTGCGGCCGCCGGCTGCGCCAGCAAAACACGCCACAGGGCAAGTGCTCAGGGTCACACCAAGGACACGCACCAGCCATTGGGTGCGGGCGCAGGACGGATGAATGCCATCTGGCGGTGCCGCCCCTCCGGAGGCTAAGGCGATACTGAGTGTGAGGGCGCACCGCAGAGGATGGCAGGGAGTGGTTGGCGCCGTACGGCGCCGCCAGACTGGCCATCTGGGCGGTTGCCTGCCGCAGGTCCTCCGCCGCCGTTCGCAGCAGCGAGGCGGCGGACGAGGGCTCCGCTGCCGACAGAGCCGCCAAGAGCCTTGCCGCCTGCACACGGGCGGTGGGGAGTGAGGGGGCGATGCCACGTGTGACGTCTACACAAGGGCAGGCGGCAGGTGACGTCCGCCAGGGATGCGGCGGGTCGGCAGAGAGACGGATGCTCTGCGTCCATGGCGGCGTTGGAAGCCAATGATGGAACCTGGATTGCTGCACGGGTGCCGGCGCACCCATGACAACCCTTTTGTTTGTAGCGCGTAGCTCGCAAAAACTTTAAACGGCGGCGCTTGGCGGTGTTTTGCCACCCTTCTAGCGTTTTCTATTTCTGTTGTATTCTGCTATTACATTCTCTTTATATGCGAATATAATCACTCAAGTTCCACCATGATAGGACTGTTCAGACGCACTTCTAAGGATTGTGTGATCATTCGGGCCTACACTTGAATACACGGCGTAGTTTGCAATCCTTGCCACACGCACTGTGAAGTCCTTACCAGTACATATATTAAGCACCGTATACTGTATCTGTATATCTGATACCGTTTAGGGATTATGACAATACGACCCGAGAAGGATTGTACCTAATGCCAGGAGTACTCATCCTGCTAATACATGTAATCGTTGCCAGTATGCTTAACGCTGTCATACTGTTGTGCATCGGTCCGCATGCCTTTATCGTTATCGAATTTCAAACAATGCATGCATACCTTCCTGAATAAATGCGCAATACCAACTCAAACAATGTAGTTAGTGCTTTCCAAAATCGGTTCGCGATACGACCGAGATATATGTCAGTTTTCTTTCAAAAGTATCCAAACTGTCAAAACATTTTATATTTCTATCCTCTTTTCATTTATTTACATTATAATTGCTTAATTTCCATCGTACTAGACTGTTGGGCCTCAAACCGGGCGCTTGCATGCAACCTGTGAGCACATTGGCCATAGTTCTGCCATATTTTGTCTCCATTTGAGCTCTGGCAGACGGGGTGGGTTACTATTCGCAGGCTTCTTACTACTGCAGTGACACCCATATTCCATACTGAGTTAACCAAAGGCCACGGATCGCGGCAAGACCGCCACACGCATGGCAGCACAGCATTGCCGGCTGTGCACTGCCACTGGGTCCAGGGCGGCCGACATGAAAGTGTCGGTGTGAAGAGGCGGATAAGAGGGCATAAGGGAGGGGGGGGGGGGGGGGGGGGTAACAGGGCGCGAACCTGCATGCGCACGACGGAGCTCCCGGCCAGAAGTTTCCAGCGCACCGGCTCCTCCAGCTTCGCGCTGGGCCGCGGCCGATCAAGAAGTAAAGCGTGAGGTCGCCAGAGGCACGCGCCATTGAAAACAGTCAGCTTGTACTCGTGTGCCAGTATCTCTAGTCGATACACCATGCCGCTTTGCCCCACTGGGTGTTTGTTTCCAAGGGAGCCAGCTCTGCCTGGCATGTGGCTATCCATGCTGCCCTGACTAGCGCCACTCTTCTCACTCTTTCCGCTGCGACGATTAGCCATGCACATCATAGAAATGACCCGTTCAGACGTGACGCGAATGCTCCGACTGGGAGCGCATGCCGTCCAGGGAAGGGGAGGGGGGGGGGGGGGGGGCGGAGGGCGCACTGCAGCTCCTGCGACACCTCGCCCAGCACCTCCAGAAGCACGCCCAGCACCTCCAGCGTGACCACCGCCACCGCGGTCTGGTTGCCGATGGTGCTGGCCAGAGCGCCGCACAGCCGCTCCAGGAAGGACAGCAGCCCCGTCTCGGTCAGGTTCTCGATCACGCCGGCGCGGATGATGTAGACCAAGCTGGCCTGCGCGGACGCGCAAGCGCTGAGGTAACCGAGCGCACCAAAAGCACTGACTATGGGTGCCGACAAACCCAGAATAAGAACAACCCAAACCACGAGCCTCAAAGCGGGGGCTGCATGCTACCTATTGTACGGACATTCCCTCTAGTTCCGCTACAATTCTGTCTGTATTTCACCTCGGGCAGGCGGGCTAGTTCTCATTCACAGAGTTTTCACTGCGGCGCCGGCATCTGTAGGAGATACATGCCGTGGAGAGTGAGGGACTAGGAAGGAACGGAAAGGGTGTGGAAGGTGTGGGGGGGGGGGGGGGGGGGGCAACCTGCAGCGCCGGGATTTCCCCGCTGGACACGCCCCATCCGATCGCAGGCTTGGGGAGCACCACGCCCGACGCCAGCAGGTTCTCCTCCGCGATGCGCACGTTGGCCAGCTTGGAGATGGCCAGCACGGCGATGTCGATCAGCGCCGAATCGTCCGACTCCGGCTTCTCCTGCGCCCGGGCGCAGGCAGCTGTCAGCGTCATCAGCAGGCGGGTACGCCCCCCGGCCCCTCCGCGCACGCCACTTCACCTTGACGGCGCGCAGGTATGCCAGCCAGGCCACGGCCAGCTCGCCCAGCA
Source organism: Tetraselmis striata (assembly GCA_006384855.1). NCBI lineage: Eukaryota > Viridiplantae > Chlorophyta > Chlorodendrophyceae > Chlorodendrales > Chlorodendraceae > Tetraselmis > Tetraselmis striata. The sequence goes on along the minus strand of VCJN01003004.1, from coordinate 14,037 downwards.
CGCGCGTCTTGCCCAGCACGGTGCTCTCGAAGAGCGGGACCACCAGGCAGGCGTTGAAGCTGGTGGAGAGGGAGCGCTCCAGGGCCGTGCGCTTGGCGCCCTTCCGCTTCTCCAGCGCCGCCTGGCGAAACAACAGCTCCGTTGAGTATATGATAAGGCACAATAAGCACACCTAAACCCGGATCTGCATAGCTACTTGTACATATGCACATATAGTAGTGTATATAACTGTGTATATAATATACGTAGCTCTATGTATAATATCATGTATATATATCATCATTTCGCATAACTATATCTATAATTATGATATATACATTATATATATATATTCACACAGACACACAGGCACAGGCACACACACATACACACACATACACACACATACACACACACAGACAAATACATGTATATACAAATATGAATATATATATATATATATATATATATATATATATATATATATATATATATATATATATATATATATATATATATATATATATATATATATATGTATATATATGTATGTATGTATGTGTATATATATAGGTGTCGACGTACCTATGACAAAACTCACTATAAGCGTCAACTGATGGGCCTGCATGAAATCGTTAAGAAGATTCGTCATAGTTTCGGTATAATTTTGTGTACATTTGACCTCTGGCAGGCAGGGCGGGTTTCTATTCGCAGTTGCCTTATTACCGCGCCGGCACCCGTACACATGTATCCATGCTCTCCTGCCGCTACCTCCCTCCCTGATAATGATGATGGCGGTGATGCTGTGATTTTGTGTTTGGTTTGCCTGGGACAGCGTGATGCGGGGAGGGGGGGCGCCTTGGCAGTGGTCGACGAGGCGGCGGCCGCGATGAGGCCCAGCGCCTCCGCGTACGCCTGCGCCACGCCCGCGCCCGTGTCCTCCAGCCCCGCCACCGCCAGCCTGATCATGTCGTCCACCCCCGTGGCGCCCGCGGCCCACAGCGCGTCCCCGCCTGCAGCCGCGATGGCCGCCAGCACTGACGCCACACGCGCCCGCACGCCGGCCGACTTGTCCTGCGCGGCCAGGCGGTGGGCTGAGCTACGTGCCTACCTAGCACTATTTAGCGGTGGCTGGCCAGAGTTCGGACCGTCACAGTCGCCCATGCGCCTGTGTGTGTGTGTGTGTGTTTGGAGGGGGCTGCACCTTGGCGCAGGACCGCACCACCTTGAGCGCCTCCACCTGCAGGGCGCAAGTGCACCCCCAGGACCGCGGGGGGGGGGGGGGGGGGGGGGGGGGGGAGGGGACTCAGGACCACGACGCACAAGCCCTCTGCTGGAGCAAGCAGGGGGAGGGGAGGCCCTTCCTTGACATATCACGCCAAGATGAGAAGGGGGGGTCGCTTGGCGTGTGGCAGCCCAAGCGCGCCGCCCCACCTGCAGCGCCTCCGCGTTCCTCGCGCCCTTGCCCCCGACGACGGCCGCCGCCAGGAGGCGCAGCGCGGCGCAGCGAACGCACTGCTCCTTGGCACTGTGCAGGCATGGGGTTGGGAATGCGCCGGGAGGCATCAGTCATGCAGGGTGGACAACTGGCGCACCCACCCGCGCGGAGGAACGCATCACCATTCCCCCCCTCCCCACCCCACCCCCCCCCCTCCCTCTCATACCTGGCGTGCTTGGCCGCCGCACCCACTGACTGCTCCATCGTGCTGGCAATGAGGGTGCCATGCGTGGCGCACATGGTGGCGAGGCACTCCAGCGCCCCGCAGCGCGCCAGGTCCGACGCCTCCCGGCCGTTCAGCACTCCGCGGCTCATCAGGAAGCCCTGGCGCAGCGGCATGTCAGCCCCGCTGCCATCCCCACTAACCCCCATCCTCTCCTCTCCGACATTTCCAGGTGCACCCTCCCCGAGGTGTGCCTGATGTGCTCGTGGTCGGGGCTGGATCAGGGATAAGGGAGGGGGGGCACCTGGATGACACCTACTCGGCTGTAGATGGGCATGGTGTCGCCGCAGTTGTACATCTTGCAGATGAGCGTGCAGATGAGCCGTCTCACCTAGCATCCACACGCAGCGCAGGCAATTGGTTTTCAGGTTCAGCCAGGCCTCACCGGGGTCGAAGGGGAGAGGAATCATGAAGGAATGAGGGTGAGTAAGGGGGAAAGAGGGAGAGGGTGAAGGGTGAGGATCGGGGAGGGGGGGGGGGGGGGGGGGGTAGGCGCGCTCACCGATGGGCAGGCCCCCGTGAAGAGGATGTCCATCACCACGTCCTCGCACTTGCGCTGGTGGGTCTTGAACACCGCCTTCTCAGTGTGCTCCAGCGTGGCGATGGCCTGCTGCAGCAGCAGGAAGCACTGCTTCTGGTCCGGCCGCGCCGCCGCGCGCCCGTTGGCGACGCTCTCCAGCTGCGCGACGTACACCTCGAAGCCCGCCCCGCCGGCACCGCCGCCCTCCGGCAGGTACACCTCCATCCCTGCCATCGCGCACCCGCCGCCTGCCGCGCACTACCGCCAGCAGCAGCGGCTCGACGCTCGGGGCAGGGCCCGCCAGCTGCGACGCCGGCCACCGACGCCAGCTGCTGTTATGTTGGGCACTCTCCACCAGCGCCGTGCCGACAGCTGCGCTAGTTTGTCCTGGTAGTTTCGTCCGAGCGGCAACGGCTGGGCCCAACAGGCAGCGGCTTATCCGTGCTGAGACTGCGTTCGCTGGATTCCACCGGCGGTGGCCCTGGGATTGTGTTCGAAGGAAGGGGGTGGGAAGGCATGAAGACGGTGACAGGTGCCGGTTGATTGCGGGGCCGGTAGCTGTAGCTGCGGGGTTATTGGCGCGGCGATCGAGCGCGCTGGGGCGCGTAACCTAATAATGACCTTATCTTAGGGCTTGGACCCGCCTTGGCGCGTGCGACGCGGATTCTGGGCATGCCGCCGCGGCTCGCGCGAATTCCAGCGAGCGGACGAACGACGTGCTGAAGAGGGCCGCGCGCCGACATCAGCGGCGGTCGACCGCCAAGTTGGCAGCAACACCAGTCGTGCTTGTTGAGCCACCCGACAGTCAAACCTTTCGAGTAGCCAGTCGATTCTACGCGACAAAAGCAAGAGGTCAGACGGCAGCCATAAATTTGAGGACACGAGCTTCCAACCCTGCTCACCGTAAAACCGGCGCTAGTCACACGGAACTGCCCGCGTGGTCGCGCCCTCAGCGCTGTCGGTTTTGCCCGCGTGCTCCCCCGAGCCCCCTCCTCGCAGCACTCAGCCGCCAGAGCGCGTCGCGCCATACGGCAACATGCCGCAGATGACGGCCGACATGGAGGCGCTGCGGTCCTACATCACGTACGACAGTGGCATTCAGAACAAGGGCGAAAGCACTGTGCTGCTGGAGATCACGCACAGCAACCTCAAAGCGAAGTTCATGCAGATCCGGCTGGACATGCACGTGCGTCCGGACCCCCCCCTCCCCCCCCCCCCCCCCCCCCCCCTTCCCGGGAGCGCGCACGCGTGACAAACACCCCACTCCCCCCTCATGCCTTTGCGATCTCGGTTAGCCAGCTGCCCCCCCCCCCCCCCCCCCCCCCTAGTTCCGAGTAAGTTGGCTTACAGGCGGAGGCCGCCCCGCGAGGTCGCGCGTGCGGCGGGAGTGGTCGTGTTTTCCCCGAGCCGCCCCCATGAGAGCACGCCGACTCTTTCCGACGCCGACGCTACAGTAGCGTCGTCTAGGATGAGAGTCCCTCCCCTTCCGGGCCATGTATAAACATTGGCAATTTCGGGTTCACTGCCCTCTGTGCCTTCGTTGAATTCAATGAACCCGGGGTCCTCCGCTGGCTGCGGCTCATATGTGGGGGGGGGGGGGGGGGGGGGGGGGGGTGATCAGGCCCCAAGGGGTGATTATGTCGTTGCCAGTGTACAGGTACTACCCGTTTGCTACTCCAATCTGGGTTTGTGGCTATAAGGGTGGGCCTCATCGTTGGTGTTGCTGCAGGCGAGGGAGCAGGCGCTGACCCGCACGCCGCACGCTCCCCCCGCAGATGTCCATCCTGACGGTGAAGCAGAAGCTCATGACTCACTGCGGGACCAACCCGTCGGCCATGGTGCTGCAGCTGAAGGACGAGCACGGCAACCTGATGATGACGATGTCAGACGAGGGGCGCCCGCTGGGCTTCTACTCCCCTTATGACGGGTGCGCCACCGCATCCGCTCTCCCGCCCATCGGCGCCCACACCCGCTGCCTCGCGATGCTGTCACGGGTCAACTCCCCTCCGACGCCGACCGCCGCCCGCCCCGCAGGTGCATCGTGCACATCGTCGACATGGACCCCTCCTCCGTGTCGGCCAACGGCTGGCTGGAGGACACCTCCAAGGTGGCCAAGTACGAGATGTCGGACGAGGACTACAGCAAGCGCGAGAACACGTTCCGGCGGTACGCGGAGGAGAAGCGCAAGGACGACCCGGAGTGGTGCGTGGAGAAGGAGATGGCTAAGCGGCGCGGGGAGGAGTGGGTGGCGCCCAAGAAGGTGGAGGACCCGGAGCACATGGCGGAGGAGGCGGGCGCGATCGGCGTGGGCGACCGCTGCGAGACGTACCCGGGCGGCAACCGGGGCGAAGTCAAGTGCGCCCCTGCGCCCCCCCACCTCGCCCCCCAGCATGCGGAGCCTATGCTAGCATGCAGTCCGCCGGCGGCGGCTGACCCCGCCTGCGCGTGTGGCATGACGATGCGAAGGTACGTGGGCAAGATCGGGGGGCTGCCCGCGGGCTGGTGGGTCGGCGTGCAGCTGGACGAGCCGCTCGGCAAGAACGACGGCACCGCCAAGGGGAGCCGCATCTTCGAGTGCCCGCCCAACTACGGCCTCTTCCTGCGGCCGGACCGGGTCAAGACGGGCGACTTTCCCCCTGTGGACGACTTCTCCGACCTCGGGAGCGACGACGAGCTGTGAGGCCTCCGGGGCTGCGGGGCCGGTCCCACCCCACGTCGGGGCGCAAGCAGGCGTGTAGCTGTAGCGAGTACACTCCCCCATATGCCGTGCGCCCAGGCACTGGGCGCACGCCTTGGAGGGCGCCTCTGTTGTGGTGGCCGGGACCTCGCAGCGCAGGGGCTGCTTGCATGTGCATGTGCACCTCGGGAGCGTTGCGGGGTGGCCTGTGCTTACTTGGGTCCGACACGCCTGCGATGTGTGTGGCACGGTGGGGGGTGGGGGTGCTCGCTCGCGTACCTGCAGAGTGCGAGAGTGGCTCTGTTGCCCGCCGGCCTCGCGACGATGGAGGTGTAAGATTGCCAGGACAGGCAGGGGTCATCCTGGCACGGTCGATCTATCAGTCCGGGCTCCCCCTGGGAATCTGCGGGCGGCCCGCTGGCAGCCCACCTGCGATGCTGCCGAGGAAAGGTGAGCGGAAAGGGTCACCCTGAGCAGCAGGCGCACTGCAAGGAGGTGCCAGTCGTAGTAGTAGTTGGTTGGCGCAGGCGGTGGTCGTGCGCGGTCCTTAAGCGCGCGGCACAAAGCCATACCTCGAGGGAGGAGCCGTGGGAGTATAGGCTTAGGTATGTATGTATCAGGCACGGCCAGGCAGTAGCGGGTGGTGTCTTAGAAGTCTTAGCTTGCAGTGCCAATCCTGTGGCGTACTCGTAGCGGGAGCCTGTGTGACAACTATACGAGTACGATATACTACCAGTTGGTACCTGCACAATGTGTACCTGAGACTACGGGTATATGTACGATATAATGCTGCCATGTGGTAAGCGTTGTGATAAACCAATAACGTCTTTGTATCGTCAAAACACTGTAGCCTCTCGCCTTTGCACACCACCTTTGTTTGTCTTTGAGACTGTCGCACCTGCCAGAACGGCGGGCCGTCCGCTCTCGCGTCAGCACACCCTAGGATGCAGTACTTGGTGCTGTAGATACACCACCAGTGAGTATATGGCACGTACAGCGGCACAATAAGGTACACGTCAGGCGAAACACAACTACCCGTATAATATTGTGCAACAGATTAATATGCGACAGTGACAGCGTACAGCGGCCCACAAAGAGTGTTATTTTCTGCTGGGTGCAATTTCATCAACTATTCCTCGCGCGCCACGGCGAGTTGCCTGCAATAATACCAATTAAACAATTACACGGTAGCTGGTGTGTGTGCTGGCGGTGTTGCAAACATTGCCTATTATTCCTAGGGAAACATGCGATGAAGGAACAGCGTATGCCGTTCCTTTGAGGTTTTCGCTGTGACCCATTCTTGCTGCGCTGCCCCACCGGGGAGCGAGCAGCCTTCCTCCCTCACCCACTGCAACGCAGCCAGATGACCTCTTCCAGCTGCCGAGGCGCAGGTCTGTCTCTGTCAAGCGCAGCCCCGCTTCCTCGCATACCGGAGTACCGTCACATTCCTGCGCAGCCCACTCACAAGTCACGGATGGCAGAGCCCAGCCCTGGCACAGCACCTCCCACTACAGCACTCCCAGCAGGCCGCCCTCCCCTGCGAGAACAGCCAGACAGCAGACAGATATGATTCCAGCATGCGGTAAGGTCCTATGTTGGTAACAACAACACTGGCGGGACGGCTTTGGCGGCTGTTAACGTCTCTCTCTCTCTCTCTCTATGATGACGGGCACGCTGCAGCCCTTGGATGCTGTTGCCGGTGTGGTGCATGGCTGTGAGTAGCCTTTCCTGTATTACAAGTGCCGACCCGGCTATGAGAACCCATTTTTTTGCTCACAGAAATGGGTTGTCAGCGAATGTTCTTAATTTTTAATGATATCGTGATACGTCTGACAATGGACCTCTAAGGACATATCGCGTTCTTAATTTTTTTGTTATTGTAGCTGGGTCGGCACTTGTTAGAATTAGTGGCTCAGGTACAGCGCCTCTGACACTCCAACAACTGCGCGATGAGAGAAAGCCATTTGTCCATATTATGGCAGGCGCGCGAAACATTCATTTTTTAAAATGCGGCTCTACCCGTAATAAAAGCTCCGGCTACAATATATCGGATTTAACCATATTGGTTGTTATTATTTCACGGCGGATAAATGCCAGCTTCACTCATCGTATCTACTCGGCAGATCTGGGTGGCACATGGGGTCCGAGGCCCGGGCGGGTAGGCAGGCACTGCGACTGGTGGCTCCTCCCGCTCGGGTTGGGCTACTGTCTACATGCCGGCAGTGGAGGCCTGCTGCATCAGCCGCCTCACAATGTCCTCGGGGCTGGGAAACGGCTGGCCCTGCGCACAAAGCAAGCACCTTCTCAGCCGACATAGACTGCAGACGGAGTGATTTCGTTCCATCCCCGATCCCAGCGGCGCCTGCCAGCTGATTGAAGGCGGCACAGCCCGGACCTCTTCGTTGGAGAAGGTCGCCAGCATCTGCGTTGGCAGTGCCTCCAGCGTGCTCAGTTGCGACTCCAGCAATGCTGGCGGCATGAAGTGAGAGCCCTCTGCGGGGAAGCAGGCCAGCAAGAGGCAGCCGTCACACGCGTGGGATCGGCCATCAGACAGCCGAGGCAAGGGAAGGGGGGGCAGCTGCTGCCTGCCAGCGTGAGACAGAACCGTAAAGGCCACGTACCAGCCGCACGCTTGCTCACGCGAGCCATCAGCTCGCCGCGGGACGGTGCAAGGAGTACCTGAACGAGGGGAGCCATTCCCCACGGCACAGCGACAAGGGTGGTGGGTGATTGGGTGGACACATGCAATGAACCTAGTCTGAATGACTAGGATCTGTTGCCATTCCGATGTTTAGGGTTTTCGTAGAGTTTAGAGCTTTGAGGGCTCGTCAGGGCAAGGTAGAGACGAGGGCCTAGGAGGGGTAAGGGGGGAAGGGGGCCAGAGGAAAGGGGTGGGGGGGGGGGGGGGGGGGGGGGGGGGGGGCGGGGAGGGGGAGAGCGTGAAGCGCGCACAAATGCGATGGCGGACTGGGGGATCGAGCCTTGCAGCACCCCCCGATAGCTCGCCTTCAACGCGGAGCATGCAAGCACGGCCCGCTCGCCCCTGCGCAGCCGCAACCCGCCGGGGCAACGTCAGCCAACTGCTTCAAGATGTTCACAATCCCGGGAGGCAGGCGGGCGGGCGGGGGTGGCCGCGGCTCAGGTGGTGTGGGGTGGTAACCTATCTGCGTGACCCTTCAGCACGCGGTGCAGGTTTTGCAGCCAGGGGAGGCGGTCGGCGTCGGACAGCGGCTCCCCCCGTTTCATTTTGGCTGCGCATCGCCAGGGACGGAGGCGGGTGTTATGCTAACTGCTGCTCAGGCTCGCGCGCACACTCGCACCTTGCGGCTACGGGCGGTGCAACGAACTCCTAGTGATGCTCCCAGAAACGGGGTTCTGGCACGTGCAAAACAATCACTTCTTAATTTATAACTTTGTGATAATTCTGTCTAAATGTGCTCCATGTAAGGCAGGGTGTGTTATCACATAACAAATGGTCTTGACACCTTTAGCGAGCACCTATATCCACTGATGTATAAGGGGGAGCACCTATGTTCTCCGGTGGGTGGAAGTCATCAGCATCGTGGAAGGGGCACTGCAGCGCCTCTGCGAGCAAGGTTCCAACAGTGCTGCGGGACAGGGCACGCAGCGGATGGTGGTGGCGGAAGGGGGGGGGGGGGGGGGGGGGGGGGGGGGGGGGGCAGATTAGCGCCGCCCGAAGTGCGTCAGTGCTGCTGGCTGGGGTGAGTCCGTGTGCAGCAGCCACGGCAGTTTTGACGGCCGCCCCATCACTGGTGCAGCAGTCGACAATGCCTTGTTGAGACGGTGGATTCGGGGCATTCCTGCAGACCTCGTGATTCCGTATATTAATTAAGAGCTGGATGTCCCAAGGAGGCTCACTGTCTCTTAGACCCTACCGTAGGCTCTTCTATCAAAACTAAATACAAAAATGGAAGACTCTGGGAGGTGGCAACCCCAAGCGGCCGATCGAAATGCGCTCGGAGCGGCCAGTCGAAAAGGGAGGCTGGCGGTCGAGCATCCAGGGCAGGGGTGAAATTCTCGACAAGAGGCGAGTATCTTTCCAGTCGAGGCGCCGCCGCGGAGGATGCTGGCATTACCTCTTGCCGCTTCCGCTGACGCCCATCACCACCACCACGCCTGCCGGCGGCCCCGCCATCGCTCCCCGCTCGCTGCTAACGCCCACAGCGAACGTTACCTTGAACCCAAGTCCAGTACGGAGCGGGCCACTCGTCAGCCACCCCCCCTGCGAAGATCGGCGGGCTAAAGCTGAGCGAAAGGGCCGTACGCGCCGGGTGGCGAGCGGGCAGCGCCGGGTGGTGCCGGGCGTGGGTCGACTCCCGGGGTTGCGATCGACGCGAAGCTCCCCACCGCCTGTCGACGCGACGATCATCCGCCGGATGGTTTGTTCTTGCGCCCGGTGTGTCGGTGTTTGGAGTGCCGCACGGCGAGACCCACGAGCCCACCAGGTAGCCCAGTCGCTAGTGACTATACCAGAAGTGCCGCGTGTTTATCTAAATACCGGGTAGCTTCCGCGCACTGCTGGTGCGCTGGTTCTGCGCGGCAGCTGACGACGGGAGTGAGCAGTGATGTGAGCGAGAGGTCTGGCTAGCCATCACTCCAGCACAAAGCCTCCGAAGGCCCCGTCTGATGAGGCCGTCACAACTTGATTTTTTTGTTTTGGGCGCCTTTTTCTCCCTTAGAAGAAGAGGTACGGGGCGGTAAAACCGGAGTTTTTGGAGGGGCTGGGCCACTACACTCCATTGAAAATTTGAGACGTAAACACAGTACATTACAGTTTGTGCCCGAAGTGGCCCCTGCCGCACAGTAGTTTTGGCCAGTCTGAGATGCCGGTTCTAGCTTCATCGATATTATTATCATTGTTCAGTACTAAGGATTTTAGAAGAGCAGCCAATATTATAGCGACCGCTACTGAAACAGGTACCTTCGACCTGACTCGTACTAGAAGATATCCACCCACCCACCCACGCCTGGGCGGCCCCGACGACCGTCCTCGGCCCTCGGAATCGCGGGCCCTTCCTCCGCCTCCACCTACCCCTGGCTGGGGATGGGGGCGGGGATCGTGCACGGGTGGCACCTTGGTAATCTTAGCACCGCCTGTGCGTGCCGCCACTGCCGCGGAGGAGCAATGTGAGCCGAATACCGGCGTCTTACGTCGTTGCTGGTCCGGTCAACTCCCCGTTCGCTGTTCTTTGGGCACCCTCTCCCTTCCTGTCCTGTTGGCGCCTCCACATCACATTCAGCCTAGTGCCGCTACTGGAATTCCAGCCCCGGATACTCAACCGCCAGTCTCCCTTTTCGACTAGCCGCTCCGAGTGCATTTTGACCGGCCGCTTGCAGTTGCCATCTCCCAGAGTCTTCCATTTTTGTATTCAGTTTTGACAGAAGAACCTATGGTAGGGTCTATCTATGAGACAGTGTGCCTCCTTGGGACATCCAGCTTCTAATTAATATACGGAATCATGAGGTTTGCAGTAATGCCCCGAATGCACCGTCTCAACACGGCATCGTCGACTGTTGCTCCAGTGATGGAGCGGTTGTCAAAGCTGCCGTGGCTGCTGCACACGGCCTCACCTTACCCAACAGCACTGACGCACTTCGGGCGACGCTAATCTGCCCCCCCTCCCAAACCAACTATTGTCCGGCCAGTCCGTGAGTACTAGATATGTGTGCACGTCATAGAGGGTGAATTTCGAGCCTCTGAGGTTGAAGGTTGTGAGGCTCGCCGGGGGGTCTGGGGGTGTGGGATGTGCAGATGTGGGGGGGGGGAGGCGGGGAGTGCATGGTAGTCCCGGGTCGGGGTTTGTTGGGTCGGAGGGTGACGGGGCATGGGGCGGGTAGCGTAGATAGGCAGGCGGTGCCATTCATGCGTCGGCTCGGCGGCATGTGGGCGAAGACAGTCTAGCTCTGACTTGTAGTCTGTCTCTGCGTTCGAGTGAAAGGAAACCCAAAGAACACAGCTCTAAACAGTAATAAAGGATCAACAGCTCAAGCCGCTTTAAAGCGGCTCGCATCCCGCGCAGCCACGAGGCGTACCGCTACTGGTATGTAGCGCTACACAAGCAGTACCCGTCGGCGGCCGACGCTATAGACGATGGCCACTGAGCAACTACATATCGCTATTTATGTGGAAAGGTATACGTTGATTATTCTCGCGCGCCGCGCGCGCGCACTACCGCTACGCACCCCGCTACAATTTGATCTAAACTAGTTTATGGGGTTTCCTCCCTTGACCTAACCGCTTTTCGGCTACAAGTGCTGCTTAGTGGTAAGGGAACTAGGCACCTGTCGTTGCGCCCTTTTTGGGTGCAGCACGAGTAGACATAAAAGCAGCCATAACAGTTGAGCCTGCCATCTTCCAGTTTTCGCTGCGTTACGCGCAGCGATGTTAAAACTGTCTCGTAACATGCTGTTGCGAGCAAGGTCACCCCAGGTTGTTCAAGACCACACCCGGCTCACCACCCGAGTGTGATATTCTCATCCGTACGTCCGTGCGTTACTATGCATGATGCCAGATGGAGAAGAACCCGTTGTTGAGCCGACGCTCGAATCGCTACAGGCAGACGTGAAGGCCCAGTCTGCATTGTTGCGCGAGCTTGCAACAACGTTCGCCCAATTGACGGCTCGTGACCGTGTTGTTGATGGAGACGGCGCACATGGCTCAGTCCGCTTCCGGGCAGCGCATCGCGGGACAGCCGACAGGCAGCGGGGGAGCCGCAGAGCGCCGCGACTTGCTAGAGCTAGCCCAGAGCGGCCGTGTCGGAGCGAAATCCGCGAGTGACGAGGATGACTACCTCGCGGTGCCAGAGCTACTGCAGCGAGCAGAGTCTGGTTATGAGGCCGTTCGACCGGTCACCCGAGTGCCTGGACTCTTCCCCCTGAGCACCGACCTAACGAACGAGTACCTCAAGCAGGATGACCGGCGTCTGCCGGCCCAAGAGGAGTATCTTTGGATGTCGTGTTTCGGCGCCCACATGGCCGCACTTTTCGTAGCTCTCGACGAGTTGTTGCCCTACGTTCTTGCTGCAAATCAAGACTTCACCCCCTACCTCGCGCGAGTTCGGAACCACGCCGAAGTCATCGACAAGGCGTTTCGCTTTCGTTTGGCCTTGCTTCCTACGAAGGCTTAATGAGGTCAAGCGTGTGCACGGAGACCAAGGTGCGTGTTCTGGACGTGCTGCGAGCCCAACTTTTTCAGCCTGCTTTTGAGCATCTGGGTTCTGCGATTTTTGGGGACCTCATGAGGGACTAAGAGCGTCGCGTCTTCGAGGCGACAGTTGCCAGCAGCGCAAAAGCAACCGCTACTGCTCGGGTAGCGGCAACGGCTGCAGGGCGCGGGCGTGGACGTGGACGTGGTGGTGGACGCGGGCGTGGCCGCGAAGGTGAGCACAAATGACGGTGTGGGGTGCCTTTCGTCGGAGCTGCTGGAGCTTTGCGAGGCCACCTTTGATTCGGTGACCGCCGCAAAGCGCACCATGGCAGCTCAACGACGGGATGAGCGCCCTGTGTCAGGACCAGACCCCCCCCCCCCCCCCCCCCCCCCCACCCTTACAGACTTTATTTAGACATTCCTCGGTGCGGCGCTTCTTACACCTACAGCCGAGTGCGGCTCAACCATCCGCACACCTGCACATGGCGGCTCAACCAACCGGCTCCCGTACCATTTCATCACTGCGTCCATCGGTTGTCACACAACGTGTTACAACTGGTTCGCAACTACCAAGTTTCGCGCGTGTACGTTACGCGCGCTACATGCGCTACGAGCGCGAAGGACGCGCGGGGCGGCACTCTTACCTGAACCTAGTCCCGCAAACCCGTATTGGTGTTGTTGCAAACCCGTCCAGCGACTACCGGCCAACCGCCGGGAACCTAACCGCTGTTGTCGAGTACTTTGTTAATAGTAGCCGCCCCCATGTCACTCTGTCGGCAAAGCGCCGCACTACTTACGTGATTGACGAGCCCGAAGCTGTCGCCCCTTGGGCTGCTTTACTGCGGTCTCGGCTGCAGGATGCTTTCCGCTCAGACGAGTTAGGACAGCGGACGCTCGACATGCTTTCCAAATCCCTCATCGCTCAGACACTCAAGAGTTACGCCGGCATACTCTCCCAACTCGCGGAGTTCTGCCACGACTCCGAGAAAATCAGCCCGCTGGAGGCGACCACTGCTGATGTCGTCCGGTACGTTGCCTAGATTGGTGAGCAGAGGCACATTGGGGCTGAGTCGTTGCCACCCTACCTGTCTGCAATCAACACGTTCTTCGAGCTGCACAACCTCGACCCAATCGCCAAGGACAGCCTGCACCTTACTACGGCTCGGCGTGGGCTGATTCTACGGCAGCGCCGCCTAGAGGCTGCCCCTTTACGTGTTCTTGTGCCTGCTGATGTAGCTTACAGCTTCGTCGAGCGGGCCGAGTTGATTGTGTGTGCTCCCACCGCAGAGTACCAGTACCACTTCCGAGCCCTTGTGGCCTCGGTTGTCAACTTCATGTTCTTTGCAAGGGGACATACTAGCGTGTCCTGCCGAGTGCGGGATGTGCATGTCGACGATTACAACATTACGCTGCAGGTGTACCGCGAGAAAGGTCGCACTGGTCGGCGGGGTCCCGACGACCTGCGCGTGTTGGTCCTTCCAGTGTCAGAAACACCCCTGCGTTGCACGTCTCCTGCACCACTTCATCGACCACGTACAGTCTGCCCCCCGGTTCATTCTGCCTCGGCTGAAACAAACTGCTAGGCGGTCACCCCAAGCGAGCAGTCAAAAGCTTGGACCGCCGCTACAATGTCGGACTCGCTCTCTGCGGCCGTTCATCCTGTCGGTGATGCCCCTCCCGCCGGCACTTCCTGGACTCGCACAGCCTTCGCAAAGGAACATGGTCTGCCGCTAACGCCATCATCGGAGCTCCATTGTCCCACATTCACTACCAAGGCGGTTGGGCCACTAACTCCGACGTCGTTCTAGACTACATCGACCCCAACGTTCTTCCTTCACCTTGCGCATGGTTCTTCGTTGGCCACATCTATCGCCCCCCTCCGCCACTTCCAAGTCCAACATGACTCCGCAGCGGGTGGCCTTCCCGGTGCCTCCTTCATGATGACTTGGCCTACCCCTTCTCCGTCAATTCA
>VCJN01003003.1:0-53325 GCA_006384855.1 Tetraselmis striata | reverse complement strand
TCTTTGCTGAATTCTATGTCGTTGAAATGTCGGTTATAAAGGATGATCCTGACCTGCATTTAGACAATGCTATGACACCAGAGCAAAAGGATGCTATTCGTCATTTGTTGTATGACGAGTTTCCTGAAATTTTGCGTCCAGTCAACAGGCCGCCTGTTCATCGGCCATGGGATCACAAAATTGAGTTAACTGGCAAAATGAAACGCCAAAGACTTAATCGTTTGTCTCCCGCTGAACGTGCTGAATTGGATCGCCAACTCAAAGATGCGATTGCCGCTGGACTTGTTCGTCCTAGTCAATCTGAGTTTGGTTCGCCTATTCTTTTTGTTAAGAAGGCAGATGGATCCCTTCGGTTGTGTGTCGATTTTCGTGGGCTGAACGAGGTCACTCGAAAGGATATGTATCCTTTACCGCGAATTGATGAAACGTTGGATTCTCTCCGCAATGCCCGTTGCTATACCCATCTGGATTTAGCATCCGGTTATTGGCAGGTTGCCATTGCAGAGGAGGACATCCACAAGACAGCGTTTCAGACACCTGATGGTCTATGGGAGTGGACTGCAATGCCATTTGGTTTGTGCAATGCCCCAGCCACTTTCCAGCGCATGATGAATGACATCTTGAGACCATTTTTGCGTGACTTTGTGGTGGTGTATCTGGATGATATATGTATATATTCAGATAATTATGATGACCACATAAAGCACCTTCGTTTAGTTTTTGAGAAACTGAATGAATATAATCTGAGGTTGCAATTAAAGAAATGTTTCTTTGGCATGCAATCTATGGATTATTTGGGGTATACCGTCGCTGATGGTAAATTGTCTGTTTCAGAGGCCAAAGTGGCTGCAGTTAGGGATTGGCCTGTCCCTAAAACTCAGAGTGAAATCAGAAGTTTTGTACAATTCTGCAATTTCTACTCTAAGTTTATTCATCATTTCAGTGATTTAACTGCACCATTGACTGACTTATTGCGTAAGTCTAAACCAGTTCATGTTGACTGGTCACCGGCGTGTCAGGAAGCCTTTGAGACCCTTCGTCTGCGACTGATTTCCGCTCCGTGTCTTTCCATTCCTTCCATGGGGGCGGATGCGACGTTCACCGTAGCGACAGATGCGTCCAACGTAGGGCTTGCTGCAGTGCTACTGCAGGACCAAGGAGGAGGTCCTCAACCAGTGAGTTACTGGGCGCGAAAGCTGAATGCAGCTGAGCGTGGTAATACCTACAGTGCTTATGATTTGGAAGCTTTGGCTGTCTGTGAATCAATTAAGCACTGGCGTTGTTACCTTGAAGGGTGCTGTCGATTCCTTGTTGTCTCAGATCATGACACCCTGCGTCATCTGCTCAGGCAACCGGCAGAAAGGTTGAACCGGCGACAAGTGCGCTATGTACGCGACTTGCAGCCGTTTGTTGGGTCCATATCTCTTGCATACCGAAAGGGCAAATGGAATGAAGCCGATCCGTTGTCGCGTAGACCGGATTTTAAGCCGATTGGTATCGGTGGCTTATATTGGACCGGGGATGTGCCGGACGCGGCTGAATCACTCGTGAGTGAACATCGCCCATGTACTGCGGTATTGTCGGCTGTAAGTGCGTCGTCACTTAG
This sequence comes from Tetraselmis striata, assembly GCA_006384855.1. Taxonomy (NCBI): domain Eukaryota; kingdom Viridiplantae; phylum Chlorophyta; class Chlorodendrophyceae; order Chlorodendrales; family Chlorodendraceae; genus Tetraselmis; species Tetraselmis striata. The sequence continues at coordinate 51,719 of VCJN01003003.1, read as the reverse complement.
CCTTGATGACAATATTCTCCACCTTATTAAGGCTGGATATGCAGAGGACGCGTTCTACTCCTTATGGGGGGGGGTGGAAGCAGTCCGGTCATGTGGTAGAGCACGATGGTTATTTTTGGAGACATGGACGTCTTTGCATACCAACCAATCGTGACATCATCAATAAGATATTGTATGAGCTACATGATTCTGTTGGTCACCGTGCTTATGCAAGCACCTTGGCACGTGCCTTGGACCGTTTTTGGTGGACACGCATACGACATGACGTGAAAACCTATTGCGAACAATGTTCGGTGTGCCGGCGTGTTCGTGCACGTCCGCAGCCACCTGCACCAACACAGCCCTTACCAGTACCGCCACGTCCATGGCATACGGTTGGTTTGGATTTTATAACCGAGCTACCTGAGAGTAATGGTTATAATACTATGTTGGTTGTGTGTTGCCATCTGTCCCGGCAAGCACATTTTATTCCAACCACAGTCAACGTGACTGGTGGACAGGCAGCTGAATTATTTCTGAAGGAAGTATTCAGGCTGCATGGAATACCTCGTGTGATCGTCTCTGATAGAGATCCACGGTTCCTGTCTGCATTTTGGCAAACTCTGTGGCGGAGACTTGGCACTAAATTAAACATGTCTAGTGGCCAACATCCTGAAACAGATGGTTTGACCGAACGCATTAATGCCATAGTCACTGAGTTGGCTCGTGCGTTTTGTTGTTTCGATGGTTCAAACTGGGTAGACCAGTTACCATTGATGGAATTTGCGTATAATTCCAACAAAGCACTTGACATTGAGCATGCACCATTTGAGGTTATGTATGGTTTCAATCCTGAAACGCCTCCGGATGTATTGTTTGGTATGAGACCAACAATAGCATTCTCTCGTGATGCTCAGCAACGTATCCAAGATATGAAGGAGATTCACGAGTTGGTTCGGTCAGTGTTGGCTGTCCATAAAGATTAATTGACTGTTCGTCCTAGTGTTAGGCAACAGCGCAATCCTCCTATCTTCAATGTTGGAGATAGAGTATCTGTGGATACCCGTCTGCTTAAGGTCAAAGGTCAGCCTTGCAAAAAGCTGACGGACAAGCAGCTTGGCCCATTTTCTATTGTAGAGAAAATTGGCGGTCATAGTTATCGACTGAAATTACCTGCTGGTGTTAAGTTGCACCCAGTATTTCATGTTAATAACTTGAGACCCTGTCCCACCGCGCCGTTGCGCCCGCATGTACCTCTTGTTGTTGGTACCGGTGACGACTCTGATGATGAGTATGAGATTGACAAGATTACCAGCGTTAAGATCGGTTCCATGCCCGGTTTACGTGGTACTCAGTTGCAATTTCTTGTTCACTTTGCGGATGAGTCTATTGCCCCTGTTTGGCATCGTTTGTTTGATGTTAAAAGGACAATAGCATTGCAGGATTTTATGGCTACTCCCAAATGGTTGGACTTTGTAAAGTCACCTGAATTTGTGGAGCATATGCATAAATACCCGGCACGTGTGCCGACTGCAAATTAAACTGCTTGTGGAATGCTATTTCACACTGTTGTCAAGGGGGGAGAGATGTAGTGTGACAATAATGGCATACTCTGTACGGGTACTGTATGATCGTAGCATCATTCATGTACGAGTACCTACTGTATCGTATGTGTGCGCGCGTGTGTCACGCGCCACAATACGAGTACTGGTGGATGATGAATCATGAGATGAGTCCTACTGGTACCGGTACACTGTTCAGTAGTAGTTACGGGATAATACGCATGTGCGTACCCGTAGCGGGCATATATGTATGTATGCCCCTGCCTCTGTAACATCAGTTGTATACTTGTGTATAAACTGATGTGTCAACTACATGTGCGGAGGTCTCTAAGCGACGACCTCCTGTTCGACACTTCGAGGCACGACTCTCCACGGTGACGCGCTTAGCAGTGCGCGTGCCGCTTGGTGGTGGCTAGCTGTGAGCTAGCCATACGCATAAATAGCGGCGGGTGGTGACAACGTTGTAACCATTGTTTCTTTCTCTCTCTGCTGCCTTCTGTGTGTTTACGACAGCCTTGTCTGCTTGACATGCGTGAGGCACCCTAGACTGTCGCACGATCACGTGCACGGCTGTAGTGCGCACTCGTCGAAACGGGGTCCGCTTAACCGCGTTTAACGACTACCAGGCGCGAGTAGTCGCCTGTATAAATCGCGTCTAACGTTGGGCGTCACAATACTTTAAACTTGGCGGTAAGGATGAGTATGGCAGCGGACCCCTGCATCAAAGTACTATAGCGAGTAGCGGGTACTCGGTAGTCACGAGTGCACAAAGTACGACACGAGTACACGAGTCACTGTACTTTACGGGAATCGCCGCCCTTCATACCTGCTATTAGGCGCGCGCCTCCTCACGAGTACGCGCGGAAGATACCCGCGTGATGACGAGTGATGATGACGAGCATGCGGGGCAGTACGGCACTAGTCGATACACAACAAAGGCTGCAAAAATGCATTACACGGTAGTCACGGTTGGTTTTGTGATTTAATAAAGGTGAGGTGCCAGGCTGGATCAGCGGCCAATGAGCGTCGAGCTTCGGGATGTGGTTAAGCGGACATGGGCGCGCCTACTCCTAGCTGGCAAATTTAACGTCAAGGCACCGGACATTTTCGGATTTATGGCGGAGGGGTCGGCAACTGAATAAAGTATTAAGGAAATACTAGAAATTTAATTACAATGGGTCTACTACCGCCCCCGGCCCGTGCCCGCCCCCCCTGGCATGCGGCCGGCTGGCTCCGCTGCCGTCGGCCTCTTCCTGGCGCCGGCATGTGGTGTTATGCCCGCTGTCGGCTCGGGTGCTGACTGCCCCTTGTTGCCCGCAGATACTTCTGCGGGCATGCTATTCATGGCAGCTGCTGCCATCTGATGCGCCCCGCGGCTAAGGAGCCTGTTTGACGGGGCTGGCATGATGCCGCCGCGCGCTCCCGTTGCGCTTGCTTCCTCTGGCGTCCAGCCTGCATCCTTGCAGTAGCGTCCTGAAGCGCCGGGGATCTAGCCGCACGGGGAACATGAGCTCGTCGAGCGAGCGGGGGAGGGGGGCTGTAGCCGGTAGACAGGTCTTGCACCGGAGCGCCGTTCTGGTCGATTCCGGACTGCGGTAGCGATGAAAGAAAAAGCACTAAGTCGCCGACACTCGGGCAGCGACAACATCAGCAGCTAGCTACACGATGAGCAGGTAAACCGGCCGGCAAGCGCACCTTTGCACTGGGGATGCGAAGAACCTTTGCTGCATGCGTCGGCTTCATCGATTTAAGCAAGGCAGCTTGCTCCTCCTCCACGGTCAATTAGGGTGGGCAGACGGGCCGTTCAGCTTTACCAGTCAAAAACGCTCGACGTGTCTTCGGCGCTGACTATCGTGAGGTAGTAGCGCAGGGGCGGGCCGCGCGGGACAGCAGGCGGGGGCTCGCGTGCTCCTCTCGGCAGCATGATATCTTCTTACGACGCGTCATCCGTCCCGGCAGCGGCATGGAAGGTGCTGACGGAGGGCATGGTGGCACGGGGGGCGAGCAGGGCGATCTGCTCTTCATGCGAAGCGGTCAGCATAAATAGGCGAAGCAGCGAGCGAGGAAGTGCCGAAGAGTGAAAGTGCGCGCGCGGCTGGTGGCTAATCACGTACTTTATATCATTGCATCAGTCTCGAGTAGTAATGGTACCTCGGTACCCGGGGCGTCACAATAACATTTTCAATGACACTACGATGCATCTGCTGTTGTATGTAATGCACAACGCGTTTCACATTAATCTTATTGCTGAACAGATTACATGCATATCAACATACATACCACAAATGACATGAAATTCACAAAAGTACAGATGTGTATAACGGCAAAGACAAATGCAAACCACGAGACGGTCACCACGAGACGTCGAGCACGATAGGTGGTAGAGCTGCCCCCCGGTGGGCAGCTGCAGGTGGTTATGGTCCTTGTGACAACGAAGTAGCAGTAGGAGGCGTCAGAGACGCGCCGGGACGAGCCGCGCAAACGCCTCACAATGCGACCATAGCAAACGTTGCTGCAGCACAATTAGGGCGAGGGCAACGAGCTTTCTCAAAACACCGGCGGATGAGCGGCGCCATCCCCTAACGGACCCATTACGCGTGTAGATACGGAAAAACACAGTGTGTAACGATCGTTGATGCCACGACGCCATGTTGCGAGGACACGCGGTCCGGGTTGACGTGTCTTGCTGGACAGTAATGTAACAGTAATGTAACCTATTTTGCCCCGAGGCACGCGGTGCATTGTGGTTAGGTCTAAATTAGGGTTTGGGGGCAGCTGTGGGATTGAAAGTTAATATGAATGCCGGTTGGTTCATTTTGTGCCAAGTCGGGGAAACCAATTCCGTCCAAGCAGGGACAAATCAAAAGAGTGAAGGAAACGGGATGGTTACAAGAAGTTTGCGCCATCGGGGGCTGAAACTCTGTCCAAACTGGGACAAAAAGAAGTGCGGGGGCCGTGATGGCTACAAGCAGTTTGTGCCGTCCGGGGCTGAAACTCTGTCAAAGCCTGGACAAAACATATGAGCGGCTAATTGTACTACATATCATCATCTTCGATCACATAATCCCCTCGGCGCTCTGCCGCCTCTTGCCTCCTCTTCTCCGCCGCTGCACGCTCTATCCGCTCCTCTAACTCGGTCATTGGAAGGGGTAGACCCGGCCACTTCTCGAAGTCACTTGGACGCAGTCTTTGAGTCTCGTCCCATGGCTTCTCTTTGAACCATGAGGTCATCCTGGACTTCATCCCAGCGATTTGCGTCTTCTGGTTGTCAATGAGGATAATCTTCAAGTTCCTGTGTGTGAACGAGTAGGTATGATCCATATGGTCCCACCACACGGAAAAGGCCGCAGCGACCTGGAAAAGGCGTGGCAAACCGCACAAGGCGTTAATTTTTTTATGCTGACCCCATTAAGACACTCACCCGGGTTGCACCCCTCACGCACCGCGGTTGTCCCGGTTCCGGCTGTGACGTCGACGATTGTTGTCCCGTCTGTTGCCGCCATCTTAAGGTGCTTGGCGAAGAGAGCGATAGGCTTTTGGTACTTGTTCACCGTCTGTCTATTCTCGTCCTTCAATTTCGAACTGTCTTTGAAGTGACCCAACATGATGGATGTCGAGAACCTGGAAAGGCACAACCGGCTTAGCGAGTAGAATATACAAGCCGGCTATTTTCCACGGATCAAATCTCACCTTCGGGGATCATTGAAACGGATGTTGTCAGCTATGATGCTTGGCGGGGGCTTCCTAACGTAGAGGTAGTACTCAGCGTCGTGACGCAGAGAGCTGCCCATCTTCATCCCGCAATCCTTGGCCCAAGTCAGGACGTGATAGATGAGGTCCTCAGCTTGTTTTTGAACGGTTGTGATTGCGGATCCAAGTTGTTGGTCCGAGAGGTGAATGAAGAAATGGCACCCATCGAGAGCAGTGTGGACGTCAGAAGATCCAGTCACGATATTCAACTGCCTGCGCGGGGGATAATCGGGAATGAGATAAATGAAAGCACAGTAATCTACGCACCGGGGTAGTGGGGGTTGTCTTGCCTGGCGAAAGCAAACACGTCGTTGAAGTCGTCCGTACCCCACGCAGCATCCTTCGAGTCCCATGTGTGCGAACCAGCTCCGAAAAGCGCGTCGGCAATGAAGACTGTTGCCTTTCTGGCACGAACTGCCGACATGGCGTCCGCGACGGCTTGTTTTGTCGCGGGAGCCTTGAAGTTCCCCTCCACAATGCAAGTCTTGCAAAGCTCCGTGTTCAACCAGACCTTGTCATCCTTGTCGACCTCTTGGTCCTTGGGCATCACCGGAAGTGCCTCGGCCTGTGTATTAGAAAACAGATTCGGGTTAATAGCTCACAACGAAAATTCAGAAGAGCATTTGTGGTTGCACAAGATCTTAGTTACATTCATCGATATCCACAGCTCATTAGAAACATTCGGAGCGGAAGCCGCGATAAGCTCCGGCGCACATGCCAGAAGAGCAAACTCTGTGAAGAAGGAGATGACCAAGTCCGGCATCTGATTCTTGATGCGATACGCCTCACTCCTGATGGTGGTGTTGGTGGCCGCGATATGCTCTCGAACCGGTAGTGGTGTGAGACAATCGGCGGATTTCATGTCCCCCCATCTGGCAGGAGGGGTCAGCAAGACCATCAACGGACCGGAGCGATGAGCACCTTTGAACAAATCCTGGAACTTTCTGGGGAAGCCTGTTGGGCCGAGGTCATCAACCTTGGCTCGGAACTTGGTGATGGCGTCAAGGCGAGCGGCCGCTTGCTCTTCCGACACATCGTCATCCACATCCATTTCGATGATGTGGTCCGAGAGATATTTCCCCCAGTTCCTGGCCGGTTCGTCCGGCGTCAGCAGTTGGAGTTACTGTCCGTGTCCCTTTGCCGTGCCAATGGCATTCATGAGCTTGATGCTTGCTCGACGCAAGAGATCGCGAAACCTCCAGGTCTCAATCATCGCGAGCCACTCCGCGTTGGTGTGCGTAACAGCCATGGGGCCATTGTCGCCGGCGTGCTTAATGTCATCCACCAGCTCGTAGAGGCTCGGGGTCACACTGTGCTCGCCTTGGATGAGCAGTCCAACCACCAGGTACATCTGCCCCACAGGGAGATCCGCGCTGTCGCTCTGCTTGGCAAGAGACGGCTCGTCTAGCCAGGGCGCATGGGGTCCAAAGCCGACATCCTGGGTCGAAAAACAAACTTCAGTATGGAGAAAGGAATCAGTGATAGTATTCCATGTGATTAAGACACCGGGGTCGGTCACAACTTACCTCCATGAGAGCGACTCGGAAGTGAGCTCTGTCTTTCCCGAAGCCGTACTTCTTGTTATCGAGGATTGCATTGATAGGCTTCCGAATTGCTTCGTTAACCTTGCTCACTTCCTTCTGGGTGAGTTGCCTGCCGCTATTGAGGCGCTTGACTCTATCGAGTTCTTGCTCGTAGTACACAAACAGGTCTCCGAGTTTGGTTCTGGCTTCGTCCCATCCTCGAACCCCGAGCTGCACATGCCGGTAGGCTTCAGAAATCTGCTCAAGGGGCTCAAAAACACTGCGCAAATCATTTGTCAGAATCTAGCAGCATTAACAACACGATAAATTTTCATCGTGTACGCAGCTCACCGTTGTGGGCGCGAGCAGAGGTCAATCAAATTTGAGAACTCGCTGCTCTTCTCATCTTTGATGCCGATCTTCTCAAGTTCAACTTGAAGAACTTCAGACTTCTTGAACTCCTTCACTACCCTGATTTGCGGAAGTGCCCTAAAGCCGGGGCGATTTGCATCCTGTTCTGCATACCAGCTCTCGAAACATCTGCGAAGGTTCTGCAGAAACAATTGCACCGATTTCAAAATTCCGAACGCTTGTACCTCGATGACAAACCGTTTCGTCCCACTGATGACAGACCGTTTCGTCCCACTGATGACAGACGGTTTCGTCCCACTGATGACAAACCGTTTCGTCCCACTGATGACAAACCGTTTCGTCCCACTGATGACAAACCGTTTCGTCCCACTGATGACAAACCCTTTCGTCCCGCTGATGACAAACCGTTTCGTCCCACTGCTGACAAACCGTTTCGTCCCACTGATGACAGACCGTTTCGTCCCACTGATGGCAGACCGTTTCGTCCCACTGATGACAGACCGTTTCGTCCCACTGATGACAGACGGTTTCGTCCCACTGATGACAGAACGTTTCGTCCCACTGATGACAGACCGTTTCGTCCCGCTGATGACAAACCGTTTCGTCCCACTGATGACAAACCGTTTCGTCCCACTGATGACAAAACGTTTCGTCCCGCTGATGACCAACCGTTTCGTCCCGCTGATGACAAACCGTTTCGTCCCGCTGATGACAGAACGTTTCGTCCCACTGATGACAGACCGTTTCGTCCCACTGATGACAGACCGTTTCGTCCCGCTGATGACAGAACGTTTCGTCCCACTGTGACATATTTTTAACCCGCTAACGACAGAACGACTTTTGTCACACTTTACGCCTATTTGCTGCCACGGTTAGCTAAATAGTAATTTGGGAGAATGGGTCACTCACCAGGAGTTTGTGCATCGACGTGTCTCCCACGACGGTGTGACCCGCCTCGTTGAGCTTCATAGACATGTAGCGGCAGACTTCCGGCGAGAGGCCGATGTATATCTTAGTCGACGTGAGGTGGATGCCTTTGTTGGCGTTGTAGATTTCCGGGTAGTTTTCTTTCACCATGCGCTTCGCCTCCCGTCTGTGGCTGCCGTCGATGTTGGCTTGACGCGCGCCGTGGGCGCGAAGAAACTCGACGATGACGTCGATCTCTGGCTTGTAGGAATTGGAATCCGCCAACCTCGGGTTCTCCCCGCCTTCGTGTGCTGCGACTAGCTCCTTGAAGTTGGCCATGGTCTGAGCGAGGGGCTCGTAATCCTCGGATAAAAACTCATGTTTAGGGACTACTGGAAAGGACACCGAGAAATTCTCGGCGGACAGGGAAGGATTTCTCTGAATAACAAATGCAAGAAATGGATGTCAGTAAGTTGCATTGTGTATTGATTTATATGTAACTACACACATCTGATCCGGATAGGTACAACAGGTCGCGATAGGCTTTTACCTTGTAGCTTTGCGCCACCATATTGCAGTCTTGCAGCTTTGGGGAACGGAATTCAAATTCCGGCGGCGGAGCGACGAACTTATCGGATATGAAGCTGAAAATGTAAGGCAGCCCCGTATCCTTGTTGACCACGAGGTTGACTCTGTCGGCGTATAACGTGTTGATGTCGCCACCGTGAGATGTCTTCACCTCTGGATCAGCAATCTCGACTCTGAGGTGGCCGTAAGAGATCCAGTCGACGGCACCGGTGTTGTGGAAGCCATTCAAGGCCGGCGGGACGGCCAACGTGTTGACGTATGGAAGCGCGTTCTTAAAATCCTTGTCAATGTTGGCCAAGTCATCGATGTCAATCTGACCCGACGCGAAACCTGTCAGCGCCTGCGCCAGCACATTGCGCTCGACCAAAGTCCATGCGTAGTAAGACTGGAACCGCGGTTGGAAGGAGAGTGGCGGCTGGATCGCGTGGAGTAGCAACCTCTCAAAGCTGACATCGATCCTGAACTCCTTGTGCACTGTCAAGCGATAAGGTTCAAGAGATATCTGCGGTAACAAGCACAAGAATCTTAATACTTATTGAAACACGACATTGACACGAATTCAGACATCATATAAGCTTTACTCACCTCGTAGTTTCCGGCCGAGTCCAGCTCGACGTCCTTGATCTTTCCGATACACGCGAGAAGTGGCCCCTTCGGATCATCGAAAAAGTCCTTGCCAATCAGCAGGCTCGCCTTGTGCAATTCGATGTACAAATAGATCTCGACCTCAGCACTTGCGTTCTTGAACCAGTGGATAGTCCAGCTCCTTGAGGTAAAGTCGCTGTAGGAGTCATCTTCTTGGGACCCGTCCCTCTCGTCAAAGAAGTCGTCGTAAGAGGCGACCGTCATCAGCTTTGTCTTCCTCTCGGGTCCGGGAGTGCCGGTGATGTCGAGAGCTTGCTTACGCTTCTCCGCCGCCCGTTGCCTCTGTTCTTCCTCTGTGCCGAAGACCTCTTCATCCGTGCACATACTGAGGAATTCAGGAACCCTTCTCGGAGCCTCGGCAACAGGGGCTCGAGAACAAGAGGCTCCAGAACCAGACGCTTGCCCGGTAGTCGGCGCTGGAGTCTCGAGCTCGGCCTCTGGCTCCAGGTCAAGCCGGGTGGGCTCGGGCTCCGGCTCGGGCTCCGGCTCGGGCTCCATCTGAGCGGGCTCAGTTTCAGGCTCATGCCGAGGCTCTGGCTCGGGCTCATTGGGCTCTGTTTCAGGCTCCGGCTCGGGCTCCGGCTCAGTGTGCTCTATTTCAGGCTCCGGCTCTGTTTCCGGTACTTGAGATGGGCCTTTAGACAAAGAAGAGCCTTGATTCGGGGAACCTGTAAAGAATGAGTAGAGAGTACTCAACACACCTGCGGTGGGCGTCACGATTAACTACTGAACGGTATCGCCATACACCATCAAAGCCAAACGTATTTTTTCTTACCTGGGGATCCCGATTTACCAGCTGCTTCCGACGCGGTTGCCTGCGCCAATTTACGACCTGTTGGAACGTCAGATAACTCATTGACGAGAAAGTAATCGAAGGGAGTGAGAAGGCAGGGATTGATACTTTCAGTCACAATTACCTGGAGTCACAATCGTCTCTGAAACCTGCTCTTTTCCCTTGGATTCCTTTGAAGCTTGAGTCGCTACTGGCTCATGTGCACGTCCTTTCGAACCTGTCAACACACATGATTTTAAACAATGTCAATGTGACACTGTGCACTCACAAAGGCAGGGATTGATACTTTCAGTCACAATTACCTGGAGTCACAATCGTCTCTAAAACCTTCTCTTTTCCCTTGGATTCCTTTGAAGCTTGAGTCGCTACTGGCTCATGTGCACGTCCTTTCGAACCTGTCAACACACATGATTTCAAACAATGTCAATATGACACAGTGCACACACAAAAATCATGTGATTGGAGAGGCAAGGACCTGATTGATAGTAAGCTTGCATGAGCTTTTCGTAATCCATTAGCCTTCGCGCTGTTTGCATTTGAGCATCTGAGAGGACCTGACCGCTCTTGATTCGGTCCCTCAAAAGCAAGGCGGCCGATCTTTCTCCTTGCGAGTGCGTGCCGTAAGCCGTCACCCTACCTCCTAAAAGGCTCGGTTTCCAGGGGTTCCCTGATGCCTCAGCGCCGGCTCTAGCTGCAGAAGCTGAGGCTGCACGGCTCTTCTTCGCCGCCGGCTGCTCTGGCACAGAAGATGACGCCTTGTGTTTTCTCCCTACTAGCGCTCCGAGCGCATCGAATTCTTTTGCTTTCTCGGTAGGTTTTGATGTCCGCTTGGACCTTCGGCCTACAAATATCATACCCTGTCAGATCGTTTCGTCCCGCTGATGACAGACCGTTTCGTCCCACTGATGACAGAACGTTTCGTCCCACTGATGACAAACCCTTTCGTCCCGCTGATGACAAACCGTTTCGTCCCACTGATGACAAACCCTTTCGTCCCGCTGATGACAAACCGTTTCGTCCCACTGATGACAAACCGTTTCGTCCCGCTGATGACAAAGCGTTTCGTCCCACTGATGACAAACCGTTTCGTCCCGCTGATGACAAACCGTTTCGTCCCACTGATGACAAACCGTTTCGTCCCACTGATGACAAACCCTTTCGTCCCACTGATGACAAAGCGTTTCGTCCCGCTGATGACAAACCGTTTTGTCCGACTGATGACAAACCGTTTCGTCCCACTGATGACAAACCGTTTCGTCCCACTGATAACAAACCGTTTCGTCCCGCTGATGACAAACCGTTTCGTCCCACTGATGACAAACCGTTTCGTCCCGCTGATGACAAACCGTTTCGTCCCACTGATGACAGAACGTTTCGTCCCGCTGATGACAAAACTATTTTCAATACATTATGTACTGCGGTTTAATAATGTAATGTCTTTAAGTACTGCGCTTCACACTAATATTAAACCAATCCTTACGGCGGAGTACAGGCAGAGGTTCCCCCTGGCCGCTCTTCAACCCCACCCGCTCCCACCACCAATTAGCATCCTTACTGCTTGCCGCAGCTGCCTCGACGGGACGTAATACTACCCTGCAGGACCCTGATGCCGCTCGTCTCGTTTGGGTTTCTATTCCCACTCGTCTGCCTACACCTCGAGCGGTCCTAGATTACACCGCTTCTACAGGGAACCCTAACCGAACTCGCTAGATCTGGCCGCATCACGCGTCGAGCAGGCAGGCGGCTACTGTACGCTGCCACTCGTCTGCCTACACCTCGAGTGGTCCTAGAATACACCGCTTCTACAGTGAACCCTAACCGAACTCGCTAGATCTGGCCGTATCACGCGTCGAGCAGGCAGGCAGCTACTGCACGCGCGCGCAACTCACCTGGGGTGGCGTCGTCCTTGTCTTCCTTGTCCTTGGCAGGCTCGTTCTTCTTCGGCGCCATTCTGGCGGTAGGTAGGTTGACGCGGTAGATGAGCGGGTTTCTTGGTGGGAAGCGGTGAGGGAGAGGTGGAAATGACGTGGTTTCTGTCTGCCGCCGCTCTGACCCCTGCTGGACAAACGGCGCGCGTGCGCACACTATAGTGTTCCTCGTCGTCGTCATCAGGTTCATGTATTTTGCACCGCGACGAATATACAAGGCTAACTACTGTGACTATATATTACTATTACTGGAAGATAAAATATTCCCTACTCGAGAGTCATAACGGTACGAGAGTACAGTGGCGTGGCAATAATATTCCTTCATGGGATGATATATTCCTTGGATTGGATTCGGGTGTACTTACTAGTATAGAACTATTTCCGACAAACGAAAGAAGCACGAAATAACATGGTATTTTAGTCATCAATTATTTTGACCAGTACCTGGATATTATGCACCCCGGTCAACGGCCCGTCCGAGAACGGTCATCGGCCGTCACTCTTCCTCACCACAGATCACAGTCCTTCACCCCCCGCCCCCACCCACTCGCCCCGCGCTGCATGGCGGCGGTCGAAAGCATGGCCTCTTCTCCAGGATCCGGCGCGTCGGACACTACAGTTACATTACCGCTGTGTTCGTGCCGCAGCGGGTACTCGTGTGATTGCGACGCGCGTGCGAGTGATCGTAAGGAGCCTGAGAAAAGGAAGTACACGTGGGGCAAGGGCTGCGATGAGGTCGCCGAAAGCGGTAATGGCAAGGTCTCGTCTCTGATCAGCAAGCGCACCTCTCGCGATTGTATCCGCCTCATGCTCGCCAAGGAGGCTAGCGAGCAGTCGCCATGCTGTTCGCGCAAGTGCGTGCACAAGCTATACACACAGTGCGGAGAGGCCCTCGTTGATGCCGTGTTGGACCGTGCGTTGACCGTATACTCTGGCAATCAGAACCGCTCCTTTGACCGGCTCGCTCAGGTTCTCAGGGGTGGCTACGAGTCGGCATCCGACAAGTTCGATTACATGTTCGATCACGGTGGCTACTTGCGATCTTTCGATCATCGCGGCCCCATCTACACGTGTGGGCGTGCGTGGGAGGTCTTGCATCAGGTCTCGAAACACAGACGTCTCGTGATCCAGCGGTCGGTGGTGGATAACGAACCCACGTACATCAGGCAGCGCAAGCAATACGAGAGCAGACAGACCGGACCGAGGGAGCATGTGCGCATGTTTCTCGAGCACTTCTTCTCGGATGACCTCGGTCACGTCGAGATCATGCCTTTTCATGACGGAAACAGCGAGACCTTCAAGAAGCACCTACCTCCCTGGATGACCAAGATTTGCGTCTACTACTACTACAAGTCGTGGGCCGAGGACGACAACGCCATTCTCCGTGGTGAGGCCCATTTTGTCCCACTGATGACATACCGTTTCGTCCCGCTGATGACAAACCGTTTCGTCCCGCTGATGACAAACCGTTTTGTCCCGCTGATGACAGACCGTTTTGTCCCACTGATGACAGACCGTTTCGTCCCGCTAATTACATACCCTTTCGTCCCGCTGATGACAAACTGTTTCGTCCCACTGATGACAAACCGTTTTGTCCCGCTGATGACAAACCGTTTCGTCCCGCTGATGACAAACCGTTACGTCCCGCTGATGACAAAGCGTTTCGTCCCACTGATGACAAACCGTTTTGTCCCGCTGATGACAGACCGTTTTGTCCCGCTGATGACGAACCGTTTCGTCCCACTGATGACAAACCGTTTTGTCCCGCTGATGACAGACCGTTTCGTCCCGCTATCGCCAGAACGTTTAGTCCCACCGACGCCGGACCGATTTCGTCCCACTGATGACAGAACGTTTCGCACCGCTCGTGGCATACCGTTTCGTCCCACCGACCACAAAAGTATTTGTCCCACATAATTAGCCGATATCGTCCCACTGCAGAGAGAACGTCTCGTCCCACTGCTGAGAGACGGTTTTGTCCCACTACTGACATACCGTTTCGTCACACTGATGACAGATTGTTTCGCCCTGCTGATTACAGAATTATTCACCCACTACCGATATAATTATTTCGACCCACTTTAGACCGAACTTTCTGTCTCGCATTATGACACCTTATTTGTATACCGACCTATCATGCCCCTGCCCCTTTGTAGAGTTGGCTGCCGAGAGCGAAGTGAAGCTCGCATCGTTCGACACTTTCCGCCGGACTTGGAAGGAAGACTTCCCGGATGTCACCACGCCGAAGGTGAAGCGATTCAGCCACTGTCCCATATGCGCGGCGGGCAAAGCACTCAGAGACCAAGCTCGCGAGATTTGCACAAAGGACATGACGCCAGAGGAACGTCAAGTGCACCGTCAACATCAGCAGCTGGTGAGGCGTCAGGTCAGAGCTGAGCAGAAGGTACACCTCGAGAGAGTGCGCCAGGAACGAAGGGATCTGAACAACGCCGTCTTCCAGTCGCGCCTTGGCCATGGAAACTTCTTCTTCTTCGAAATTGATAGCATGGACTCCGCGAAGACCCTTCTGCCTCACTGGGTTCGCATCCCCAAGACTGTGAAGCCCGACATGCTCCTCAAGTACCACCTCACCTGTGTGAAGTACGACGGATACCGCCCGGACGACATCTACTACTACACCAACACCATCCCCCACGATTCGTCCACGACGTGCACTCTGATATGGATCACGATCATGAAGGTGAGCTCATTAGCCTCCCGATAGGTTCGCCGTGGTTGTCCGGTAGCCATGGACTGATGAAATCTGGTCTGCGATGCAGGAAATTCAACACCGTGGTAGAAAGATTCCGTACATCAGAATCCAGATGGACAACACCGTCAGGGAGAACAAGAATAGGAACGTGGCGGCCCTCTGCAATTGGCTTGTGTCTATCGGCATCTGCGACGTCATTCATTTGGTCTTCTTGCCTGTCGGGCACACTCACGAACGGGTTGACCAGATCTTCAGCCGCATCAGTCTTGCGCTATCTCGCAGCTCCGCCTACACAATCGAGGCCTTTCTTGACTTGGTGGCGAAGGCATTCTCGCCCACTCCGGAGATTGCTGAGCTCTCATTCTCCCTCGACTTCTCTGAGTGGTTAAGGCCCCATTTCCAAGACCACATTCAGGACATCAGTAAGCCGCACAAATTCGAGTTCACCCGTGACGACGCCGCCGCGTCAGGCGGGTCGTTGCGCACCGCCTTGTGGTCCAACACACCGCTTTCTGAGCCCGTGCAGATCTTGAAGAGCGCGCCAACTGGGACGCCCGAGATTCGTGCGGGCCGGCCCCTTTTGTACGCTCTCTGCGACAAAAGAAGCCCGACGCGGTGAAGGTCCAGAGGTACTTGGATGATTTCAAGAAGGTCAGGTCGTACATCACGGACCTGGCGGTCCAGTGGCACTTCTCCCCAGTCGAGCGCGAGAGCTGGAAGAATCTGCTCGACGACTTGGATGAGATGCAAACTGCTCCTTCGGCAGCTTTCTCCGGGTTCTGGCCGCAACGGAAAGAGAAAGTTGACGATTTCTTGCGCGAGCACGGGCAGACCGCGCCTGCTGAGGCACGTCACACGATGGCTACCAACGCAGACCTCAACAATGCCGAAGCCGCTCGCGTTGAAGCCGAGGTTCGTGCTCAAGTGCTTCAAGATGACAGCGCCTTCCGGGGAGTTCACGCCGGCGCCAAGGAGAGGCTTCATGACAACACATCGCCCAGCGATGCAAAGGGCTCGAACCTCGTTGTCAGCGACGTCTCCGATGTGAGTCCCATTGTTTGTCATTTTTGTCCTTTACGGGACAAAGCAATTTGGTTCTTCTACCTTGCTTGTTATTTTGTCCCAGCTGGGACAAAAACGGCGTGGCGTCTCGCTCGGGACTAACATAGCTCGCGGTCTTGGTCATCGTTAGGTGCATGAGGAAGACAAGTGTCCTGAAACTCTTGGTGATTGGGAGTCGAGATTCGTCATCGGGCTTGTGAAGTCGCGCGAGACTACCGAAGACACGTTGACCGTGGCCGTATACGAGCCCTTCCATGCCGATGCAAAGGGCAAACCCCTCATGCCCCTATGGTTGTACGCGCAGACAAAAGGAGGGAAGAAGCCAGTTGACACAAGCTGGGAGAAGTGCCTGACGCTTCCTTGGAAGCTTGTTGAAGCCGTCCCCCTATCGTACGCGAAGGCCATCCACGACGCGTCGGGAAGTCGAGAGGTGTTCAACGAGGACGGCACCATGGTCAGAAAGAAGTGGTACGGTAAAAGCGTCCAAGTCGTGAAGACATATGCGCAAACTGGGTGGCAAATCAGCCAGCCACGAAACAACTGCGTCCACGTCATGTCAACCACCCCAGCGCAACGCAAACCCGGCGGAGTCGTCAAGTTTAACGCAGCCACGAAGAAGGACTTGCTTGAGTTGGGGATGCTCAACGAATAAACTATCAGCAACGTCTTGTGGCTAGCTAGCCGCTGGATGTAATAATCACAATAAATATTGATTTCATTGCCTCATCTTGTCCCATTTTGGACAAAATGCTCCAAAACCAACATTGGATATGCGTCGCGGCTGGCCTTCATGCTGTTGAATGCTGCACTGCACCCAAGGTCTACAAACCCAAGCTACATCACCAGTGAGTCTTAAGTACTGATAGTAAACCCGGGAACTAGGGTATAAACTTACCCTACGGTGCAAAATGAATTCCACGGTGCAAAATAGGTTAAATTACTGTTTAAGTGCTTGTCCCGACCACACGGACGTCCTCCTCCGCCTGCGCCGATTTATTGCGGTAGGCGTAGTAGGTGTCGTCGTTGACAACCGTGGCGAGCAGCGACCATGGCGCCGAGCGCGTCCACCTCACCTAACCTCAAGAGTAGAATACTGCGAGAGGGTGCTCCACTGCGGGAGCCAGCGAAGGCACGTACTGCGACTCGGCTTCGGGTGTTGAGGTTTACCCCCCCCCCCCCCCCCCCAGCACCATAACGCAACGGGGACACGCCCCAGCTCCAATTCCTTACCGTGCGCATCGCCACCCGAAACGTCCCAGCTGCAAAGCCAGCGCAAAAACGGAAAACGACTTCGGACGCACGAGTAGAAGAAACCTCGATAACTACCGAGCGGTTGTCTATCGCTGCTTGATGTTGTAACGCGTGTGCGCGGCACGACGACTCACTACCGGGAAAAGGAACCTCGGTGCGGACTTTATCAGCCTCAGCCTGATGTGTTTAACGGCAAAGACAAATGCAAACTTTTGTGTCAACATCGGTTGACAATACCTGCTCGCGAGGATACTGCAGTACACCGCGGCATCCATGCGTAACATTGACCCATGTTGTCAGTATCAGAAACAATATGTCGTGAGTGTGTCAGGAAAATTAGTGAAGCAGGCATGTGCAAGCATAATGCAGATTGGCCATGTTTCGTAAGATAGTATTGCTTAACATTACATTTGGAAACCCCAGTCCCAACCGACGCCTATATGTATCATGCGCCTGCCATACTACGCAACTGCTCCCGCAACATATGGATATGCTCAATTCACACACGCCACGGTTGCTGCGTATATGCTACTACTGCATGGCATCAATACCGCCATCATCCTCATCGAGGGCGGCGATGTCGTAGGCATGGGAGTGCTTCAAGTAAGAGCACCACCCGTGCCGGGCTGCACTATCAGCATCAGCGCAAAGTGCAGGAAAGCAACAACAACATGTAAGATGCTTCAGCAATAATATATAACACAGGTGGCCCATCACCTGATCATCTGCCTCGGCACAGCGTCACCAGCGGCCCTTTGCCGCCGCCCCCTGCCGGCAATGCTGACGGCCTCTGTCCATGTATATGTGACAAGTCTGCCATGCACAATCCTGGCGGGAAGACAAAGTCATGCTGGAAGACAGTGTTGATCGGGCCCTCCCACAGTCCAGTGCTCATAGGCATTTATAGCACGCATCTCCAACTGCAAACACAACGGGAGGCGAAGTCATCGCGCTGTTTTTGAGGTGGCGCTCAGCGACAACGAAATAAGTTACCTTGACCTACAAGCTACTGGCAGCTACGGAGGTATTCTTCGCAGACTTCATGGACATCGCAGCAGCAAAGGACATCACTCCGTGCATGAAGTTGCATGACGGCAATTTCCCGATGGATAGAACTGCATGGCAACCTTAACGCACTGAGTGCTCAGTGCATGGAGCACTGCAAACATGGAGATCAAAGAGGGCTTCCGCAACGGCAGCAACCAACAGCCCCAGCACCTGCTCAAGTCCGGCAAGGTGATGCTCTCCAGGGCTGGCCAAGTCACGACGCGCAGCACCTTGATCGCGCACCACCGTGACATGCATGGACCAGCCCATCGTGCACAGCCCCACCTGCCCAAGGCAAAGGCGTGTGCCGTGAAGGCAGAGATGGCAGAGAAAGCGGCGACGAAGCGAAGGAAGATGTGAATGCATTAGTTACATCTAGTGAGCGTGTCCCTTCCCCTTCTCGCCCTTACTGGATTTGCCAGAGACAACCATGTCACATGAGCGGCAGGTGCTCGGCTCACCGCTGCCCTCAGCCCCCCTCACCGATGTTGAACGCCTCGCCTCCCGCCTCCATCGTTGCTTCGCGCCCCGCCCTCCTCTGCATGAAGTATTTCTTTTCATATGGCCCGCACTTTACCGCATCCCAGCTGTCAATGCTGTCGTAGCTTTCAGAACTGCGCCGATGTGCGGGGCGCTGAATAGTTTCCTTCCCTGGTGTTGTCTGAGATACCCGCTCACTGCTCTCGCTCCATGCGCTCATGCCACTCCGTAGCGCGCAGCTTCCGAGCGCGCTCACCCAGCTCACGCGCACGCTCTGAGCGCACAGTTCGGAGCGCCTACTGTTCCAGCTTGTCTGCCTCGCTCTTGCCCGGCAGCGCCTTCCACCGGAATACATAGCCACCCGTATCTATGGGAAGCGGTGGCGGGATTGGTGCTCTGAATCCCAGCCCATCACATCGCGCAGAGCATCGCTATCGTCCATCGGGTGCATAAAATGCGCCTCGCACAGCGCATGCAGCTCGCGCATTGCGTATACTTTGGGATCATCGAAGGCAGTGAGGAAGGGCCATGCCTTTGGATCACTTGGGCCCACTGAGTAGCCAGTTGGCAGCTCCATGTGGTGGCCGTGGCCGTTCATGCGGTCGCACATCGCCTCGGTCACCGCCGAGACCAACGCCTCCTTGCCTACCAGTGGTAGGCCGTCTACTGTGGTGGACTTGCCACACTTCCGGCAGAATTCGGAGGCGGCGAGCTGGTGGACGAAACGGCTAGAACGCACCGAGCGCAGTTCTCGCGTCGCGCCATATCGTTGGCGCGCTGCGTTGGCGCGAAGGGTTTTCAGCCTCCAACCCGCTGTAGCTTCAACGGACGATGCGAGAGAACAACGGAGGAACTCAAAATCCGCCACGGCAACGACCTCAGCTTCCCCTCCCTCTAGCGATATCGGGTGCGTGTCGGGTGGGATCGGTGCGTTCTGGCCACGCGGCCACGCGAAACCCGGCTTCCTCTAGCTGTGACAAATCGCAGTTGCACACGTACGCCGCGTCGAAGCCCAGATCTGTCTCGTCTTGCGCCTCCGCTAGGGAAGTGAACACGTACACCCCTTGCGCAGCCTGGTTGGCGGTGCTGCTGGCCTCGCGAAGGCGGGCGGTGGTCAAGGGGCCGTTCAGCTTGACCCTGTCAGAAACATTCGACAAGCGGTCGGCGCTGACGGCCGTGAGGTAGTAGCGCAGGGGCGGGCCTCGCGGGGCAGGCGGGGGCTCGGGCGACCCACTTTGCAGCATGAAGCCTTTCCACGAGGCGTCATCCGGGCCGGCAGCGTTATGGAAGGTGCTGGCGGAGGCCATGGTGGCAGTGGGGGGCGAGCATGGCGATTTGCTGTTCATGCGAGGCGGTCATTATGCGATGCGAGTGCGCGGCTGTCCGCGCTTGGTTCAGTGGTGAGCGGCGGTGACCGTCAGGCGACCCCGTACTTCATGCGCGTGCAGGGATGTGCAACGATGTATGTGCATGGATGTGCAGGGATGTGCAACGGATGTCCAACGGATGTGCAGCGATGTGCACAGCGATGTGCAGCGGATGTGCAGGGATGTGCAGGGAGTACGTGCAGCCGGTACTCGCGCCGCGTCAGCTTTTGGCCGACTGGCGCCGAGCGCCCTCGCGCGCCCGTGTAGCGGGTACTCGAGGGGCGAAAAGTGCGCAAGGGACTCATATCACGTACCGTTATCGTACGGGTACTGCCATGGCAGTCATGGCTCGGCGCGGGTACTCGCGACCACCGCCGGATAGGCGGAGATAAGCTGAATGTAAGCGGATATAGGCGAGGGTTAGGCGCGGGTGATACGGAATACAGTAATCGTACAGTAAAATTGAGTACGGATACAGTACAAGTACCGTGTTAAGCGCGGTTAGGCGAACCCCGTTTCGACGAGTGTGAGTCACTGTCTGATGCCTCGTCCATGCTGAAGGCGTCGTCAGAACTGGTATCATCACGGAAGTCAGGCGGTGGCCGGGCGTCGGCAGGGTCCGGCTTGATCGCACTCTGCCGAGCTAGATTGGCCAGGGGGGTGTTCATTATGCCCGTGGTGCTGATGCTAGTAGACATCGCGAAGGTGGAAGATGTATAATTGTAGGGTGGGCGGGTGGGAAGAGAAATCTCGTCGCACGTCGCCGTCGATCGTTGAAAGCCGTCAAGGGTCGAGATACACGCCGGTTGAAGCCTCTGGCAGGCGTCGAGCACGGGGCAAGACGTCGAACCAAAGGAGAGGGCCCATAACCTGTCGGAGGGGGGTTGTCGAAGTGATGGCTGAGTGGCACTGTCATTGATGGGGGGAGAGTCGGCGAGAGTCGGCGTGCACGCGTCGAATCACGTCGAGTGCCAGCAAGCAAGGGGCAAGCTGGAAAGGCAAAGGGCTGCTATGAGCCGTGGGCGATGGACGATAGGTAGTCGTTGTCGCCGTGGTGATGGCTGAGTGGCATTGTCACGAGAGAGAAAGGGTGAGTCGGAATTTTTATGGGAAAAGTAGTTGACTGAATTACAAGGAGCCGAGGCTGGCAATTTATACCAGCCGGCTAGGTGTCAATTAGGACGGACACCTCTCCGTCTAAGAAGGCCAATTAGCAAAGATGCCTAGGTGCCATGCTTTGGTAACAACTGGGTGCCGTACTTCTGCCATACGGTCCAAGTTAGGCACATGTACGGCAGCCAGCTGTTCACTGGAAAAATGCGGATTTCACAGAGAGAAAAAGCGGATTCAGGGTACCGGGGTACCCTGGGTCCAACAAGTAGATAATTAAGCCTTATGTTGCGGAACCGTGGCGGGGCAGACCTGGGTGCGGCTCCGCCCCCCCCTCCTTCAGGGGCCTTACAGAGGCCGACATGTGGCAGCACCTGGCGGATGGCCTCCTCCCGGCGTACGACCAACCCCAACCTGGCGAACCGGCGGTAGACCAACTGGCGGTAACGCCAGCAAACCGTTTGGCATGGGCCGGCGTGAGGGCCTGTGCCGAGTACGAGGCCGCCCCAGACGCAGATGACGCCGTTATCTGCCGCCCGACCTCTTTACATTCCCTGTATAGGCTGCAGGCAAGCCGCAAGCACAAATATGAGGCTTCTCCGATACTAAGGGTTCTAACATGTGCATCAGCACCCGTATAATGACTTGAAATATATCCGTGATTGCCGCGTCATCACCATCTGCAAAAAATAGAACTTGCTATTCCCGCCAGGCCCTTTTTAGGTTTTACCCATTATCAAAGCACTTTAAAACGAGCGGCGTGTGTGGGGGTGTCCGCGAATATCCCGTACCTACAGTAATGAGAAACACTACAGCTCAATGCTAGTTGCCAGTGACATTCAGCTTTTGTGGCAGGTACGTACACGGTGTCGTTTTGAGGTAGCAACTTCCGTTGCCATATTGGCACCACACATACTGTGCCAAATATCACCGCATGCCGGCCGCAGTGACAATGCACATAGATGCAAGCAGGCACACACATTGCGGGCTGTATCTTCTGCCCCCCCTCCCTCTCATAGTGTTCGAAGAGGCATGCCGAAGGAGGTCACGCAAGAAGCAGAGCAGCTGCATCCCCCATGCTTCAATATTATCTTGATGGCGTGATGATGGAAAGACACCTCTGAATGTCCGGCAATGCTGTTGATATTATGCATTTCAGAGGCAATCAAGAGTATACTTACTGGCTAGGACCCCCCCCCCCCCCCCCCCCCGGGACTTGTTGGATCTTCCCTAATGGTGGGAACATCACAATTATTTCCTTACGTCGTACCCTGTACGCCGGGCACAAGCGCAGGCACGCGCACCAGCCGGCAACACCCCTGAGAGTTCTTTTGCCTTTGGTTCTTTAGTGTTTCAGACGTCGAACGGGATTTCGCGGGACGAACCAACGCCCACCCCGGCCCTCCCTCCCCTCGGGGTTTAGTCAGATGTTATCCCCTAAACCAGGAGCTACAATCCTGATCGCCTCAGAGGACCATGTATGAGCGATATATCAACAGTAAGGAAACCTATCTCGGCCAAAAAGACAGTATTCAAGGAGGGAATCGCACCGCTGCGCCTGTGGTACGAGGCAAAGGGGTGAGCGGAGGTGTAAGGTGCGTTGGAATGCTGTTGATTCTGGGGGCCAGCGGCGGTCTTCCCGCCATGCCCACATACGCCAAAGGACCGCAGCCCCCGCACTCGCAGTGCGGCGCAGTGTCGCGCGTTCTGGGGTGTGGCTCGGCGGGGAGGGGCAACAGCCCCCAAGACAAAAGAGCCAGATCAGGGTGTGGGACGCCCATCTGCTGCTTCACTGGCCTCCAGAGGTGGGGGGCCATGAAGCCAACTCGGAACACGGAAACTGCGGGTGGGCTGCTCGCAACACATGCATGCATGCCGGGTGGGCCAGTGCCGTGCAACGTGCACAAGGGTGTGAAGGGGGAGGGGTGACACTGGGGAAGGATTTAGGGGTTTTTAAACGGTAATGCTACATGATGGTGGCATCAGGACACACAGTCACACACTCCGCGGCACGCCTGTTGCGCTCACAGCCCCGCATGCGGCACATGTGCTGATCACGTGACGCCTTGTCCGGGGCCGCGGGCTCCAGGATAGCTTTGGGCCGCAGGAGGTGGGAAAGGGGTGGGGGTTGGGGTCAGCGTCTGTCTGATCCGCGAGGGATGCTGGAGGCCGGCGTTTGCCAGGGACCCCTGAAACCCTATCGCAGAAAACAAAACAAAATAGCGACGGAATGACAACTGGTGCAAGGGTGCTCAGCGCAAGCTGGTACTGGCGCGGGTTTGGAATGCCTGGGAGGGTGGATGGGCGTGGGAGATGCTGGCGGATCCTCTGCGGTTGATATGGGGGGGGCAAGGGCCCCTCACCTGCACGGCTGATGGTGTGGCTCCACCCGGGCAGGAGGCCGCCAGCTCACAGCTTGAAGCCGGCCTTCTCAAACTTGGCCACCGCGGACTTGGCCAGCGGCTGCGTGCTGCCGTCCATGGAGGGCACGTGCTTGGCCAGCGCGGGCATGATCTTCTCCAGCCGGGTCTGCAGCTCGCGCTCGCCGGGGAAGTTGCCGCCCAGCAGCGCGAGGCGCACCAGCGCGGTGCCCGCCGACTTGGGGTCCAGCTGGCCCATGCTGCGCTCCAGCAGGTCCGTCAGGTCCTTGGTGCTCTTGGTGGCCAGGATGTTCTCGCTCATCTCGCCCGCCAGCGCTGCGAAGCCGCGCGTGGCGTGCAGGCCGGCGACCGCCAGAGGCGCGGCCGACGAGGGCACGGCGGGGCTCAGCCCGGCGGCGGTTAGGGCACGCTGCCCCGCGGCGGTGCGCATGGCGGGAGCGGCGGCCGCCAGGGCACGGCAGGCGCGGAAAGCCATCGCTGCGGTTGCGGGAGTGAGCGGAGGAGGTGGATGGGGTGGATTGGGCGGGGTGCGGCTGTGTGTGGGAAGGGAGGTTCCGCTAGCTACTGCTGGCAAGAGGGTGTGGGCAGCCAGGCCCGCGCGATGCGCTGCTGGTAATAATCCTTTATATACCGGTACGAGTACTGGCTCTCCTGCGGCTCTCCTGCCCGCGCCCGCGCCGCGCCCGCCGCCCAGATCAGGGTACGAAGACCCCGATACACCCTTGCTGACATGATTGGAACCTAGTCCCGGTGTGTCAACCCTAGTTCCCTTAATCGAATCTGCGGGTGATGGTCATCTGGCACCTGCGGTTGCGGTCAGTCGTTGTTTTATGCGACAGGAGTATTCGTCCGCAGTAGCCCGCGCCGGTCCACGACCAATAATTGAGGGGTCATCTGTCGTCAGCGCAGCATGCAGTAGTCGTAGCGTCATCATCGGCTCAGCGCTGTCGCGGTTTGCCGTTGCGCCAACCCCGGCGGACGGCGACGAGTGGCCGAGCTCGTCCGGCACATTACAGCGAAGGCCGATCGATCGGCAAAGGCAATATCGCGACTCGCGGTGACCGTTCGCGCCCCACCGCACGGCCCAGCGCGCCACGACGGCAGCACGGGCCGCCGGCACACTCCGCCGTCGACAGCTGCTTACAGTGCCTGCCGGCTGCGCCTTGGCCACTGCGCCCCCTTGCTGGTGCTGAGCTCTCCTGCGCTGCTGCGACGTCGGGCTCGGCGGGCGACATGTTCCTTCGTAAGATTGGCTCCAGTCCAAAGGTGAGACCAAGACAGCCAGGGCGGGCGCCTGCCCGAAAGCGTGGCGCCGGGAAGGTAGGGGCGCCGGCGGGGCTCTAACGCCGCAATCTCTGCCCCGCCCGCGACGTCAGCTGGCCGAGGCGTCGGTGGAGGCGGATGAGAGTTCGGGGGACGTGGCGGAGCTGCGCGCGGCGGTGCGCGCGTTGAAGGAGCAGAACGGCAGCCTGCAGGTGCGCGCGGCTACCCCGCTCCGAAACTGTGTTCCTTCGGTGTTTCGCGTGGCCGTAGTCGATGCTGTGCATGCGTCAAGTCTCAGTGGCGAGAAGCGCTGCTTCCCTGGTGGCCCACCCACCTCCGCCTTCTTAATTTCTCTACTGATGAATGCGGGTACCGGCGTAATCTTTGAGAACACGTACTGTTGCTGCCAGAACTTGGGGAGGGGGAGGGGGCACTTGAAAATTAATTGTGTGATGAATATGTGACGGTATAGAGCTCTGAAGCGCATGGCGGTGCCTTATCGTATACGCACCGATGAACACATGGAGGTGTTGAAGCTGTGCACCTAGCAGAGACGAGTGGGCTTGCCTCCCTTGCTGGGCGCCTCAAACTCGCTGGGCACCGGCGCCGCTCTGCCTCCCGGCGCGTCATGCACCAGCTCTCTTGAGCGGCCCCCACTCCCCTGCCTCCCCCCCCCCCCCCCCCAAACCCCAAAGGCGGCGCTGCAGGCCAAGGGCGCCAACTTCATCAAGTGCGGCTACCTCTTCAAGTACCGCCCCTACGCCGTCGGCTTCTTCGACAACCTCTGGGAGCGCCGCTTCTTCGTGCTGCGCAAGAATGTCATCGAGTACTACCGCACGGAGGCCGACACGCAGTTCCCGCCCCGGGGCTTTGTCAAGCTGGAGGTGCTGCCATCCCGCCACCGCACGTGTCCCCGAAACACGACCACGCATGCATGCGAGTGTCTGTCTGTGTGTTAGGAGGGGTACATATACATGTATCTGTATAATACATACATGTATATGTATAATACGTACATGTGTGTGTTTACACGCTCGTTCCTGCTCTCTTCTTACGGCAATCCAATGAATGTAATGTTATGCACTCACTCCCTCTCCCTGTCTTTCCCTCTTGGATGTATGTGTGTTTACATTGCATGCGGATAGGTGGCTCTGTTCCGCTGACCGTGTCTGCTTGCTGGGCGGGGCGGCGCAGAGCTGCGTGGTGGAGGTGGAGCCCATGAAGAAGCGCCGCTACTTCACCTTCAGCATCATCGACGCCGAGGAGCAGGCGCTGGCGCTGCGCGTCAGCACCAGCGACGTCGCCAACGGGGAGCGCTGGGTGGCCGCGCTGGAGGCGGTGGGCGTGGGGCGGCAGGTGGGCGCCACGAATAGGGGCAGAGCCCGGGGGGCGGTCGCGCCACATGCCTTAGAGGCGTCATGACATATGCCTCACACATCGTGCCTCGTGGGGCGTGAACTGATCGCGCTCGCGTGACTGCAGGCCTCCTCCACCGGCTCCATGCGCTCCCCGCGCCCCTCCATGGACATCCGTGAGGGCCGCGCGGAGCCGCTCCGCAGCAAGCAGGTGATGGCTGGCCGCTAAGAGGGGGGGGGGGGGGGGGGGGGGGCGGAGTCTGGGTTGAGTGTCTTGGCCTGTAGGTTGCAGAGAAGTCACGGGGCTTTGCTAGGGTATAATGTTTAGTACTTGTGGAAAGCAGTGTTTGAAGGCCTTACGTTTTGGGGGTGGGCCAGGGTTTTTTTTTCGGGGGGGGGGGCTGCGTGCCCACTCTGCCGCCTCACCGCACTGACTGCCATCCCGCCCTGGAATCCTCAACAGACAAGCGCCGATCTGCGCAAGCGTGGCTTCTGGAAGATCCCATTCTTCCCGCCCCGCAACGTAACCCCCCCGCCCCCCCCCCCGCCCCCCCACCACCACCACCTGCAACCCCCCGCCCCGCTCTCCAGCCGCTTTTGGTGGCTGCACTGCCTGCAGGCGCTGAGTGCCGGGGCGGTGCACAGGCAGAGGCGCGCGGCAAGGAGGCGCCCGTGGAGGCGGCGCTGCAGGAGGGAAAGGCCAAGCGGGGGCCCTTCACCGCCGGCGTCCCCGTGCATGCCGCCCCCAAGTTCAGCGTGCTGTCGAGCGAGGAGGTAAGCTCCCCCCCCCCCCCCCCCCCCCCCCCCCAGCCCTCTCTCCTCCGCCCCATAGGGCCCCGCTGAGCTGAGTCAAGCCGATGTGAGGAGACAAGATGAGATTTACTCGGCTGGGCGATTAATGCAATGCGCCGCGTCATTGCCGCAGCCTGCATGTAGACTCACATACAGCAAAGCATTGACAATCTAAGTAACGGAAGACCAATGCCGCCAACCCGCGCCATTTCAAACAGAGCAGACCACAGAGCGCTTGTCGTCCGCACACAACGCGCAATGACACCTCAAGTTGCACACCCGGGTTTCGCTGGTCAGGGATGGCGGAAGTGATGGAATGATCGAGATTTGCAAACAAGGTGTCGGGAAAATAAGGGGTATGTATATGGGATTGGGTATCATAAAACAGTAATTTGGGCTCTGCGGCATGAAATTCAGAGGGCAGTACCTAGAAGCTGTACAGTACTGCACGCCCACGGTGCCTCATTACCACATTGCAGTCAGAGGGCGCTGGGGGGGGGGGGGGGGGGGGCAATTTCCTGTAGCTGGAAGCGGAGGCCACAGCGAATGTGGGAGCACACCATCATCCAGCTTGTAGCATCAGCTTGAACAACACAACATCGCCGCCCCTTTCCCTCTCTCTCTCTCTCAGTAGGGTCCCAGTCCCACTTGGCTGAGCTGGTGAGCTGTGCTGAGCGGCCCCTCTGGACCCTCCGCCCCTGCTTTTTTGCTTCTGTCTGCGCAGGTGCAGAACCAGCACCACGCAGGCATGATCAACCTGGTCATGGTCATCATGTTCACCACGCACAGCCGGCTCATCATCGAGAACCTGCTCAAGTACGGCATGCGCTTCAACCCGCTGTACTGGCTGGGGGCGCTGCTCGAGAGCGAGGTGCCCTGGCAGGCAAGCGCCCCCACCCCCTCTTGTCATCCGTGCTCCCCGGCGCCAACGCAATTATCACGCAGCCCAATACCGAATCTATGCGGCCCCGAAGCTGCGAGTGCCATTCCCGAAGCAACTGCTCCGAAACCACATCCAGCACTCGGGCACGCTCCAGGCAGACATGATGGTTCAGAAATAGGAACCGGTGTGGTATGGGATGGTTTCGGAGCTCCGAACTTCAAATATGCAGCCCGGCGGCGCCGACGTTAGGAGCATAGTGTAGGGACTAGCCTGGACCTGCCCCATATACCACAGCTCCGGCAGCGCTCCAAAACCATGCTTTGCGTCTTAAGCCGGAGCTTGTGCGGTGTGGGAGCGTCGGTGCTGTTCCTGAGGCAACTGCTCTACTAGCCTGACTGACCTTGGAGCGGTTGCACTCTGAGCACACACAGAAATTGCGCCTCCGTGTGCGCCGTGGTTGTGCCTCTGGTAGAGTGGCAGGCTGACCCCCTGCCCTGCTGCAGGTGTTTGCCTGCTGGGCGGCCATCGTGTGGCTCATCTGCGTGTGCTACTGGCTGGAGGTGAGCCCCTGCCCGCGCCCATCCACCCCCCCCCCCCCCTAGAGGGCCTGACCTCATACTCCAAGCCCTGACCCCCTGAACCTGCGAGGCTCGGCAGTGTAGACGGCACCCGTGGACGTTTTCCTCCTCAGCAAATACGGCCTGTTGCATGAACGGTCGACTTGATATGTTTCCTTTCTCAAACAAGTGATCTCAGCTCTATGCAAATCCCCGCTTGTGGTATACGCAGGTGCTGGCGGCTCGCTTCCTGAGCGCGGAGCTCAAGGCGGTCGCGGCGCGAGAGAAGCGCGCCGCCGACGACAGCAGCGGCAGCAACGGCGACGGTGGCGGTGACGGCGACAGCGACAGCGCGGACGGGCGCGTGCTGCTGACACCCACCCGCGGGGTGCTGTGGAAGGAGACGCTCTTTGCGCTGCTGCAGGCGGTGACGGTCAACACGCTGCTGCTGCTTCCGTGTTGCGCAATCGTGTACTACAAGGTGCCCCCCCCCCCCCCCCCCCCCCCCCCCCCCCTCCCCTCCCCCCCCCCCTTTCCTTTCCTCCCTGGCAGCTTTAAGCATGTGGGTTGCTCTCCCTTTGACGGCAACATAAGCTCCGTCTATTGGGCTCAATGATCACGACATAGCTTAGCTTTTTTCTGTGTTCAAGCCCTTGGTATGTAAACCTAATGTCCTAAGGCCCCAAACCATGTACCCTAGACCATTATGCCACCTTTGCGGATACGTTTGCAAACACTTCTGCCACCTCTGACCAGCGCAAGTTGGGTCGCCGCGCACTTCTCATTTCTCTTTTTGACGTGTGATGCGCCCGCGCGCCAACACAACCTCCGCCATTTCTCGTCACGGAATGGGGCAGGTTGGTGGCAAATGATCATTTTCTGCTTGATGATTTGTTTGATATATGTTCGAGTACTCGCCGCTGCACAGACAGGGCAACTTGCCGTGTCACCTTAATACTGCGTTTTCCCAAACATTTCCTCGGCCGGTTCATTGGCATCCATGGCCGGTTCATGGCTCCGCTCTGCCCCTCTGTCCAGTCACCGGCTGACAGGCGGCCCCTCCCTGCCGCCCGCCGCCCTGCTCCCACCAGGCTCCCCCACTTGCCGGATCCCTGCTGACAACCACCGCAGTCATCGGCTGGATGAAGTGCATCAGCTACGCGCACTGCTGCAACGACCTCAGAGACGCGCGGCGGCACGACGAGGTGCTCCCCCCCCCCCCCCCCCTCCCCGGCGGTCACTGAAGCCCTCCGGTATACATCGCGATTGTTTAGCATTCTTCGTTTCCTGAGAAGCTGCTTTGGGACCACATTGCCTTCTCCTCATCCGCGAAACCATGCACTTAAACTGGGATAAAAGCTCAGAGCAAACGACTTTGAGCGGAGGGATAAAGCGCAGTGTGGCTTCGGAGCGGTGCTGTGGAAAAGTCCAAGCAGTGCTCCGTAACCACATCGACTGCTCCACTATAGCAGATAGGTTTGGCAGTTGAATTGCGAGTTCGATTAGTTCGAGTTGGTTTGATGCCATTATTTAAACCCTGGGCTGTCGAAATGCCATGTTGAATTGTGGTATTGGAGCACACGTTCAGAGCTGCGTCAGGTGTGGTTCCGGAGCGGCCGCTTTGGCAACAACATATTGCACCCCCCAAAGCCGTGCAGCTCCGGGTCAACATGTCACAGTGTCATTTTGTGCAAGAGCGGCTGTGCCCTTGTAGAGTTGTAGCGTACACCTTGGCCCACTCTGGCGGTGCGGCCTGTCACTGCGCACCTCCCTTACCCCTTCCTCCCCCATTGGCTCATTGTCCCGCCCGCTGCAGATCCGCCCTGGCGAGCGCGGGAATATGGAGGGCATGACGGGCGTGGCGCAGCCGCTCAAGTACCCCGAGAACATCACCGCCAAGGACTTTTTGTACTTTCTGGCGGCACCCACGCTCACATACCAGGTGCGCCCTGCCGCAAAGTGTTCATTCCTTTCCATGAAGCGGCTCTTTCGTGTATGCTTTTTGAGCAGTGTGTGCAGCGTGTCATATGTGTATATATGTACCAGGCATGTATATGCACATGCATAATACACATGTGCGTAATGTGTGCAAAGTGTATGCGTGTGTTTAACGGTGGTTGCATCCCCGCACGCCATCTTGCCCATCCCTGCCTTCTTGCCATCCTCTGATTGCACCCCCTGTAGGTCAACTTCCCGCGGTCGAGCCGCTTCCGGAAGCGCTGGCTGGCGCGGCGGGTGCTGGAGCTGGTGGCCTGGCTGTCGGTGGGCATGTTCATTGTGGACCAGTACATCCTGCCCTCCTGCCTCAACAGCCTTCACCCCCTGCAAAACATGGACATCGGCCACATCCTGGAGCGCGTCCTCAAGCTCAGCCTGCCCTCGCTCTACGTGTGGCTCATCGGCTTCTACTGCCTCTTCCACCTCTGGCTCAACATCCTCGCGGAGTTCACGTACTTTGGCGACCGCGAGTTCTACAAGGTAGCCGGCCCGCCCCGCCCGTGAGCAGCCGCGCCCAGCCCCAGCCAATCGCTGCCACGCGCCAGGGCTCGATGCTCCGAAACCATGATACCAAACCGCACTCCCGCCAACGCCTGTGGTTCCATTTGTGAAACCTAATTATAGAAATTGATATATGGTTTCGGAGCAAGCCGGCCAATGCTCCGAAACCATACCTCTGTTTTGCTCGACATCATCGCCCGAATGCGGTCCCATGTTGCACGGCATACGCGGAATTCATGGTTTCGGAGCAGCTGCTGCCGCCAATGAAGTGCTTACTCCATAACCTCATCGACCTTGCAGCAGATGTGTTCCGTAACCACACCTCGACGCTTGTGCTAGACGCCGTGTATTGATTGGCAAGCCGTCGAATATGGTTTCCGGAGCCACTGCTCCGAAACCACCTTGTGTGGGCGCTACCGACACCACACCCGAAATTAAAGCTCCAAAACCACCCCAACCATGCCACGCTCCGATACCAACTCCATCTCTTACCTAGACTGACGAGGACTGGTGGATGACCCCCCCCCCCCCTGTCTTGTGCGCAGGACTGGTGGAATGCGACCACGGTGGATGAGTACTGGCGCAAGTGGAACCAGCCGGTGCACAAGTGGCTCATGCGCACCGTGTACTTCCCGTCAATGCGGCTCGGCCTGCCCCAGTTCGCTGCCATCCTCATGGTGTTCTTCATCTCAGCCTTCTTCCACGAGCTGCTGGTGGGGGTGCCGCTGCAGATGTTGCGCGCGTGGGCTTTCATGGGCATGATGGGGCAGGTGAGCCGCCACTCCGGGGACCACCCCCCTGTCTGCTTGCCCTCGGCAATGAGATCGGTGTTGTTATAGCTACTTCGACATCCCTGCCACCGCTGTTTTGTGGCGTCGGCAGGTGCCGCTGATAGCCATCACAAACCTGCTGAAGCGCAAGCTCAAGAGCGACCTCATCGGGAACGTCATCTTCTGGATGTCGTTCTGCATACTGGGGCAGCCCACGGCGGTGCTGCTGTACTACCACGACTACATCCAGGAGCACATGTGACCGCGACGAGCAAGCGCGGGGGCGTGCATGGGTGGATGGGCGGGTGGGTGGGTTGGTGGATGGGTGGCGGTGCGTTTGGTTGCGATCGCGCCTTCCACCCTTGTGTTAGTGGCGCGCTTTTACAATGATGGCGACCGGGGCGATGTAATCAAGCAATGCTCTCTCCAATTGCACCCATCAGAAGCTAAAGCGGCAGGGGCGTCAACCGCCGCCCATTTCGATGGGGGCTGGGCATGTTCGCTTGTACAGATGGCGGACTGTAAGGCAGCGTCGCTCAGCATTGCATTGCCAATCACTGCAATTGCAAACATAAGGATCCCCCCCCCCCAAATGCTCGCCGGCTTGAGACCACATTTCTCACTGGCACGAACAACACCGACTGCCTGATACCTTGACTATCCTTGACTGATACAGACTATCCTAATACGCTGGTCGCACGGTTGTTTGGGCTTGGCGGGCAGAGCGCTGCGGTGCAGCCACTTATACTTGCTAACATACAAATGCTTTCTTGGGGGCGCGGTGGCACCCGTAACGCGTGTCCGCAGGGTAGCGCCTCGCGCGGCAAGCTGGCCTCACTGCATAGCGTTCCTGTGTCCCAAGATGAAGTGCCTCAAGATGAGGGCTGTATGTAAACGAAGGCCCAAAAATTAAAGGAAATGAAAGGGCGGCATGGGATCTGCTTGGGGGGGGGGGGGGGGGGGGGAGGGGGCATCCGAGGAGGATGTGGAGAGGGGACGCAGTGAAGCGCGCGGCCATCTCATCTACTTCTTGGCCTCCAAGGAGGCGCGCCTCACGCGCTCGGCCTCGGCCGCCAGCTTGGCCGCCATGTCGGCCTGGGACTTGGTCTGCTTCATGCCCGCGTGCTGCTTGGTCGCCTCCTCCACCAGCCGGGAAAAGTAGCTGGAGTGATCCTGTTCCGGCCAGAGAAGGGGGGGGGGGGGGGGGGGACCCGCTGGGGTTAGCCGTGACCAGGCGGCGGCGGCGGTGGCCTTTCCTACGGCACATGGCGACAGCAGTGCGCGCCTGCCGACCATAATGGTTGACCTCCGACTACAATCGCAGGACCCCCCTTCCGATGGGAGAGCGCCAGCTTGGCGGAACTCGAGATTCACGGAACCCGCACATGTATCGGCCCCGCTGCAACATGGCCGGAACCCGGCCACAATCGCGCCGCGGTGGGCAACCGTAGCACCGGGAGCGGATGCGGCCAGGAGCGCCTCGTGCCTACTCCGTTTCGAGCTGGCCCGGGCCAAAACGGGGCCGGCCTCTGCGTTGCGGCGGACCGGGACCCTCAACACTGCGCAGAACACCGCTGGCCGGGCAACTCTCCGGGACCGCTGCCTTGGTGTCGGCATTCCACACGCGGGGGCCGGCGCGGTGATACGAGCCTGCCCTGCCCTGCCCTGCCAGAGGTCAAATGGAGACGGATCCAAGGCGGGGCTATAATAATGTCGCGAATGTGTCGACTTATGGGTCGCACGCGAGCAGCCCGATTCGAGGCGTATACCCAATAATAGGGTCCCTAAAGGCCCTAAAAACCCTGTATAAATAATGATGCGTGCGCCGGCACCCGTACATACGACCCACACGTGCCACTTTGCAGCAACGTTAAGTTGTCTTTGGGCTCTATGGAAGTTTGTTGAAAGAAAAGGAGCAACAGCAATAGCAACTCCACGCCATCCAGGGCCTGGCTCCTCGCTGCCATGCCGGCCTGCCTCGCGTGGTTTCCAAAGGGGGGGGGGGGGGGGGGGGGGGTCGATGGGGCGACGGCGGGGCGTCCCCACCTCCAGCAGCGCGGCGGGCGGCTTGAACTCCATGATGTTCCCGGAGTCGAGCACCATGATGCGGTCGCTGTTCATGATGGTGTGCAGGCGGTGGGCGATGGTGAGGACGGTGCAGTCCGCAAACGCCTCGCGGAGCGTCTTCTGGATGAGGAGGTCGGTCGAGTTGTCGACGTTGGAGGTGGCCTCGTCCAGGACCTGCGGCAAAGGGACAGCCGGGCGCCGGGGGGGGGGGGGGGGTGTGTGTCACGCGGAAGTCACATCCCCGTGAGCCGTGGACTAACAGAGAGGGAACGGTATGCGCAAGAAGCAAGCCATGCCCGCGCCCCCAGGGCTCAAGGCTAGAGCAATCAGCGAGCGGACCATAACGGCATTAACAACAGTGTGCGGTCACGCTCTGAAAGACCGGAATCGGGAACCTGCCCTGCCCTGCCCGAGGTAATGTAGACGAAACTACAGCGGAACTGTAGCAAATGTTCTTCCAGGTTATAATCAAGACCGATGACAGCTTGTGATCAGGAGGGTTCTTCCAGGTGTGTGGGCACCAGAGCAAAGACGGCGGTGATGTTACGGTGTGAAGGCAAGGCGGGGGGGGGGGGGGGGGGGGGGGGCTGACCAGGATGCGGGCGTTGCGGAGCAGGGCGCGCGCCATGCCCAGCAGCTGGCGCTGCCCCACGCTCAGGTTCTGGCCGCCCTCGTCCACGGAGGCCGTCAGCCCCGAACCCATCTGGCGCACCACCTCCGCCATGGACACCTGCCCACCACGGCCACCGTGGGCAGCGTGAGCGCTCGCAGCATGGCATGGCTTGGGGGCGCGCCGTGCGCCCAGGCCGGGCATCATCTCCAGGCCAGGCAGCCCGCAACTTTCGCCATGTACCTCCCGAGGCGGGTGTGCTCAAGCGAGACCCAGAGGTGCGTTCTTTGGGAAGGGGGAATGCACGCCGAAGGAATGCAGTTTGGTTTGGAATGAAATGGAGCGCACTTTCGGCTGGAAAAGTCAGCCATTCCGTGTCGAACGGCGGACCCGGCCCGTCCAGATTCGGAGGCCTGAATAGGAATCGGGATTTGGCCTAACCCTCTGATATAGCCACCCAGCCAAAGCGCCAGGAGTCTTGTCGGATCTGCTCCAAATGACTTCCAGAGTGCTTTCCTTAAGATTGCTTTCCTTTAGATTGAGAAATCCCAACATTCAGAAGTGCGCGAGCCCATTCCGTTTGATAAGGTTTAGTGTGTCACCGTCTGCCGCCATTTAGCCACCATTTAGTAGGCGACCGTCTGCCACCATCTGCGGGATTGAATACTTGGATACGTATACAAATATTCCTACACATAGATACGTACACAAACTTTGTTATGTATGTATGTATGTATGTATGTATGTACCACAAATACACAAATGGTGGGAAACATACACAAACTATACATACATACATACATACATACATACATACACATATACACATATACACATACATACATATATACATAAATACATACAGACATAAATACATACACATATAGACAACTGCAGACGTGCACGCACCCGCGATTGCGGCATGTCATACGTCTTCATGAGCAGGCGCATTAGTTATCTGTGAAATTCGCGGCGGCGCCGCGCTCTAGGCCGGTCTTGTGTAAGCGCGGCCTTGTTCTGGGAGGGCACACGGGCAAGAGAGGGGCGGGGGTCGACCGACCTTGGAGAGGGTGCCCCAGAGCTGCTCGTCGGTGTAGTCGTCAAAGGGGTCCAGGTTGGTGCGGATGGTGCCGGAGAAGATGACGGGGTCCTGCGGCACCAGCGCCAGCCGGGAGCGCAGGTCGCGCAGCCCCATGGACAGCACGTCCTGCCCGTCGATGCGCAGGCTGCCGCCGCAGGGCTCCACCAGCCGGTACAGCGTCATCATCATGGTGGACTTGCCGCAGCCGGTGCGCCCGGCGATGCCCACCTGCGCGCAACAGCCGCGCGGGAGCAGCCCTCAGACGTGTGCGCCACTCGCAGCCATGCCGCGCTTCATCAATAACGGCGGGCTTGGGTTGTTTGTGAGGGGTGGCAGCAGGCCGGCACGGCGCGGGTTGCAGTGGCATCCACACACGGCTGTAAATGTACATACAAATTAAGGAGCAAAAAACATGGAGTGCACATACACACATGTACACACATGTACACACACACACACACACACACACATGTATATATATATATATATATATATATATATATATATATATATATGTCGACAGGCGCGGACCTTCTCGGCGGCGTTGATGGAGAAGCTGATGCCTTTGAGCACTGGCGGGAGGTCCGCGCGGTACTTTACGGTCAGCTGCTCAGCTGTGATGGCGCCGCGGGACGGCCAGCCGGCCGGCGGGCGGTGGCCCTCAACGACATGCGGAGCCTCGGACTCGACGCCCTCGTACCTAAGGGGGGGAGGGGGGGGGGGGGCATTAGTCAGAAAGAGGGGGGGGGGGGGGGGGGGGGGGGGGGGGGGGGGGGGGGGGTGCCTGGCAGGCGGCACGGGCAGCACGGGGCGGGGCTCACTCGATCATGCGCTCCACCGAGTTCATGTTAACCTCGAGCTCGGTGGACTGGCGGACCATCCAGGTCATGAGGCCCGTGAGGTTGAGCGCCGAGGTGAGCGCCAGGCCGGCGAGGCCGCTCTGGGTGGGAAGCACCACGGCGACCAGCAGCGCGGTGCCGAACGAGACGGTGATGCCCATGAGCTCCAGGCGCACGCTGAGCCAGCGGTTCACCACTTGGATGGGCCACCAGCACTGGTTGGACGCGTCCAGCAGCTCCTGGTTCTTGTCGAAAAACATGTCCTGCCGGTTGAACGCGCGCACCTGGACACGCAGGGCAAATCGAGCGCGGCAGGGCCGGAGTCAGTGCCCGACAGCAAGGCGCCCCCCCAAGCAGCTCAGGAGCCCTTTCAGGCCCGCGGGTGTGTGGTCTCAGCATAGTGATGTTGGACTCAGTGCGGCGCCCCAGAGGGCGGCGCGTCGTTTCAGATCGCGTTTGTTGATTACGTTGATCACTGACCAGCCAGCGGGCGAGCACCCGGGCACCCTCGGTGGCGCCCCATGACGACCCCCCCCCCCCCCCCCCCCCCTTCCAGTATATAAAAAACAACAGGCAACATCACACGCTGACTGGAGCCTGCTGGCCCCATAGATCACACGGCTTGCCGCTCACCGTGGTCAGACCGGACAGAGTCTCGCCAAAGTGGCTAAAGATGGGGCTGGCGGCGACGCTGTCGAGCCGTTTGAGTTCGCGGCTGGTGGCGATGAAGATCTGCTGGAGCCGCCTGCGCGCGCAATCACCGCCTTGTTAGCGCCCACTCAACGGGCGGGGGGAGGGGCGACCTCGCGGGCATGTGGCTGGCATTGTGGGGGACGCAAACCAGTAGATGACGGCCAGCGGGATGATGCCCAGGACGAAGGCGGGCGTCACGAGCGCCACGACGGCCAGGGACATCCACACGTTGACGAAGCACATGGTGAAGGAGCTGACGCTGCTGGAGAGCGACACATCCACGGCCTCTGTGTCCTACAGACACGCATACACACGCACACACTCGGTACTTTGCCACCGAGCCGCAGAGTGTTCCAGCACGTCGGAGTTGAGTTCAATAAGGGCATTTCAGGGGATTTCCAGGCTGCCGAATAACGCAATGGATGGCAAGGCGACGAGAGGGCGGCCCGCAGACCTTGGTGAAGCGGTTCAGCAGGCGGCCGGTGGGCTGCGTGTCGAAGAAGGACATTGGGAGGCTGATGATCTTGGACAGCAGGCGGCGGTGGAGCGCGCGCGCCGCGTTGTTGGCGCCGAACACGATGAGGATGCAGCGCACGAGGGCAAACACCAGGGACCCGCCGCCCAGCGCAAAGTAGATCGACATGTAGTACCGGTTGTCGGTCTCGGAGCCGGTGCGGCCGGTGGCGTCGGCCCACACAGAGAGCCAGAAGTTCTGGCCAACCTGCGGCACGGAGGCGCACACAGCAGCGGGTACCCCTCCTGAGCGGGATTCGATGCCATCGCCCTTCCCCTTCGCTGCTGACTGGCACCAATCTGGCACTTAACCAATCCTCGTGTGGAGCGGCGTGAGTGGCGGGGGAGGGCAGGCAGGGCTTACCTGCATGCCGCGCTCAATGTGCTGGGTGAGGAGGTAGAGGATGGGCAGGATGAGCAGCGGGCCCCACGAGGTGAGATACGCCATGTAGACTGCCCCGCGGACCTGCGGCGCGACGTGTGGGCTCTCAGCCGGGAAGCGCGTCACATCCGGGCCATTACTTCCGCGCATCGGGGGAGAGGCAGGCAATGGGAGTGGGGCCAGCCGGACCTGCCCCTTGGCGCGCCCCTCCACCTGGACCAGCCGCCCGCTAGGCTGGTCCTTGCTCCTATCCGTGGAGCGGCGGCCCTGAGCCTGCGGAGCCGACACCGCCCGTGCACCGCCATGTGTCAGCGCATGGCGATTGGGACCACCAGGGGGGGGGGGGGGGGTGGTCACAGGGCGTCTTGCACACACATGGGCGCCGTAACCGGTGCCAGATCCGGCCAGCCAGGCTTACCTCGTTGGTGACCAG
This sequence comes from Tetraselmis striata, assembly GCA_006384855.1. NCBI lineage: Eukaryota > Viridiplantae > Chlorophyta > Chlorodendrophyceae > Chlorodendrales > Chlorodendraceae > Tetraselmis > Tetraselmis striata. The sequence goes on along the minus strand of VCJN01003003.1, from coordinate 13,525 downwards.
CGGCTGCTGCTCCTGGGAGGAGCTCTCGCCTGCGCTGCCTTCCTCCTCATCCGCATCACCAGCATCCACCGATGAGTAGCCCTGCTGCAAACACAGCAGTGCGCGGAAGGACGGGCGTTGGACCAAGACACTGCATTTAGGTGCGCACGCAAGGCACTGGAGGCATCTCGCCGGTGGATGCCAATATGCCATCAGCTGCACACAAGCTGCTGTGCCGGTGGCGAGAGCCTCACCACAGAGGTGGGCAGCGGGGTTGTTTGCGGCTCCGGCTCCGGCGCAGGTGGCGCCTCCTTGCCCTCCTGGGCCTGGATGGTCAGCTGCTGGAAGTTGATGCCGCGGGCCTGCAGCTCCTCAAAGGTGCCCTCCGCAGAGATGCGGCCCCCGCGCATGACAACCACGCGGTCCGCCAGCGGCAGAAACTGCAGCTGGTGTGTCACCAGGACGCGCGTCGTCTTGGCCAGCACGCCCCCAACGCACTCCTGCAAGCACGTGATGCAGGGACACACGGTGTTATCGCAGGGTAGGAGTGCCACATTGAGCACATGCTTAGCTCCTTCCTGGAGGAAAACGAGAGGAGAGCGACGACAGTGCCGGCTAGCCAAAAGACCGTAACAGTCGATGTGGGGCCCCATGATGAGCCATCCAGCCCGAGCACAGCATGCAAAAGCCAAGGTAACAGTAGAATCACCCAGCAGGCGCATAAAGTAAGGATGTCTTGTAGCTTCTCTATAGGCCGGCCTCCCATGTGGGGGTCGTTGGTTGGGGCGCCCATTGAGGGGGCTAACCTTGAAGAGGTGGGAGCCGACATGGGCGTCCACAGCAGACAGCGGGTCGTCCAGCAGGTACACATCCGCGCGGGCGTAGACCGCACGCGCGAGCGCCACCCGGGCGCGCTGGCCGCCCGACAGGTTGATGCCCTTCTCGCCGATCTCTGTCTGGTCGCCGGCGGCCAGCTGGTGCAGGTCCGACTGCAGCAGACCGGCAGAATGACACAGTGTTAGCGGACTGACAACACAGCGGATAGCAATCGCAAAGGACGGGCAGTCTGAAGGCGGGCTGAAGTCTGTGGGGATGCTTTGTCCAGTCCAACGTTTGCCTGTCTTTTCTAAGTTTGCTGGTGCGGCTGGCGGTCACCTTGAGGGCGCAGGCCTCGAGCGTGAGGTTGTAGTACAGCTCATCGTAGGGCCGCCCCATCAGAATGTTGTCGCGCAGCGTCACGTTCTGGATCCAGGAGTCCTGTGGAGCGCAGCATGCTGGTCAGGCGCACGACCCACGGGCGCCAGCGCAAGCGGGGCAAGGCACGTCATGGCGCACCACACGGGCTTGGCGACCCGCACCTGGCTGGTGTACGCGATCTCGCCCAGCACGCGGACGTCGCCGGCCACCTGCACCATCTCCCCCAGCAGGGCAGCCAGCAGGCTGGACTTGCCGCTGCCAACCTACGGTGGGGCAGGGCATGGCATGTTAGAAGAAGAAGGGGGGGGGGGGGGGGGGGGGGAGGGGGGGGCAGCGACTGACGAAAGCGGCGCATCGGTGGCAGGCAGAGGGGGGTGAGGCGCGAGTAGCGGTGGCCACGAGAAGCATCTCAGCAAGCCTCACCTCGCCCACCACCATCACCAGCTCCCCCGCCATCACCTTCAGGTTGAGGTCCAGCGCCGGGGTTGCGTCAGCGGCCCTGGACCACGCAAACTTGCAGTCCCTTGGCCACAAAGGAGCCACAGGCATGTCAGCGAGCCTTGGGGGCTCATGGCTGCCGGAGGAGGGCCACACAGAGGCATGGCATGGGAGGCAGATGGAAAGCCACAGCACGGGGGCATACCTGACGGTGACGGCTGCCTGCCCGGCTGTGGCTGGGAGCGCGGGCGGCATGCACTCCATCTCCTCGCGCTCCAGAAACCTCTGTAGGACACACATGGCACATGCACATGAGGGGTGAAGGCACCACAATGATGACGCCTAGTTAGCAAGCGCAGAAACACAACAGATAAATTGAAACACCCGGATAAATGAATACAATAGAATAAACGTATAAAATGTACTCTATGGATTATTTTTTGGGTGGCGGGGGCCGCGGGGGGGGGGGGGGGGGGGGCAGCGGCTGCAGCAGGAGGCGCTCCATACCTGCAGGCGCTTGAGAGCTACAGCGCCGTTGATGAGGTTCATGATCTGCATGGGGAACATCATGATCGGAAAGCGCAGCAGGTTGAACAGCGCCAGCGAGGTGAAGGCGACGTCTGCGGTGAGGGGGTAGCCCATGTAGGAGTACACGGAGAAGGAGCCCAGAGATACAAGGATTGGTCCAGTCACAAACACCTGCCAGCGACAAGAAATGGGGCCCGAAGGGGGGGTCAGGTCAGGGTCCTGGGCTCGGCTCATGGCCAACTCAATCTTGCATGTCGGCACAGACCGCGCAGCGTCATGGGCCTGGCGGGCGCTGGCAGCCGAACAGGGGGCACGCGCGCGGCCGTCACCATCATATTGAGCCCGCTCAGCAGAGCCGACTTGCGGATCTGCTTGAGCTCCATGTCGCGCAGCTCGGAGATGCGCTGCACGTACGCCTCCTCCCACGCGTACAGCTTGATGGCCTTGATGCCGGTGATGACCTCGGTGCACAGCTTCACGCGCGCGTCTGTCTTGGTCAGCAGCTCCTTGCGCACCTTGCCCAGTGCGCGGCCCAACACAGTGTTGATGGGGATGAGCGCGATGGTGATGCCAAGGCCCGTGAGCGCGGGCCATGGCTTCATGACGCGGATGAGCAGCATCATTGTCACGATGATCTGCGCAGTGGCAAAGGCGGCAGGCACAGCCAGTCAACACGCCAAAGAGACATCGGGAGGCGGTAATGCGCTGCAGGGCTGCCTGCGCATCCCAACAGCGGACCCGCCCCCTGGAATGTCTCCGCAAACGGGGGGGGCAGAGCGCCGCACCTGCATCGGGCCGCTCCAGATCATGTGCAGGTACTGCGGGATGTTGTACAGCTTGGAGGTGTCGTTGCTCTGCAGGTTGGTGATCTGGCCGGCGCCCATCTCGGACTGCGTGGCGCAGGCAGGCGGGGCACAGGTAGGGGGTGAGGCGCGCAGGTAGGGCGCAGCCGCATGTGAGCTTGTCCCAGGCTGCCATGCGTGATGACCTCCGGAGAAGGCAACAAGGCATGACTGAACAACAGTCAATGGTCGGGGGTGGTGGGGGGGGGGGGGGGGGGGGGGGGACTGGCATACTGACGGCATGTGTGCTTTCTACACAATAAATGGCATTGACGTGATGGGCACGTCTCATTCGCACTGTTAGGGGTGGAGGGTCAAACACAGAGGGTGCCGGCGGCTCACCCGCTCAGCGTTGCTCAGGCGCAGAAGCTTGGCATACACCAGATGGATGGTCGACACCTGCCCGCCCGCAGCAGCATAGGGCTCAGTGCTAATATCACTCAACTTCCCCCACGTCCCCCCTTTCTCCAACCCCAGGCTTGTTCAGGCGAGGTCGAGAGCGGAGCCGGCCGGGAGGTGGGGATGGTGATGGGGGGGGGGGGGGGGGGGGGGGGGGGGGCTCACCTTGACGCGCAAGCCCACCCGGAAGAGGATATGGAAGTACTGGTTGACGCAAACCGTCTGGATCACGCTGGCGCAGAGCATGGCGCAAGCCAGTCCCAGCGTCCACCTCCAGTTGCCCAGGCCCTGCATAGCAGCCGGGGAGGAGAAGGGGGTGTGGGGTGCGCGGCTGTCAGGCTTCCAGCGGGGAGGAATGCATCCGCCTAGGGGTGAATGGGGGTGAGGCTGGGTGGGTGGAGGGCGTGCCTGGTCCAGACTGCGAAGCAGCTGCTGAAGGAGCATGGGGCCTGTGAACATCACCTATTGCCAGGGCAATTCAGTCACTGAACTCTTGCATGCAGCACGGACTTTGTTGGGTTTTAATTTCGTTTCCCTCTGGTGCCCCACTCCAGGCAAGCCGCGCCTCGCATGAGTTGCCCGGCGCAGCACGTACCGAGTCGTGGCAGAGCTTCAGCAGGCCGGCGGTCAGGAAGGGGCCCTTGAAGGCACTGGTCAGCGCGCCCAGGAGACTCCCGTACGGGTGCGTGCCATCGGCCTTGGTGTCCTCAAAGTGCTTCAGGAAGGCGGAGTACACATGCTTCGCCTCGTCACCCTGCAAGGTGGCCGGCAGGTTTAGTCTGGAGGCATGGTCATACCGGCTCAGGGACAGGAGCCCCCCTCCTCCCCCCCCCCCCCCCCCCCCCCCCACCAGCAACATACCCGAGCAGAAGTACGATACATACAAAAAAGCAGCTGTAGCTGTAGCTGCCGTAGCTAGCAGTGAAGGAGCCTCCAGCAAGTTTAGTGCTGGGACTCATCCTGCAGTTTTCTCCGCGCTCAGCGCGATCCCGCCCGCTACGCCGAAGTGGGGTACATCAGCTGCCATCTCTGGCTAGTGCTGTGCCGGTGGTAGCCCCTCCAACCCCCCCCCCCCCCCCCCCCCTCCAGGCCTTGCATGAAATCATGAGGACAGCCCCACAAGCCCTACAAGCAATTTGGTGTCGGTCGCATAAAATAATAAATCATCTAACCGTGTTATTAATCACAAAAAATATGGCGGAATACGACTATCAGACCCTCAGGGGTGGGAGGCAAGGGGGGGGGGGGGGGGGGCACCTTGGGCAGATCCCACAGGTCCTCCGGGTCCAAGTGCTTCCGGGCGCCCGTCTTGATGAGGCCGGTCACAAAGACGAAGAAGATCCGTGATAGCAAGCCCGCCCGTGCCTCGGGGCAGTTGCGCTCCGGCGCCGGATCGTCTGCTAGAGGCTGGTAGCCGTCGTTGGCGCCGCGGCGCGCACCGCGCAGCCAAGACAGGCAGCCCATCGCGCCCTCCGCTCCGGTCGAGGTAAGCGGGGTTGATCGCCAGGGTGATGGGTTTGGTTACAGGGACAGCCTCCAGGGAATGCACGGAAAGGTTTGATCGCGCACGGTCGGGTGGAATCGGTGAGGACGAGGTGGCGGCGCAGCAGCGCGCCCAGCAAACTGCGCATCACCTGCGCGCCTGCTGTGCGGCGGGAACAGAGCTACAGGGTACCTCTACTACTGTTTAGTCTCTCTACTAATGTTTAGCCTCGGGGATAAATATTATTTACATGAGCTAGCAGCAGAAGGCGATATGTTTTAAACTAGTTTATGGGGTTTCCTCCCTTGACCTAACCGCTTTTCAGCTACAAGTGCTGCTCAGTGGTACGGGAACTAGGCATCTGTTGTTGCGCCCTTTTTGGGTGCAGCACGAGTAGATATAAAAGCAGCTAGAACAGCTGAGCCTGCCATCTTCCAGTTTTCGCTGCGTTCCACGCAGCGATGTAAAAACTGTCTCGTAACCCGTTGCGAGCAAGGTCACCCCAGGTTGTTCAAGACCACACCCGGCTCGCCATCCGAGTGTGATATTCTCGTCCGTACGTCCGTGCGTTACCATGTCAGATGGAGAAGAACCCGTCGCCGAGCCGACGCTAAAGTCGCTCCAAGCAGATGTGCAGGCACTGGCTACAACTGTAGCTCAATTGACGGCTCGTGAGCGTGTTGTTGATGGAGACGGGGCACATGGCTCCGGCTTCGGGCAGCGCATCGCGGGACAGCCGACAGGCAGCGGGGGAGCCGCAGAGCGCCCCGACTTGCTAGAGCTAGCCCAGAGCGGCCGTGTCGGAGCAAAATCCGCGAGTGCCGAGATTACCTCGCGGTGCGTGCCAGAACTACTGCAGAGAGCAGAGTCTGGTTACGAGGCCGTTCGACCGGTCAGCCGAGTGCCTGGACTCTTTCCCCTGAGCACCGACCTAACGAACGAGTACCTCAAGCAGGATGACCGGCGTCTGCCGGCCCAGGAGGAGTATTTGTGGATGTCGTGTTTCGGGGCCCACATGGCCGCGCTTTTCGTGGCTCTCGACGAGCTGCTGCCCTACGTCCCTGCTACCAACCATGACTTCACCCCCTACCTCGCGAGAGCTCGGAACCACGCCGAGGCCATCGACAAGGCGTTTCGGTTTCGTTTGGCCTTCCTACGGAGGCTAAATGAGATAAAGCGTGTGCACGGTGACCAAGGTGTTCTGGATGTGCTGCGAGCCCCGCATTTTCAGCATGCTTCGGAGCATCTGGGTTCCGCGATTTTTGGGGACCTCATGAGGGACTACGAGCGCCGTGTCTTCGAGGCGACCGTTGCCAGCAGCGCGAAAGCGACCGCTACTGCTCGAGTGGCGGCTGCAGCTGCAGGTCGCGGGCGTCGGCGAGGACGTGGCGGTGGACGCGGGCGTGGCCGCGAAGGTGAGCACGAGTGACGGTGTGGGGCGCCTTTCGTCGGAGCTGCTGGAGCTTTGCGAGGCCACCTTTCGGTGACCGCCGCAAGACGCACCCTTGCAACTCAACGGCGAGATGAGCGCCCCGTGCCAGGACTTGACCCCCTCACCTTACAGACTTCCTTTAGACCTTCCTCGGTGCGGCGCTTCTTACAGCTACAGCCGAGTGCGGCTCAACCATCCGCACACTTGCACATGGCGGCTCTACTAACCGCCTCCCGTACCATTCCATCACTGCGTCCGTCGGTTGTTACACTACGCGTTACAAATGGTTCGCAACGACCAAGTTTCGCACGGGTACGTTACGCGCGTGACAGGCGCCACGAGCGCGAAGGGCGCGCGGGGCGGCCCTCTTACCTGAACCTAGCCCCGCAAACCCGTACCGATGCTACTGCAAACCCGTCCAGCAGCTACCGGCCAACCGCCGGGAACCTAACTGTTGCTGCCGAGTACTTTGCGAACAGTAGTCGTACCGGTGAAACTCCGTCAGTAAAACGACGCACTTACGTAATTGACGAGCCCGAAGCTGTCGCTCCCTGGGCTGCTTCATTGCGATCTCGGTTGCAGGACGCGTTCGGCTCAGACGAGCTGGGCCAGCGGACGCTCGACCTACTCTCCAGCTCCCTCAGCGCTCAGACACTCAAGAGCTACGCCGGCCGGCTGTCTCAGTTCGCGGAGTTCTGCCACGACTCCGAGAACATCAGCCCGTTGGAGGCGACTACGGCTACTGTCGTTCGGTATGTTGCCTGGATCGGCGAGCGGGGGCACATCGCAGCTAAGTCGCTGCAATCAACACGTTCTTCGAGCTGCACAACCTTGACCCAATCGCCAAGGACAGCTACACCTAACTTCAGCAAGGCGTGGGCTGATGCTGCGTCAGCGCCGGCTGGACGCTGCCCCTTTGCGTGTCCCTTTGCCTGCGGATGTAGCTTACCGCTTCGTCACAAAGGCCGAGCTGATTGTGTCTGCTCCCTACCCAGAGTACCACCACAACTTCCGAGCCCTCCTGGCCTCGGTTGTCAACTTTATGTTCTTTACCAGAGGCCTTACTGGCGTGTCCTGTCGAGTGCGAGACGTGCATGTCGACGACTACAACATCACCATGCAAGTGTACCGAGAGAAGGGTCGCGCTGGTCGACGGGGACCCGACGACCTACGCGTACTTCTCCTCCCAGTGTCAGAGCACCCCCGAGTAGCCCGTCTCCTGCACCACTTCCTCGACCACGTCCAGTCAGTCCCCCTTGTTACTGTTGGCTTGGCTGTGTCAAACTTCTGGGCTGTCAGTTCGGATGAGCAGTCAAAACCTTGGACTGCGGCTACAATGTCAGACTGGCTGTCCACAGCCATCCGTCTGGTCAACGCTGCCCCCCATGCTGGCACCTCCTGGACCTCGCACAGTCTTCGCAAAGGCGCAGCCTCTGCAGCGAACGCCATCGGTGTGCCATTGTCCCACATTCGCTACCAAGGCGGTTGGGCCACCAACTCTGACGTCGTTCTGGACTACATCGACCCCCAACGTTCTTCCTTCACCTGGCGCATGGTTCTTCTTTGGACACATCGCCCCCCTACGCCACTTCCAAGTCCAACAGGACTCCGCAGCGGTGGCCTTCCCAGTGCCTCCTTCATGACTTGGCGCTACCTCTTCTCCGTCAATCCACCGCTCTCTCCGTTCGCTCAAGACTGGCAAAACCAGACTCAACTTTGAAATGTTTTAAACTAGTTTATGGGGTTTCCTCCCTTGACCTAACCGCTTTTCCGCTACAAGTGCTGCTCAGTGGTACGGGAACTAGGCATCTATTGTTGCGCCCTTTTTGGGTGCAGCACGAGTAAATATAAAAGCAGTTCGAACAGCTGAGCCTGCCATCTTCCAGTTTTCGCTGCGTTCCACGCAGCGCCCCCCTGACTCCGTTTTCCCTCCACGCTTTCGCTAAACCATCCTGCCAATTTCGGCTCTTGACCGTGTAAAACAGCCTGCGCGACCTTTTTGGCAAAACCAGACTCAACTTTGAAATCAGGAAATCACCAAAAAAAGGACAATCAGAAAGGAAATAAATATCGGATTGCTACAACATTTGTTGAACCTGTACGTACATATCATGCTACGAACTTCAAATGGCCAGGAAAGAATCATGCCGGTCATTTTTTAAATATCAGCGGCCAGCTGAGGGCCGAGCCCAGATGAGCAGTAGCTGTAGTATCTGCACTACTGTACCAGTACCCGTACCCCGTACCAGTGCTGGATGCGGGATGCGGGCCTATTGCTGTGTTGATCTTTACTGCTGCGTTAGTACTGCTTTTAGCAGTAGGTGGATTTGTCAGTGGCCTATGACGAGGGTGTCCGAAACGCTGCCGGTATGCTTCGCTTTGTTCCCTTCGCCGTTTCCGAGTTTGGCTCGCTGGCCCCGCACGCCGAGGCTTTCTTGGTGGAGCTCGCGAAAGCTAGCCAAGCACACACTGGCCAAAAAATCGGCAAGCTCTTGTTTGGGTGGCGCCGCCGTTTCTCCTTGCTCATCAACATGGCACATGCAGACAACGTTCTTGGCGGGGTCGCGACCGCGCGTGCGGCACGTGATGGTGCTCTTGCGCCTGCGTCGCGTCGCTCGTCGGCATGTGTTGCTATGACCCGGGTCATTGTGTAAGTACTAGTGGCAGTACTTAGTGAAACAGGGCTCTTACTCGTAGCGTTTGGCGAATTGAGTTGGTTGCAGAATGTAATCTCTTACAAGTTGCTGGTGGCATTCGATATTTATCCTATAGCGGTCCGACTCGGCACCGCGGATAGGCAGCTAGTATCATGATGATGATTAAGGAGTTGTCGCGCGTACTGTATGTTACAGGGAATATTACTGGCGTCTGGTTGTGGAAGTACCAGTAAATCATACGCGTGCTGAAATATCAGTACGGCAGTACATGCGCGTGCTGAATACTTGGCCATAATCTCGGCGTCACTGGTTTATGGTGGTATTAGGGTAGTCGCTAGGCGCAACCCTAACATTCCCACCCCTCTGATAAATGACGAACTGGAAAGTGTCTGTTCGCGTCGCCGAAGGCCTGGCGCAGATTTCGGTTGGCGGTGGAAGCGTGATATAGCAACAGCAACAGCAACAGTAGGTGTCAACGCTCCGGGATGGACTCTGGAAAACGCGACGGGTGGCGCGCCCGCAGGTTGGCGTATTCCTTTGAGCGTAGCGTGTCTTGCAGATGTCGGCTCGTCCTCGCGAAATCGTGTAGCGCCTCGACACGTCGCAGCGCGCTGTATGGCTCCCAGCTGTCATGACTTGAGTCGTAGTTCAGCCAACGCGCCAGAAAGACGAGGCAGAGTCCTCGCTTGAACAGATCCTCGCGGCGCTCGATAGAGAAATCGAGCACGCGTTCAACGACGAACTCGTCGACAGGGGGCTCCACACTGGACGGTATTGTATCGGGCTGTGCATCTGAGTTGACGCACTGGCGCAGTCGACTGATGTGAAACACATTGTGGCAGTCGAACGTTGGTGGCAGGCGCAGACGATACGCCTGGCTGGAGATCTTGGCTGTGACCGGCTAGGGGCCGATGTAGCGCTGTCGGAACTTGCGCGCCGGCTGGTTGCGTATGAGCAAGTGCTCCGTTGAGAGCCAGACTTTGTCTCCTTCTGCGAACTCAAGAGGGCTGGTTTTGCGGTCGGCATAGACCTTTTGATATTCATCAGCAAGCTTTAGTTGCTCAGTAATCAACATGTGAATATCTTGAATATTTGCAACTGTGTTGCGTGCATCTTGGTTGGCAGTAGCAATCAGATCAGGTGGTGTCAGTGGCATCATGCCATAAATTGCCTCAAAAGGGGCATAATGTGTTGCTGAATGGACTGAATTGTTGTAAGAGAATTCAGCAAGAGCCAAATGACTTAACCAAGAGTCATGTTGCTTGTGAACAAACGCACGTAATATTTGCTCAATAGTTCTGTGGGTGCGTTCAGTTTGACCGTCAGTTTGCGGGTGATAAGCGCTGGAAATATTTAGCTTAGTTTGCAGAGCTGTAAACAATGATTTCCAGAACACTGAAGTGAACCTGGGATCTCTGTCAGAGATGATACATCTGCTGAGACCATGGTGTCTGTAAATATTGTCCAAATATAATCTGGCCAGCTGTGTCGCATCAATTTTAGGCAGTCGCCGTATTACAGTTATAACTGACCATGCCACATTGAGGCATTTGCCTACACAGGAAGGACTAGGCAGACGCCATGCCCTATGGTTACATGAAATTTCACCATACATGGCAGTCAACCCACAGACTAATGAACCTGTGTTGCAGATATTATATCGCAAAGGCGCTGACAATGAGGCTGATGCTCTCTCTCGCCGCCCTGACTTGCATTATGCACTGACTGAATATGAAAACCAACTGGTCGAAGCTGACCTCGAACAAATGCAGGACTATTTGTCAGCAATGTCCGCCATGCAGATTGACAGCAAGCTGATCGACAAGATCAAAGCTGCATACATCACTGATGTTGCCTACAGCCATGGACGCACCCCCAACGGTGTGCGACAAGATGAGACTGATGGTCTCTACTACATGGCATATAAGGTCTGTATACCCAATGATTCTGAACTGAGAAAACTCATCATTGAGGAGTATCATGTTGGTAATGGACACCCCAACCATACCCGCACTCTTGCCAACATACTGCGTATGTTTTGGTGGCCACGCATGAATACCACGGTCAAGCATTACTGCAAACACCGTGATACTTGCGTTAGAATCAAAACAGCTACCACCAAGCCTCATGGTTCTTTATTTCCCTTGCCAAAGGCAACCAAGCCTTGGGAGATAATCTCAATGGATTTTGTAACCAACTTACCTGAGGTGGATGGCTATGATGCTATTGCTACGTTTGTTGATACATTCACCAAACAATCACATTTTGTGCCATGCAATATTTTGTGACGCCGACGAACTCGCAGCGAGTGGAGGGCCACTCGTTCTTGGCCAGTTTGACTGGAAGGCCGTACTTGTGCAGCGTGTTGACGCACGACAAGTACATCAAGCCCTGCTGCCACAGAGACAAGGAGCTGTTGAACTTGAGGAGGAAGTCATCCAGGTAAGTTCCCGCGACGCCGAAATTTGCGTACGAAGCCTCAGGGGACCCGGGTACGCAGAATTGGAGACCCTCCCGCAGCAGGATGTCGCGGATGACATGGGCCCAGCGCTGCTGCAGAGCCGGGGCCTGGCGATTGCCGAAAGGGACGTAGCGGTAGCGGTAGTACTCCCTCGTGGCTGGGTGCTGGAAACCTTGGTAGTCGCAGTCCGAAGAGGCAGTGGGCCAGCAGAAGAAGGCGTCGGTGAGGTCAATCTTGCCGAGGGCGTCCCCCGGCTGCAGTGCCTCAAGCACACCGTGGATGTCGCTGAGCTGGCAGGAAACCCGGGCCAAACAGTCATTAACCCCGGATTGTTTGAAGTCCACGACGTTGCGGACCTTGTACGTTGGTACAGTCTTGATGATGCACGCGATCGGGTTGACGATCCACGGAAGGTAGTGAAGGGGGCCTTCACAGAAGCCGAGCGCAATGATGCGGTCGAAGTCAACGCCGGCGGCGTTGTTGTTGTCAAAGCACGACTTGTAATTGTTTTTGCGGGAGCGCGGGGGGCGGCCCGTCCACAGGAGAGGGGCGCCCTCGAGAAGCTGCGCCTTCAGGTCCGATGGCACATGTGGGCTCATCAGCAGGGCCGCAGTGTTTACGCGTAGGCCGGGCGTGTAGACGCCGCGTATGCTGTCGGCGGTTCCGGCCTGACCCCTGTACCATTCCGCCCAGCCAGCGGCGTGGCCGGGGGGAATTGTCCATGTCAGCGTCGGGGGCGCGCTGTCGCCGCGGCACCCCAACTCCAGGTAGCGGCGGTTCGCGGCCTCGCGTGCGCCAGAGGGTTTGAAGGAGCGCCGCACGATGCGGAGCCCATCCAGAAAAGCCTGCAGCTCGGCTTCAGGCGCTCGGAGCGGAGCGGCAGTCGGACCGAGTCCGGCAGCCAGTTGGGCGAGCATCAACTTCTGGTAAGCTGTGCCGTCAGCGGAATAGATGGGCCTGCAGTCAGCGCCGTCCAGGCCGGCGTAGGCTGCAGGGATGTGGACGCTCGCCGCCGCGCAGGTCCGGACGACCAGTAGGGCGTGGTCGATGCCAAACTTGCGCAGCAGTAGAGCGGGTAGCGGTGAGCTGATGGGGGTAGAATCAGCGGGGCCCGAGCTCCACGGGCCCCACGTCCGCCCTTGTCACTGGTCCGCGGTGGGACCCGCGGGGCATGGGGTGGCCAGCTTGCCAACCAGTGCGTGGGGGTGGCGGCATTTGGGGCAGGGTTGGGTAATCGGTTCTTCCGCCGGGTGCTGGCTGGTCTTGTGGTCGCCGAGGCAGTAGGCACATGCCTTGGGGATCGACGGGGCCGGGTTCGGATTGTTGCGGCTTGGGGCATGCGGGTGTTGTGCATGGTGGCGGCTCATGGTGCCGCGGAGCTCGTCCAACCAGCTGGTGTTGAGGTTGCCGCGCGCAGCGGAGATGAGTTGACGCTGGAGGTCGTCGTGCAGGTGCGGCGCTGCCCCCTTGTGGAGCAGTTCCAGTTGCTTGGCCTGCAGCTGCGGGAACCACTGGTCGAACAAGCACAGCTCGCGAGAGACCAGGAACGCGCGGTGGTACCGTTGCATGTACGCGTAGACCGAGGGCCAGCTCAGGGCGGGGCCGCCGTCGCCGTACTCGCAGGCCTTTTGCACGGCATGCATGAAGCGGATGCGGCCAGTGACGCTAAGGATGGTCTCCACGCGCCGCTCGCCGTCGGGGGAGTTGTCGAAAAGCGGGGAGTCGACAACGTGCAGCAGCTCCCAGTGCCAGGTGAGCATGTTGACGTGGTAGGCCTCCAAGTGGTGGCGGTCGGGGTAAGTTTGCGCCGAGTTGGCGGGGGGCTGGAGCTCGTGCCACTGTCGGGCCTTGTCGTCAGTAGGCTTGGCAGCCATGAGGTCGAGTTGCGCCCCGTACGCCCGGTTGGCGTAGTGCAGTGGAGAGCTGACGGCTCGGCCGCACGCGTCGAGGTGGTCTTTGGAGCCTTGGTAGGATTTAATGTAGGTGCGGCAGGCCGTGTTACCCCAGCGGTGGGCGGTCGCACCTGTGGACGAAAGCAGCTCCGCGGGCGTCATGTAGTCGCCTGGGGCTGCCTCGGGTGGAGGCTTCGGAGCCGCCGGTACGGCGCGA